>CM029602.1:45713822-46188271 GCA_017311375.1 Mytilus coruscus
TCGAATGAATAATGCGTTATGTTTGTTGGTAAATTTGTCAAGTATGAATTTCACAAACTTCCGTGAAAAAGCATTTGAATCCGTACAATTTAAAACAATTGTTGTTAGCAACCGCCGATTGTTAATAACTAATACATGTAGTTGTGTATGTGTGACACTAATTCAAGCCAACAGCTGAAGGCCACCAATGGGTCTTCAAATTGTATTTTTTCCCCTTATTTTAGAAAACTTTTATTATGCCAAATCCTTGAACCATGTAGACGGCTTTTATTTGAACTTAATTATAGAATATTCCTTTTTAGTGGGAAGTACTCAGTTGCTTTCGAAGGATCAGCAGTTTCTTTTTATCATAAGCCACATGTCGTTAAATATTTGAAGTAAATATGACTGATTGCACCTACCATTTAGTGATTCGATTCCTTGTAGCGCTTTTGCATTTTCTTCCATTTCTTCATCAATGGGACAAGTTTGATACAATGTTATACTGTCTTTGAATATAATACCACTTTCTTTGTTTAGATAGACATCAATGCGCTCTCCGACTGCAATAAACTCAGTGAAAAAAGCTGACATTTCTTCATCAGACATTCCACAGTCCTTTCTGTGAACCATTTCATTTCTTGCATTTCTGATGCGTTCAATATCATCCCCAATTTCTATTTCATTCGATAGGGGTGAAGTGCCCCATTGTTGTGTTGGTGGTGGAATAAAGTTGAAGAATTTTCCAATCTTATATACCAGACTTGCATCCAGATTTGAAAATCCCTCCGTCTGAAGGGTTTGTATCGTTGTCATCTCTGAATGTTTTAATCTCTCTTTGAACTTATTTGTACTCATTATAATTTGATATATTTGATCTGGATGAACCGGTGACTTCCCTATTATTTCTTGCATCATTTGAGTAAACACTTTGTTTACTATAATGCTGCATCTTGTGTACTTTGAGTGATCACACATTTCGTTGTTTCTCAGTATACTTGAATATTCTGAAAAAGAACAAACGATACCTTTTTGTTTGTTTTAAGATTTAAAATTCATTGATAATAGTGTATGTGTATGTGGAAAGACGAACAAGTTCATTAAATAATCCATTCGAAGATGAAATATCAATAATTATTTATTTTCTGTCAATTAAATTTTTGTGAAATATTGAATTATTCTTTACACCTTAAGTTTTGTACCCCAGGCATAGAAAGAATAGCTGTATTGGCAACAACTTTTATGACTTTCCATTTCAATTATCTTTAACTTCTATTTTCTGCAAATGTGCTCGGAATGACTTAAATTATCTTCCATTTTCAAAAGCAAAATTAGAATTTTAATTTGAACATAAAAACATATTGAATATTTTTTTTTTATTTACTGTATTCTGCATGAATTCTCGTCCGTTTAATATTGTAGGACATGTTCTCCAGTCGTACTTTTTTCTCTATTTCTGTTCTTTTTTTCCATAATGTTTCTGGTCTTTTTTTCCATAATGTATTAACAACCCGCAATATAAAAAAAAGTAAAATCACAAAAATGCTGACTTACGAGGAAAATTCAGAAAGGAAACTCCCTAACCAAATGGCAAAATTAAAAGCTCAAACACATCAAACGAATGGATAACAACTGTATAGATATGTATATGTTAGAATAAAATTTTAGCTTTTATTTTTAATTCATTTTTAATCCTGAATCAAGACCTATCATTAATTATACCAATGTACGTGGGTGACGTTATATTTATTTTTTTATGGATGGATGGATTAATATTAGGAAACACATGAAGCATGTACTTTTTATAATGATATATTTTGCTGAGAAAAACCTGCCATACATAGACATATAACCATGTGAAAAGGTATGATGATGTATGTTTGGATGTAGTTATAGGCACTCTTGACGCTAATAAATTTTAAAACCCTACATGTAGTACAAATCTACAATACATTGTTATTTAACAATTTAACAGCGTAGTAACAATTTCTTTTTTCAAATTTGGAATATGATATGGGTAATGACAAATTCCAAATGTCCATAGTCATTTAAAAGGTGAACAAAATACTTCGGGTTTTATAATCCCGTATTATTTGTTGATGTCAGTTGTAAAAGTTTAACTCTATAACCATTCTGAAAACAATATTTTAACCACTTTCTTTGAATATGCAAATGTAATCAAAGTTGGGTAAAAAACGAAGTGAGGAAAAACAATATGTCCGACACTTTATTTTAGACTCAATTCACGAAAAAAATAAGATTTATAGGTGTAAAACGATAATTACAACACGTGCTTACCTTATATCTTTACCAGTTCCATGCTATAATTGATATTATGTAAACGATCTGTTGTGTTACAAAGCGTGATCGATTGACCTACATTCTGATTTTCGAAAAACGCTGATACTAAGAATATAAATATTCTTAGTATCAGCGTTTTTCGAAAATCAATATAAATATTCTTAGTATCAGCGTTTTTCGAAAATCAGAATGTAGGTCATAAATATTCTTAGTATCAGCGTTTTTCGAAAATCAGAATGTAGGTCAATCGATCACGCCTTGTAACACAACAGATCGTTTACATAATATCAATTATAGCATGGAATATATAATCTGATACTAAGAATATTTGAATAAAATAATGGACTTTTAAAGTAATATGAAACGAGTTTATGGTGAATATATTGTTAAGGAAATTATTCAACCAAGCAATGACGCATGCGCATATACTAAACGAAGTCCTCTGTTCTTTTTTTAGACATCTTCAAAATAAGCTGAAACCGAAACAGAAACCTATATTGATAGCGAAACCGAAATTAATGATTTTAGCTTCCACGTCAACATTTATTCAAACTCTAACAAAACACAAGTACACGTATATAAATTGTTACAAATTTATCTATTATATTCTTTAATCCCGAAGCATATTTCGTCCTCGGGAAGTAGATGCAAATAGTCCTGAATTGGATTCATATCGTTTCGACTGTGCATGTGAAGAAAACTTTGTACGTTTCATATTAACTCTTTTTACGCAAAAAATAGTGGTTATCGCCGTTTATCGGACCCTGATTGCGTAATGTTTAAAATGGCATTAATAACAAAACCTGTAAACATCATCGAGAAAGAATTTTTCTTCAGCATTACATTACTGTATACTCAATGGTAGACTGTCTTCGTCTTATACAAAGGAAAATTTCCAACTAAGAGCTTTTACATTTTGATGAAGTATGCAAGTACAAATTGAGTTGAAGGGCATGTTTCTGGTCTTTTTTCCATTATGTATTAACAACCCGCAATATAAAAAAGTAAAATCACAAAAATACTGAACTCCGAGGAAAATTCAGAAGGAAACTCCCTAAACAAATGGCAAAATTAAAAGCTCAAACACATCAAACGAATGGATAACAACTGTCATATTCCTGACTTGGTACAGACATTTTCTTATGTAGAAAATGATGGATTAAACCTGGTTATATAGCTAGCTTAACCTCTCACTTGTATAACAGTCGAATAAAATTCTATTATATTGACAACGATGTGTGAACAAAACAAACAAACATTATAGCTAGGTAAAAATGTCAAAATTTCCATATATTGATCATATAGCTCTTTACGTGACTAGGTTTTTTTTTTTACATTGCTGGCTTTTCACATGTTGAGTATGAGCGTTCAGGATGAAGGCAAATCCAGAAAAGCGCTTCAGACGTAGGACATTTATATAGTGTCATTTTATATCTTACTAGAAGATGCACGCGAAATCGCGTGACAGTTGGACCAATGTTGAAACAAAGACGCCTAGTGCTTGTGTTTACACATAAAAAGGGGTTAGGATCACTTCGACATGTTCAACGCGCTTTTCATTTTTGGAAAATTCTGCACCTGAGTATAAAGGGTGGATGTCGTTTAATTTCGCAAAATGATGCATTTACAATACAAAACAGGATACTTGTACGCATAACTGTCCTATTTTCTATCTTTCTTCTTACTGTCACTTGGATTTCGCGGGCAGTACGTCGATTAAGCATGCGCGATGTCGTATAAGACACAGATCGATTACGGTCTCCGATTTTGGATATTTTCTCAAAAATTGGCGTTTTCTGTGGAAAAAATATTGTTTCAAAGACAAATCCAGGAAATACAAAACACTACATTTATACGTCGTATCACAAATATTTCCGACTTTGTATGGTTTCAGAGGAGATGCGGCTCAATGAAACGATCTCTTCCTTCAGTAGTATAGATATGTATATGTTAGAATAAAGTTTTAGCTTTTATTTTTAATTCATTTTCAATCCTGAATCAAGACCTATCATTAATTATACCAATGTACGTGGGTGACGTTATATTTATTTTTTTATGGATGGATGGATTAATATTTGGAAACACATGAAGCATATATTTTTTATAATGATATATTTTGCTGAGAAAAAAACCTGCCATACATAGACATATAACCGTGTGAAAAGGTATGATGATGTATGTTTGGATGTAGTTATAGGCACTCTTGACGCTAATAAATTTTAAAACCCTACATGTAGTACAAATCTACAATACATTGTTATTTAACAATTTAACAGCGTAGTAACAATTTCTTTTTTCAAATTTGGAATATGATATGGGTAATGACAAATTCCAAATGTCCATAGTCATTTAAAAGGTGAACAAAATACTTCGGGTTTTATAATCCCGTATTATTTGTTGATGTCAGTTGTAAAAGTTTAACTCTATAACCATTCTGAAAACAATATTTTAACCACTTTCTTTGAATATGCAAATGTAATCAAAGTTGGGTAAAAAACGAAGTGAGGAAAAACAATATGTCCGACACTTTATTTTAGACTCAATTCACGAAAAAAATAAGATTTATAGGTGTAAAACGATAATTACAACACGTGCTTACCTTATATCTTTACCAGTTCCATGCTATAATTGATATTATGTAAACGATCTGTTGTGTTACAAAGCGTGATCGATTGACCTACATTCTGATTTTCGAAAAACGCTGATACTAAGAATATAAATATTCTTAGTATCAGCGTTTTCGAAAATCAATATAAATATTCTTAGTATCAGCGTTTTCGAAAATCAGAATGTAGGTCATAAATATTCTTAGTATCAGCGTTTTCGAAAATCAGAATGTAGGTCAATCGATCACGCCTTGTAACACAACAGATCGTTTACATAATATCAATTATAGCATGGAATATATAATCTGATACTAAGAATATTTGAATAAAATAATGGACTTTTAAAGTAATATGAAACGAGTTTATGGTGAATATATTGTTAAGGAAATTATTCAACCAAGCAATGACGCATGCGCATATACTAAACGAAGTCCTCTGTTCTTTTTTTAGACATCTTCAAAATAAGCTGAAACCGAAACAGAAACCTATATTGATAGCGAAACCGAAATTAATGATTTTAGCTTCCACGTCAACATTTATTCAAACTCTAACAAAAACACAAGTACACGTATATAAATTGTTACAAATTTATCTATTATATTCTTTAATCCCGAAGCATATTTCGTCCTCGGGAAGTAGATGCAAATAGTCCTGAATTGGATTCATATCGTTTCGACTGTGCATGTGAAGAAAACTTTGTACGTTTCATATTAACTCTTTTTACGCAAAAAATAGTGGTTATCGCCGTTTATCGGACCCTGATTGCGTAATGTTTAAAATGGCATTAATAACAAAACCTGTAAACATCATCGAGAAAGAATTTTTCTTCAGCATTACATTACTGTATACTCAATGGTAGACTGTCTTCGTCTTATACAAAGGAAAATTTCCAACTAAGAGCTTTTACATTTTTGATGAAGTATGCAAGTACAAATTGAGTTGAAGGGCATGTTTCTGGTCTTTTTTCCATTATGTATTAACAACCCGCAATATAAAAAAGTAAAATCACAAAAATACTGAACTCCGAGGAAAATTCAGAAGGAAACTCCCTAAACAAATGGCAAAATTAAAAGCTCAAACACATCAAACGAATGGATAACAACTGTCATATTCCTGACTTGGTACAGACATTTTCTTATGTAGAAAATGATGGATTAAACCTGGTTATATAGCTAGCTTAACCTCTCACTTGTATAACAGTCGAATAAAATTCTATTATATTGACAACGATGTGTGAACAAAACAAACAAACATTATAGCTAGGTAAAAATGTCAAAATTTCCATATATTGATCATATAGCTCTTTACGTGACTAGGTTTTTTTTTACATTGCTGGCTTTTCACATGTTGAGTATGAGCGTTCAGGATGAAGGCAAATCCAGAAAAGCGCTTCAGACGTAGGACATTTATATAGTGTCATTTTATATCTTACTAGAAGATGCACGCGAAATCGCGTGACAGTTGGACCAATGTTGAAACAAAGACGCCTAGTGCTTGTGTTTACACATAAAAAGGGGTTAGGATCACTTCGACATGTTCAACGCGCTTTTCATTTTTGGAAAATTCTGCACCTGAGTATAAAGGGTGGATGTCGTTTAATTTCGCAAAATGATGCATTTACAATACAAAACAGGATACTTGTACGCATAACTGTCCTATTTTCTATCTTTCTTCTTACTGTCACTTGGATTTCGCGGGCAGTACGTCGATTAAGCATGCGCGATGTCGTATAAGACACAGATCGATTACGGTCTCCGATTTTGGATATTTTCTCAAAAATTGGCGTTTTCTGTGGAAAAAATATTGTTTCAAAGACAAATCCAGGAAATACAAAACACTACATTTATACGTCGTATCACAAATATTTCCGACTTTGTATGGTTTCAGAGGAGATGCGGCTCAATGAAAACGATCTCTTCCTTCAGTAGTATAGATATGTATATGTTAGAATAAAATTTTAGCTTTTATTTTTAATTCATTTTCAATCCTGAATCAAGACCTATCATTAATTATACCAATGTACGTGGGTGACGTTATATTTATTTTTTTATGGATGGATGGATTAATATTTGGAAACACATGAAGCATATATTTTTTATAATGATATATTTTGCTGAGAAAAAAACCTGCCATACATAGACATATAACCATGTGAAAAGGTATGATGATGTATGTTTGGATGTAGTTATAGGCACTCTTGACGCTAATAAATTTTAAAACCCTACATGTAGTACAAATCTACAATACATTGTTATTTAAAAATTTAACAGCGTAGTAACAATTTCTTTTTTCAAATTTGGAATTGATATGGGTAATGACAAATTCCAAATGTCCATAGTCATTTAAAATGTGAACAAAATACTTCGGGTTTTATAATCCCGTATTATTTGTTGATGTCAGTTGTAAAAGTTTAACTCTATAACCATTCTGAAAACAATATTTTAACCACTTTCTTTGGATATGCAAATGTAATAAAGTTGGGTAAAAAACGAAGTAAGGAAAAACAATATGTCCGACACTTTATTTTAGACTCAATTCACGAAAAAAATAAGATTTATAGGTGTAAAACGATAATTACAACACGTACTTACCTTATATCTTTACCAGTTCCATGCTATAATTGATATTATGTAAACGATCTGTTGTGTTACAAAGCGTGATCGATCGACCTACATTCTGATTTTCGAAAAAACGCTGATGCTAAGAATATAAATATTCTTAGTATCAGCGTTTTTCGAAAATCAGAATGTAGGTCAATCGATCACAGAAACAGAAACCACTACTGATAGCGAAACCGAAATTAATGATTTTAGCTTCCACGTCAACATTTATTCAAACTCTAACAAAAACACAAGTACACGTATATAAATTGTTACAATTTATCTATTATATTCTTTAATCCCGAAGCATATTTCGTCCTCGGGAAGTAGATGCAAATAGTTCTGAATTGGATTCATATCGTTTCGACTGTGCATGTGAAGAAAACTTTGCATGTTTCATATTAACTATTAATGGCATTATTAACAAAACCTGTAAACATCATCGAGAAAGAATTTTTCTTCATTGAGAAATGTATCGGTGTTAAAACTCACAGCATTACATTTACTGTATACTCAATGGTAGACGGTCTTCGTCTTATACAAAACAAAATATTTCCAACTAAGAGCTTTTACATTTTTGATGAAGTATGCAAGTACAAATTGAGTTGAAGGGAGTGGTGCGCTTGTAAACATCTATTAATGTAAATAACTGCATATTATTGAGTTTCTAAATTCAAATAAATGTTTTTGATAAAGAAAAAAAGTTGGCTATGATTTGATTTACCGTTGAGGACATGAATGAACCAGAAATACCATAAGAGCAAAAACCTAGCATGTACAGAGCAAAAATTATAACAACAAAAAATGAAGTACAAACAACACCAACTACAGGGAAAAGGGAACAAAATGAAGATATAAAACTTATTATTAAAGTGCTTGAAGATAACCATAAAGTAAAATAACAAAAATACTGAACTCCAAGAAAAAATTCAAAACGGAAAGTCCCTAATCAAATGGCAAAACCAAAAGCTCAAACACATCAAACGAATGGACATATTCCTGACTTGGTACAGGCATTTTCTTAAGTAGAAAATGGTGGATAAAACCTGGTTTAATAGTTAGTTAAACCTCTCACTTGTATGACAGTCGCATAAAATTCCATTATAATGACAACGGTGTGTGAACACAACAAACAGAAATAATAGGTAAAAATGTCAAAAATTGGGGTACAGTAGTCAACATTGTTGCTCATGTTATAACAAACCCGGTAAATAGTCTAATTCGGTAGGTCACATTCATTAAAAGGGAAGGGGGTTATAGTTACGACGTAAATCACATATCTGATATCATCTGTGAAACGGTTATTCCATAACGGTCAACCCAACTCGTGATGGCGTCCGTAAAATTCACGAAGGGATGATTTCATCTTCACCATTTGGAACTCTTGGTTTATTAGCTTCCTTGTGAGCAGAACCCTCTATCAAGGAAGTCATGATAGGAAATACAAGCCCGGGAGTATCGTATCAATTGGGAGATATATACTCCGTATGCAGGTGCTGCTGGAATGTTGCTACATAGAAATAGAAAGTTCACAATTGGGAAGCTGAAATCATTTTTGTCGTAAAGTTTTGTTTTCAACCGACCCTCATTGTCAATTTCTAGATGTAAGACAAGATATGAGGCAGACTTAACTGTATCTGTTATATCCTTTATCTCTAATTCGATGGGATAGATGCATTCAACATAGTCACCAAAGTTTGAATTATTTAATGAGAGAACATCATCTATATAGCGGAAAGTAAAGTAAAAGGATATTGCTAATAAACAACTTCAGTACCCATAATCTAAAATTCGAGACCATCGTGTATTATTTGTGAAGTTTATACGGAATATTTATCAACAAGATTTTGATATCTTCCAATGAACTTTTTAAGAAACAAGACGAGACGTTCTTTGACATACCCCTGGTTCATCAACTTTCTGCTCAGACACTGGTGATGTTTTACAAAGTCTGAGTAGTTGCTGCGTGCTCTTGAATACCGAATAAGTTGGGAAATGTATATCCCATATGCTGTTGAAGTTGGTATATTACTACTAAGGTGGGGGAAATTGATCATTTCAAACTTAAAATCGTCTCGTTTGTCATAGATTCTGGTACTGAGATGATCGTGTATGTCAAATTCGAGGTATAAGTCTAAAAATGAGGCGGAGGAAGTCGTGTCTGTAATTTCTTATTCTGATGGATATATTAATGGACCCCAATCAGAAATTTGAATTGTTACTGGAAAGAGCATCATCAATATATCTGAAAGTAAAATTAAATGATCTGGCTTTTTTGATCTTCCTGTTTTTGACAAGTGTCTGAAGGAACTTCGATTCATATGAAAATAAGAAGAGGTCGGCAAGGAGAGGCGCACAGTTCAATCCCATAAGAATGCGAAAATTTGTTGAAAAAGTCTTCCTTCAAATTCAACAAATATGTTGTCAATAAGAAACTACAGCATACTGATCACTTATTCCTCTGTGTAGCATATTTTACCTTTTTGTTTACTATTAACAAACTATGCCTCATGGTGTCCCAAAGTAGTAAAAGAGGGACGAAAGATACCAGAGGGACAGTCAAACTCATAGATCGAAAACAAACTGACAACGCCATGGCCAAAAATAAACAGTCAATTCTAATATGACGTCCTTCTTTCGCTTTGGAAACAAAGCCATGTTCTAATTACAATAAAGTATGGGCAACACGTGATTGACGTCACAATTGATATTGTAACTTCAGTTGTATTTTGAACAACGCCAGAGGTCGAAATGGACAGTTTTGTTGGTGTTGCTCGCTAGGAAATTAAATAAAATCATTCCAAAAGTAAGTTTACGTATATATGTTAATTTTTTTATCGTTCAACTGTTGATTTTCTATAACGTTTTTGGTTCATCAAATAAAAATGGCTGCCTTTTGATGTGTACTATAGGTCCGCTTCGAAGTACAAAAGCTCTAAATATTCCTATCAGAATCGAAATAATTCTATCATGCCATGCTTTATGCTAATTTTAACATGGGTAGGCATTATATTTGTCAATATTTTACACCTCGCTAACGCTCGGTATAAAGATATTGACAAATATAATGCCTACCCATGTTAAAATGAGCATAAAGCATGGCATGAAAGAATTATTTCTTAAACAGACAAATAATAGTACAGATGACACAACATAGAAAACTAAAGACTAAGCAACACGAACCCCACTAAAAACTGGGGGTGATCTCAGGTGCTGCGGAAGGGTAAGCAAATCCTGCTCCACATGTGGCACCCGTCGTGTTGCTTATATTATTACAAATCCGGTAAATAGTCTTATTCGGTAGGTCACATTCGTGAAAAGGGAAGGGTATTGTAGTTATGACATAAGGAACATATCCGATATCATCTGTGAAACGGTTATTCCATAACGGTCAACCAACTCGTGATGGCGTCCGTAAAATTTACGAAGGGATGATTTCAACTTCATCATTTGGAACTCTTGGTTTAATAGCTTCCTTGTGAGCAGCAATTATCTATCAAGGAAATCATGATAGGAAATACAAGCCCGGGAATATCGTATCAATTGGGAGATATATACTCCGTATGCAGGCACTACTGGAATGTTGCTAAATTTAGTAAATTTATAGCGTATGCTACCATTATTTTGTTGAAAAGCATTGTCGATTATTTCTTTTAGACGATTTTTCAATTTCACATGGGAAACGGTGGTATACAAGGCTGAATATATATATAACGATTTACATACAAAATTTGAAGCTTTGTTCGCAGGAAAAACAGCATTCTGTCGTAAAGAGATGATAGACATTTCACAGCCTCTTTGTCTCGGACTTTTGTCGATCATTCACACAGTTGTTCAACTTATGAACGCGAAGTTTGATCAGAGACCTGATTGTTTTGACCCATTCTGACAAAGTGTCCAGTTCAACTTCTTTTCGTTTAACCAATGCTCTGGCGTAGTCCTCAATTGAATCCATAATAATTTTGAAGTTACGGTTCAAATTGATGTGTTGGGGTTCTCTAAACTATTGACCATGAGATATCACCTTGTGGAGATTGTCATGTCGAATTATGTTTAGGTCCCCAGTCATAACATTACCAGAGGGGTTTTGAATATAAGGAGAGTGGGAACAGTCACATGTAAGAGGGTTGTTTAGGTATTGTTCTAAACCAAGGTTCTGCAATGCTTGTTTATAGTTAATAATTTGGGTGGAATAGTTTTGGTGTAACTGTAGGATACAATAGGAACAGACTGATTTTGAAAATAAAGTGGAGTTTTAGATGTTACCTCCTTGTGATATAGAACGTTGCTGATGTTGATTGCATCAATTCCTCTATTGGTAAAATGAACACATACACTGTTGAGGTCTCCTCATAAGATTCGGATTGAATTAATAAAACAGATAGTTACTGAAAAAAATACGTTGCAGTTATTCATTTATATATTTTGGTACATTCATAGCTAAGTATTATCTCATTCATGCACTAAGTGTGGCATGGGTTGATTTTTTCTTATACATCCTAGGTTTCCAAATATTCGGCTTTGAGAGTTCCTGAAAAAGGTAAAACATAGAAAAGCGCTTCTGACACATTACATTTATACGTGTTGTTTTCATTTTTTATAATCGTCAAAAAAATACCCATTCGGTGAATGCTGGTGGAAAACGTTGACTTTCAATTTACTTTCCGGTTTGTTACCGAAGTTAACCGATGGTGACCATAACAAATAGTAAACAAATCGTCATTGATCCGGTTTATGATAAGTAATTTAATGAGCGAGATATTTATTTGATTTCTTTTTTATATGTCAATGCGTTTCCATTTGTCAAATGATTTGGTGCACTACCAATTTTCTTTCAGAATAACTACTAGTGATAATTATCACATATTCTGATTTTAGGAAAACCAATATCGGATTGGAATACCTGGATCTTTTATCTTAAACTTTACACATAGAGGACGATTGGATGAATGGCTTAACAGATGTTCAGGAAACAGCAAAACTCTTTCAGATATAGATAACAAAATCTATACATTTTATTGTAGTTTGTTGGCGTTGGTTACCATACTAATAGCATTTCCAACTCTAAATCGTACAGATTGAAAAAAATAATATGACAAATGCATGTTGTCTTGTTTTGATTGTTTAATGAGATAATCGGTCGTATTATACATCTTTGGCTCTCTGACAATTATGTTTGAGCGTTCCTGATGGAGGTGGATACAGGAAAGCGTTTCGGACGCACGTACATAATAAAGTGTAATGTTCATTCAGTGCATAAGAAGCGTTTTCACTCTTATAATAAAATAAAGTTTAATCTTTGCTGCATGCGGATTACTAAAACGGAAGAAAAATCATGCACATACAAACATGAAAGTCCTTTCTATCCACAAACTGATAGATTGTTCCACATAGTCCTTAGCATGGTAAAATTTGCAGAAAACTTTTTGTGAATATAACAATTTAAAACGTATGTGCTGCCCTTATTGTCTGCTATTTTAAAAGAAAAAATTATCACTAATTACCATCACGTTTTCTTTGGAACTTGTAATCAAATGCGTCCTCACATGGAATATGTAAAACACTGGAGTGTTCAATTTCTCCACGTATGCCGTAGAGGTAATTAAGTGTCTCTAGATTTTCCACATGACCGAAAACAATCCTTACCTGAACAAAATCAAGAACAAATGTTTATACTAAATACAGGCATATAATTAATGTTAAATTAATTCCCTGCTCAATTTCAGTATACATATAAAAAGAAGATGTGGTATGATTGCCAATGAGACAACTATTCACATGAGACCAAATCACGCAGAAATTAACAGCTATATGTCACCATACGGCCTTAGAACAATAAGCAAAGCCCATACCGCATAGTCAGCTATAAATGACCCTGAAATCACTAATATTAAACAATTCAAACGAGAAAACTAACGGCCTAAAAATGAAAAAAAAAAAAAAAATATGTAACAGAGCAGCAAACGACAAACACTAAATTACAGGTTCCTGAATTGAGACAGGCACATACATACAGATTGCGGCGGGGTTAAGCATGTTAGCAGGATCCCAACCCTCCCATAACCTGGGACAGTAGCACATTAGAACGAACTATAAAAATCAGTTGAAAAAACTCATCAGATGGATACAAATAAAAATACATCTAACAAAAACATAGATTTGACATGGCCGGGCATTTGTACATCCCAACAAACAACATTAAGTACAGATCTGAGAATACTTGCAGTTACTGTCAGCTAGTTCAAAGCCAACAAGTATTGTTTATCTTTATTACATCATACTTTAATCTTTTTTGATATAGCGTCAATGGTGGGTCATTTATAGAAAAAAACACGTGTCTGGTGTATACAATGTTCATCCTTGTATTTATGATAATTTTACTTTGAACCAGTATATAAACATAATTGCAGTCGATTGATTTTATAAATTAGAATTAAATTATTTTCTTCTACATTGTCTGCCCGTAGATGGCGTTTTAGGTTTAGTGTTGGTGTTATGTGTGATTTGGCGATTAAATCATTCGGCACGACAAGGTCTACTAGAAAGGTCAATTTTAATTTCTATATTAATGCTATTTTATGTTTTGTATCATGCATTTAGAGATTGATTGGCTTTGCAAAAGTTTGTTTATTAAAATATATATATGATGACACTATCGAGATGTTCGTAATCTGTATATGATAAATGTTATTAAGTGGTTGTTATTATACCAGCCCGTGTCTCTGTTGTGTGGTATTGCACTTTATTCTTTTTTTAATTCTTATTATCAGTATTACCTGTGGTCGTGATATATGTGTGTTAACGGAAGAAAAACTATGATAAAGTAACCTAAAGTGATTGTCAGACCAAATAAATTTCGCTATTGATTCAAAACCTACAAAGTATAGACAGGTTGCAATAAATATTGACATTGAAAACACGTTTAATGATTCATGCATCCGAAGCGCTTTTCTGGATTTACCTCCATCAGGAACGCTTAAATCCTTGAGCAATACCTCCATTACATGGTATGTCATATCCGGTATCATGCTATTAAGGGCCTGAAAATTAATTACCTTGACAATGACAGTTATAGTTTTTTCATATCGCTCTTCAAATGTTTCGGTTCTTATACATTCTCCGCTTTAATATATTCGGCTTTGAGCGTTCCTGATGGAGGTAAATCCAGTAAAGCGCTTCGGATGCATGAATCATTAAACGTTTTTTTTTTGGTTTTTTTTTACAGCACTTGGTCGATACTTTTGTTGGTAGACTATCAGTCCCCGAGGGTATCATCAGTTTAGTAGTCAGAACTTTGGTAATGACATGATTTATGACAAACCTTTTCAAAATTGTACTTTTTTTTGAATTTTGAAATTATAAAGAAACTAAGGTTTCAACTCCCTCTGGCAAAATTGACCTAAGACAAATTTTGGCTATGTTTTAGGTATATATAAAAAAGACAATGTGGTATGATTGCCAATGCAACAACTCTCCACAAGAGACCAAATGACACAAAAATTAACAACTATAGGTTACCGTACGGACTTGAACAATGAGCAAAGCTTTCATATGTTCGGCTTTGAGCGTTCCTGATGAAGGTAAATCCAGAAAAGGGCGTCGAACGCATTAAATTATTTAATTGTAGGAAATTTACTTTTGCATTGTAGAATAAAAATCTGATCATAAATCTATATCTGGGGTATTTCTTTTAATATTGTGTTGTTATCAAATATTTTGAAAACTTAAGCCGACAATGGTTACTAAAGCTTGTACAAAAGAAACAAAAGGTGAATTGTTAATTGGTTAACATTCGGTGATGATTATTTTCCTGTATTTAAGGAAATGTTATGTGAAATCAACATAGTAGTACTGAAAAGGATAAAACTTATCTCAGGTCAGTTACGTCTTTATGTAAACAAAGATAAATCCTGTGTAATTTTGAAAATAGCCAAATATAACAATGACGAATAGGGGAAAACAAGGGTTGTGGAACACTCCAAACAAGGCAAAGGATGTATGAAACTTAGAGTTATACGACCAAAAGAGACACTACAAGAATAGTAGTCAAATTCATTTTAGATTAAATTTGCCTATGACAAGTTTATTTACAAACACGGGGTCAATGCCTCTGCTGGTGGATGTTTCCTTCCCGAAGGTATCTCCAGCCCAACACTCAGCACTTCTCTGTTGACATGATTTATCATCAATATGGTAATAAATATAAATTGACGGTTTACTAAACTTTGAATTTTTCGAAATTTGGGTCTTGAATGCTCTTCAACTTCCTACTTTTTCTTGCTTTTATAATAGTTTGTATTCGAGCGTACAAAATTGTAATCTTGGTTTCTATGATGAGTTTGTTAGTAAGTTGGGACCGTTGTTTATAAGTATTTTCTTATTTTATCAACGGGCAATTCTAGAAAAGTATTATATGAGTCATGTCATTACAGAAGAACAACGGCGGTAGCATCGACCGAGTGCTGTAACATCTGAATTTATCAACGGGAAAATATGGATAAATAGAACATCAAGAGTAAAATAACAAACTTACCGAACTCCAAGGAAAATTCAAAACGGAAAATCACTTATCAAATGGCAAAATCAAAAGCTCACACACATCAAACGAATGGAAAAAAGTAAAATAACAAAAATACCGAACTCCACGGAAAGTTCGAAACAGAAAGTCCCTATTAAACAAAGGGCAAAATCAAAAGTTCAAACACATCAAACGAATGGATAACAAATGTCATCTTCATAACTTGGCACAGGTATCTTCTGACGTATAAAATGGTAGATTAAACCTGGTTTTACAGCTAGCTAAACATATCACTTGTATGACAGTCGCATAAAATTCCATTATATTGACAACAATGTGTGAACAAAACAAACAGACATAATATATAAAAATGTCAAAAATAGGGGTACAGCAGTCAACATTGTGCTATCATCTTAATAACCATAAAAACAAACAAAAGTATAACACAGAAACAAAAAAAAGATATATAGACAAAGCACTTTAGCAAAAATGAAAGAGCAGTTTACTTAAGCACAATAACACAATGACAGGATGTACAGAGCCAGGTCAAATGGATATCATCAAAAATAGACTAAACATTAAAAGTAATATCCATAAAGACAAATAAAAGAATACTATAACACATTATTAAGATGATAAACAACGTCAGTACCCAGCATCTACTTCAAGACAATCGTGCATTATTTGTGAATTTGATATGGAATATCTATCAACAAGGTCTTGTTACCTTCCAATGTATTTTTTAGAAAAAGGAAGAGATGTCTTCGACATACCTCTGGTTCATCAACTTTCTACTTAGACACTTGTGACGTTTTACAAATTCTATGTAGCAGTTGCAAGCTCTTGAATACCGAAAACAACGGTCATATTCCTGACATAGTACAGACATTTCCTTCTAGAAAATTGGGCATTCAACCTGGTTTTACAGCCAGCTAAACCTCGCACCGTATGACAGTTGCATGAAATCCCATTATATTGACAACATTGTGTGAACAAAACAAACAGATACAATTGGTAAAAATGTCAAAAATAACGGTACAGCTGTCAACAATACGTTATAATCTTAACCAGTATCAGTACAAACAAATATGTCAACGAAGAAAAACAAAATGGCATATAGACAAACAAAATAATCAAAAATGAAAGACAGGAATACGAAAAATGACCATACACAATAATACAATGACAGGGTTTATAAGTACCGAGTCACGCCAAGGGAATGTTACAAAAAATGGACTCAACAGCGCGGTAATAATTAATAAAGACAAATAAAAGAACAATATGACTCGTAATTATTATGACAAACAACATCAGTACCTAGAATCTATACCATCATGCATAATTTGTGAAGTTGATACAAAATATTTATCAACAAGTTCATTGTTTCTTTCGATGAATTTTTCTTTAGAAAAGGGAGAGACGTTCTTTGACACAATCCTGGTTCATCAACTCTCTGCGTAAAATCATATCAGTACTGAAGTAGTAAATACTGAGTTGATGATACCCTCGAGTTTACCAGCAGTGATATGGACTATTAAATGAAAATACGCTTTATGAGTAAGTACTTTTTTTATTTACTTTTATCAGTAATGTTCTAAATGTTTTAAACATTCTTAATGAAGGCAAGTGATTTGAACATCTGTAAACTACTTATTTTTTTTAATTTCAGATGTTTTCTAAACAAAATAAAAAAAACAAAGCAGACATTAGCAAGGAACACATCCTTGCAAACCGTAGCCTGATAATAGGTTCATTTGCAACTAAAGTCAAATGACATCATTATACTAAAATTCAGAATGGGAACAATAATTAATATTAATAAAATACGTTATTTATCGATGGTATTGTCAAATAAAATTTCTAAACATTGTACAGAAAAACAGGTCATAATATGGCTAGAGGTAGAATAAACAAACGAAATTCCACAACACAAAAATATGTAGATTGAGCATCACAAACTTAAAATAAAGAGTAGGAAAAATGTTCTTTGCTAAATTTATTAAAATTGATGAAATAGGTATTTAACTTATCAAATAATCTGTTTTCCTACAGACAAATTTCATGAATGCATTATGACACAACTTAAATGTTTCTCTTTATTCAAATGTTACCCTGTCATTACTATTTAAAACTAAATGACTTAGAGAATAATCGACAATTGATAGTGGTCGCTAAACAGGCCCCGTTGGTTTCACTTTTGTGTTCACAAGCAATACCTTTGATATGTTTGACTGTTCATAAAATGATTTAATGTCAATCCCTACGCTTATATCACACTGCTCATTCGCTCCGTAATTCTCGTATCACGGCTTTTAGACGAGAGCAGGCATTATCAGTGACGTCACAATGTCTGAGGAGAAATTATCCGCGACGTCACAATGTGTGAGGATATGTTATTATGCTTCTTTCGTCAAGCGTAAAACTGTCCTAGGGAGTGGAAAGACCAGTTGTACGAATCACATCGGTTAACTTAAGGGCGAAGAGATGAGTATGCGAGTTTGCACCTTGTATCTATCTTTTATTCATATATAATATCATATGGTCGCTAACAATCGATTCTCTACAAATAAAGAATAATTTCACATAAGTAAAAATACATAAATTATAATAAGATACATGTTTAAGTGTTCACACTAAACTAAACAAACAATAAAACCATTTCATTCATGTATCATAAGTTCTCTCATAAGTTAAATTACGTTTAAAATAATAATTAAAAGTTACGCATATTTCTAATAAATAGTATACAATGTTTTCTCTCTTTAAATAAGTTTTGATGTAATAAAAAGATAGTATACATAAAAGGTTTCTTACCAACTATAATCTGTCTAATAAAAAACAATGTGCATCCGTATGTAATCAAATAAAGTCTAGACGACGAAGCGCACGTCAAAGGCGTAACGTCATAAAACAGAAACGGGAAAATGTGTTATTCAAAAGAGCGCAACGTTACATTAGCGCTTTCATAAATAAATAGTAAAAACTGTTTTTCGTATTCTTACAAGAATAAATGAATACGTTAGTTAAACAATTAATAAATAATTAACTTATATTTAAAATTTGAATATTTCAAATCTTACACCAGTAATAGAACAATAAACAGATAATCGGGTTTCCTTCGTAGAGATATCGTAAAGTATCAGCCGCTCGACATAATGTAAAGATTTTATCTCGTTGTCTGCGCTCACTCGCCAAAAAGGTATACATTGTGTATATTTCGGAGTTTAGTATGACGTCCATTAACACTGAACTAGTACACATTTTTGTTTAGGGGCCAGCTGAATAACGCCTCCGGGTCCGGGATTTTCTCGCTGCAAGACCCATTGGTGGCCTTCGGCTGTTGTTTGCTCTTTGGTCGGGTTGTTGTCTCTTTGACACATTCCCCATTCCCATTCTCAATTTTATTACCGCTCGCGGCTGGTTATTTTACGATATAAATGTGTAGAAACACGATAATCTATACGAATTTTGCGAGACACTTAGGTTTTTCGGACGCATTGATGGATTAAAGCCATTACATAGACATCAATAACAGGAGCGTAAGGTATATGCCAATGGGACTGAAGCCAAACAACATTCTGAAATATACACAGGTCAACATTGCACAACAACCATGTTGAAGAATTTGCATGTGATGGACACCAATAACAGTAACTGTAATTATATTCCACTTTTGTTATCCTTTATTGACTCTCTCTTATTTCTTACTTTGATATCTCATATCTTCCAGTTGAAACTTTCTTGTTTTTAATTAAAGTGTTTTCGGACTTCTCGTTTTTGTTTTTTCTATCTGACATTTGACAAGAATGAGATTTTGGCGAATCATATGTCCTTCATGGCTTCAATGAACATTACATTCAACACCAAATCAGAGGACTTACCTTGTTTGTATTGGATACCTAAGCTTCACAAAAGTCCGTACAAACAATGGTACATTGCGGCTCATCTGCATGTTTGGCTAACGAATTGTCCATTAAATTGACAAAAATTCTGTCCGCAGTGAAAGAGGGTCTTTAGAAATACTCTGAAACTGTTTACTCGCGTAGTGGTATTTACCATGTGTGGATTCTAAAAAGCTCTAAAGAACTTCTAGATAACTTTTTAATCTCGATCTTTTTCTGAAATTAGTTCTATCATAACTTTTGTATACCTCCATTCCCCATGTGAAATTGAAAAAGATATAATCCACAATGCTTTTCTTTTTTTTTTTTTGGCAAAACGGGTAAATATTTCTGTAATTAAAACGTAACTCAGTTTAACCGATACTTTTTAACAGTGTTGGCTGCTAGATCCAAATTATTGTTAGGTAAACCTATTATGTCAGTTTGGGTTGCCCTTCCGATTTTGTTAATGTATCAGAACTACAGACAATTATCATACAAATGTCAGGTTAAGCTAGTTATATAAACAGGTTTAACCCACTATTTTATTTTCGGAAAATGTCTACATCAAGTCAGGAATATTATAGTAACTGTTATTTTCCATTCGTTCCATAGGTTAATATAGTCGAACGTTTGATTTTGTCAGAGTTCATGGTATTCTCCCTTTTTGAATTAACCATGCAGTTCGGTATTATTGTTCATACTTTTTTTTTAAAAATTATTCTAAGACAGAGTTTTCACTCAGCAATTCAACCAGTTTAGCATCAAAATGTACTTACCAAATAGCTTGATGTTTCCGTGTTTTTATCTAAGTACAAACAAAACGTAAAATTAGGTTTCTTTCAACACTTGTACATTACTTGAATTTAACCTCAGATTACGTATTCATCACACCGATGATGTTATTGAGACAGTGATGTAAAAGAGAGGCGGAAGATAGTCAAACTAATAGTCGAAAACAAATTGGCAATGCCTTGGTAAGAAAAACAACCAAAAGACATACAGTAAACTACAAAACACAACATAGAAAACTAAAGAATGAGCAACACATATTCCACCAAAACCAGGGGTGATCACATGTGCTCTAGTTGAAGGGGGATACAGATCCTTTTCCACATGTGGCACCCGTCGTGTCGCTCATGTAAGCATAAATATGGATATAAACACAACATAGAAAAATAAAGACTAAGCAACACGAATCCCACCAAAAACTGGGGGTGACCTCAGGTGCTCCGGATGGATAAGCAGATCCTGCTTCACATGTGGCACCCGTCGTGTTGCTCATGATAGTACAAACCCAGTAATAAGTCTAATTCGGTAGGTCACATTCGTGAAAAGGGAACGGGATTGTAGTTACGACATAAGGAACATATCCGCTATCATCTGTGAAATTGATATTCCATGACGGTCAACCAACTCGTGATGGCGTCCATAAAATTTGCGAAGGGATGATTTTAACTTCACCATTTGGAACTCTTGGTTTAATAGCTTCCTTGTAAGCAGCAACACTCTATCAAGGAAATCATGATAGGAAATACAAGCCCGGGAATATCATACCAATTGGGAGATATATACTCCGTATGCAGGCGCTGCTGGCATGTTGCTACATAGAAATGGAAAATTCACAATTGGAAAGCTGAAATTATCTCTTTTGTCGTAAACTTTTGTTTTCAACCGACCCTCATTGTCAATTTCTAGATGTAAGTCAAGATATGAGGCAGACTTAACGGTATCTGTTGTATCCTTTATCTCTAGTTCGATGGGATAGATGCGTTCAACCTTCTATCAAGAGAATCAACTGTGAAATATATATACTCCTTGCTTCTGTTGCTACATAGAAATGAATGTTCCCAAATGTGAGGCTGAAATCAATAAATCGTAAAATATAAAGGCATTTTTGTGAAGACTTGTAGTGTAGTTAATCTGTACATATACATTTTATATTACAGTCCTAATACTTATGTGGATTTATACAGGAATGACCGAGATGAAGACCCAGGACTTGGTAAGATGAGTTCATACTCTTATTCAATATGTAGTAAAAAATGAAGTTATTCAATCCAGTATTAGATCTACATATTTTTTGTATACGTTTCATTTCATTTGCTCACCTATATTTTTTTCAATTTAAATAATTTTTCATAATTTTGACATAAATAAAATCAGCATGTCACAAGTGGATAAAGAACTGTTTTACTTCTACAAACACCTGGCCTCATCCCCAGCTTCCGTAGGGTTTCTTCTTTCTTTCTTTTTTCAAATTTGTGTACATTGTTTTGTCTTTCCTTAATTTATCGTGTTATGCTACCAGTTGACAAATGATTATGACACTTTATTATTATATTTGCCCTTTTATTTATGCATATATTATTAGCGTGTATTCATATCCTTGTTCGAAAAAGATGATCAAAACAATCCTAATATCATACCACATCACTTATTTTTGAATTTGTAATGGGTAGGCTATTCACTTATCCTACAGTTTTCATATCCATAATCATTTAGTCATGAGGACCATTTAGATAAAGAAAAATGCAACTTGAAGAAAAGAAAATTAAACTGAAAGATCGAAACAACAACAAAACAAACTACAAGAGTTTACCGGCTATCTCAGTTGTGATACTTGAACCAACGACAACCACTGAACTGTAGGCTCCTGACTTGGGACAGGCACATCAGAATGTTTGAAAGTGTCAATCCTCCCATAACCTGGGACAGTGATGTAACAGTACCAGTACAACATAAGAACAAACTATAATTCCTATCTGTTCGGTGTATGTCTTTAAACGCCAAATGAACTACAATTAAGACTTTATTTCGAATGATAGCTTTCGATTTAAATTATCAACTAGGTATTACATTTTTGGATATGAATTTTATCATTTCGGATTTTACCTTTTAACTTATTTTTGTTTCAGGGACAATCAATCATGGTAAGTACATGAATGTGAACTGATAAAAAAAGAGAATAAATATGTTTTTTTTTTCTACAATATTAAAAACGTCTAACCCAGAAAAACACTAAGATAATTGCAATTATGAAAAAAAGGGAATTTGGAGGAAAATAGGGGAGGGCAAAATGAATTGTCATGTCCCCAAGTACATGTTGTTAATCTTTGTACAGGATTATAAAAGAAATTCTATTTCAAAGTTTAACTTCACATGTTCTTTCTGTAAATGCGAACTGTATAAAATGCAAATATTCATATTTTAACATTAAAAATATATAGTGACAAAGTTTACAACTCTTAATCAAATATATAAATAAAAACAAAGCACTCGTGCTGATTTCATCTTCTTCATTAACGAAAGTACACGTTTAACACACACATAACTCAAAAGTTCTAAGAAATTTAGTTTAAAGAATACATATGTATGTTTATCTAATAATAAAATACCAAACCTATAGAGAAAAAGCGAACAATAAAAAGTTCAAGCCAAAATTAAAAACAAAAGGCAATTCTGGTTTTGCAGCAGCACATCCAAATTCTTCTGTCTACGAGATTATAAAATGTTACAAGAGAATATTGTTCAAACAGTTATACCTTACAAAACTATGTTCTATGTTATTTAGATCGAGACTTATAAGAAAGTTCCTAAAAATAGGAATGTAAGAAGATCCGAAGGATGTTTAAAACCTATTTTATATTTTTTGTCTTTTTCTGTGTCCCTTTTTAATGATTGATAAAGAGGTTGTATTTCCGAACTTTGGCACAATTCCATTTGTACGTTAAATTAATACAACATGAACATCAACTATAGAGCTCATTTCTTTTCTAGGAACTTTAATCGTCTATATTTTTGCGATCGTGAAGACTCGTACCCGATGAATAACCAGAAACGAGGACGTGCAATAATTTTCAATGTGGAAAATGTCGGTGAACGTATCCGAAATGGTACGTACTGATATTGATGTTACAAGACTAAGAAAATGTTTTAATTTGTTAGGATTTGATGTTTTGGTAAAACAACCAGAGAGGAGATATACTACACAATGGCACAGTGTAAGTTGTTTGTTTTGTTGTGTTTTTTTGTGATCGGTGTTCTATTCAACCAATATTTCATGTATCAACAGAAAAGTAAGTGCTTGACAACCATTGTAAATCTTTGGATAAAACATATTTTATCAAAATATTCTTACTTTTTAAGTACCTACAATTCTTTTTCACACTTAAATTGAGCATATTGTAATTTTTAAAAGATCCACCGTAATTTAATGAAAAAGAAAAGCATGATAAAATATTATAATAGTTAATATGACACAGGCATATAAGTTTCTTCGACAACTGTTTCAATTTGATTTTACTACTAGAGGGTCGCTACCATAGCATCCCAAAGGGTCTATGTCATCCGCCAAGTAGTCCATGTTTAATTATTGTTTCGCTCATTGTTATATGGTTCGTGCGTAACAGTTTTATTTTTGTGTGAATGTTACAACAACAAAAGAAATGAAATAAGGAAATATGGCTAGCATATTTACATTACCTCAATTCTCTCGTACATTTTTGTCCTATCTTTTAAAATACTATCTATTAATCAAAAACAAACTGCAAATCAAGTCTCCGGCTAAGAAAATTCTTCGAGACCGTCCTTGCTTCCTTCCTATATCTTGTAAACAAGGATTTCCAGCTAAAAAAATGCATACTATCTTTCCGGCGACGATCTTATCAACACTTGATGGCATCCTATAGTCTAGTTTTTCAACTATTAAGCTGGGGTCACACATTCACGATTTTTACTGCCGTCCTTGATAGGACCATTCCCGATTAAAATTTGTCAAAAGTCTGATCAAGATCCGGTAAATCGCGGGTGGAAATTCAAACTTTAATCAAAATTTGTAAAAACATTAATTTAATCACGACAAAAATCAGATATTGTTCAGAAAGCGTCCAAATTCAGCCGTTTCCAGCCAAATTTGTCCCGATTAACCGGTTCTCAATCCGATTCTAATTCGATTTGTATCTTTCTTTCAAATGGTAAAAAACGACCGAATATGTTCCGACAGCGTCACGATTCTGCCGAATGCGATCCGACAGAGATCAGACAGTGAACAGACAGTAAACCGACGCTGACGGAAGATATCCGTTAGAAAACCGTTTCATGTGATAGTCCCGTCCTATAAAAAATCGCCATATTCGGGATGATCAGGTACTACCGGAACGCAATCCTAGCACAGTCTGCTGTACCGCATTGCAAACGGCTTTGTCGAGACTCCGTCGTATCGTGTTCTTTAATTGTCGGGACTCCGACGTGGGTATTAATGCTGAATTTCGTATTAATAACGGGACTGTTCCGGAACAAAGACGGTTCGCATTCGGCAAGATCTGGATGCAATCTGGACTCAATCAGCCACAAAAAAAAAAAACAGCAATGAAAATTTTTCCCAGACACCGTCCAGAAAACACAGAACATTGTTATGATTTTGATCCGATACAGCAAAATCTGTCACGACATAGTCACGATTGTAATCCGACTAGACAAAATCGGCTGAGTGTCCCCGAATGTTACGGGACGCACATAAGTGTCAGGGGTGCTTGGCCGACCTCTCCGGACCATTTCCGATCCGTAGGAATCTGTTACGAACGTATACAACTGCGTTCAGACAATGATAGGACATTCCAGATCATTGATGATAGTAATCCGACTTTTTCACTTTTCGTGTCTTAGCGCTGTCTTATCTCAAACGGGAGCCATAATCGGCACTGTGTGAACGCCGCATAACTTTTGTCTAAGTAAATATTATGTACGAGATCTGTACGGACATCTTATTCTAATCGTTTAACCGACACATTTGGGTCAAATACTTGAACTTTTGATATAATTATTGTGAAAAGTTTGTAGCAAAGAATTAAATTCTAGAAAATAAAATAAAAAACTATAATCTTTACAAGTATCATCAGAAGTCCATTTACTAGACTTATTGTGTATCCATATACAGTACAAGTAACACTGGATTAGGAATGAGTTTAATAGGAATAAACATTATATTATATTTATTGTAAGAATATGTTACGATCTACAAATTTCAAGAAATAAGATTTTTTTCTAAAGTTACAAGGAATTTCTGTAGATATAACCATTTTTAGCAAACTTAACAAATTGTACCCTCAATTTTGAAAAAAGAAGGGAAAATAATTGTATGCCCTTTCTTCAATTTCGAATATCTTCGATCCTGCGTAACTGAGATCTTGACGGTAATACTACCTCTGTGATGGGGTGGACGAACAAAGGTTATCATTTCAGTCAGATATTGTTACATTAATGATTTATCCGTCAAAATACATGTAAAAATGCTGTTCACAACACGTGCGTTCGACATATAGATTTTATAGGTTAAAATTGTAAGAAAAGTTGCGATCACGATCTTTGTAAACAAATGAGTAATAAATATAGATTCTTTATGTAAGTATACTTCATACTGAATTATGACGACGTCCTACCTCAAAAACCTAGCTGTAGGACAATTTGATTTAATTTGTTCAAATACTAAATCAATCTCAAGGGTTAAATTGTGCCGTAAAGAAATAAAATAATCCCTGGAATTGTCAGGTTCCAGCAGTAAAACCCTTTCTTACAAGTTTGGGATGTATACATTAATAACAGCCGCGTCAGGTCGGAGGAGGGAACTTAAATCTAGCCTGGCATCCTGACCCAATTTAATACTTCGTCGAGCAGTTAGCCAGGATCCCAGGCTACTTTAAATCCACTACCACGCGTTTTCAGAATGAATGTTATGATATCTGATGCTAAATAACACTTCCGACAACTCTTTGATTGGATATGCATAATATAAATAATATTTGCCACTGAACGTTAAGCTAGCCACACACGATAAACATTTTTTTTTAATTCCGCATGATCTACGGATGTCTTCAGTCTTGTGAGTATAAAACAACAAAAAAGGACTTTGCAACACTGACTCACGTATACATCTTAATGATGGCGAACGTAATGACGGACAGACAGGAGATACATGTAAGTATGTCTCTTAATCTAAAAAAGCTAAAAAAAACAAGAGACTTTTGAAATTCGAAATTGTTTCGAAGTCATCTAAAGCAACAAATGGTCGGATATTATTACATTTCGGTAGAAGCGAAGAAAAAACCCCATCTTTTGCTTACACATCACCGTATATAGCTTCCTTGATGCCGTAAATAACCGAAACATAATTCGTCAACACAACGTTCTATTAAAAAAAAGAGGAAATTATGACTATATTTTGACAAAAACAACTATATCTTTTAGATAGACGATACATTTTTAGTCCGACACGGCAGATTTTATAGTTCTCATTTGCATTTGCGCGATGAAAAATGGTAACAATGAATTCGTTTATAAAATTTTATATCATTTTCTAAATGTTGAATTAAAATGAAGAAGTTAAATAACTTGCAATAATTGAAACCACCGCACTAAGGGACGACATCAGAAGATCAATGTAGGATAAAAAACTTAAATCAAATACTTTGGGGGTGGGGTGGAGGTAAAAAATGCTGCCAGTTTTGTTTATCGAAAATCGATTTTACATAATATCCATATCGGTCAATCAATTTTACCAAATTAAGTTAAAGGGGAGGGGGGTCAGTAAAAAAAACTATGTGAATTAAGTTTTTTATCCTACATTGAACTTTTGATGTCGTCCCCAAGTCGGCTCAATTTATTTACAACAAACTGATAATTAATCAAACGCTCAAGGAGACTAATTAACAGCTATCTGTTCGATGATAATAATATTTTTACCCGTGATTCTATAGTTATAACACTAGCCTGGCATCCCGGCCCGATCTAGCTGCGCATCGCAAGGGCCATGTGGGGAACAAATACCACGTGATCGATTCAGTGCCAGTCGACTCTGAATCTAAAGTGAGACTGAATAAATATATGCATAAATTTCAGTGGCGGATCCAGAGGGGGGGTTCCGGGGGTTGGAACCCCCCCTTTTTTCTTGACGATCAATGCATTTGAATGGGGACATATAGTTGGAACCCCCCTTTTATCCTGGGTTGGGACACCCCTTTTGAAAATGGCTAGATACGCCCCTGAATTTTGATGTTTGATGTAAACCAGCGATTTCAAATCAATGTTTAAGAAACATTACTTCTGATTCAATAAATTTTGCTCAGTCAGGTTGACCAGTCCACATTGTCAGTAATTTAATAGAATAAATATAAATTAAACCATAGATATAATAGCCATAGATAAAGTACTCAGAATATGTCCCACTAAGCCCCATGTAGTTTCCTTTGAAATATCAAAAGCACGGCACTGCGCATAGTGGCCTGTGATGATGTAGATGATATTTGCCGACATCCTCCCAATAGACTAATTACTTATCATAATTATATTTAAATTATCGGGCATACGTCTTATCAGCCAATAATTAATGTGCGTTACCTGTCTGAAGTAAAAATAGGCCAGGAGGCGGAAGCAATAAGAAGCGCCTGATTGTAAAAGTTGTTTGGATTGTAATTTATTTGGGGAAAATCGGTCAACAAATGCGAAGGTTATGCTGTTGTCTAAATAATAAAATAGCGAAATCATGGAAAATGGACTTAACAGGTATATAAATTTAAATTGTCATAGCACTTGCATCGGTTGCACTCGGGAAATAAGACCTGTATGATTGACAAGAGGAGACATATCGTTTATTGATGGTATGCGTGGTTAAGAGGTCGAACCGAGTCGAATTTTTCTATGGCGATTTAAAGAAAAAAGTTTTTATCGAGATTCAAAATAGTGAAATCCTATTTTATGCCAGAAGGAAGAAATTATTATTTTTTTTAGAAAAAAAAAAGATTTTTACAAGTGTTGAAACTATCTGTCGTTACGGTAACACGAAGTTTGTGAAAATACAGAGAAAAAAGGAATACATTATACACTTATTAAATGTCTGCACTGTGGATTATAAAAGCTTGAGCTAGTTGCTTAAATATACTTACATTAGAAATTTCCATGTCACTTGATTTTATTGAATGTTATTTGTTTAAATCTCAAATTAATGATATTATTGTCATGTCAAAAATTTATTCTTACTGAGTTTCAGCTTAAGTTTACAGTGGAAGAGGGTATAAAACAAAAACTCGACTTGACATAAAAAAAAATAATTTGCAAATATTTCATTTGTGTATATATAATGTTGTTTAATTTGGTATGAACCCATTTGTGTGTATTTTCGATTACAGTGATTGATTACATGATCGTTGATTCATAACGTTCAGTGGCAAATATTTGATGCATATTCAGGACTAATAAGAACCATGTAAACATCGGTCATCTTGACTTGCATTTTAAGCACGTATATAAACATTCCAAACAAAATGTCAAGGAATTACACCGTGTATAATGAAAGGTATATACAAATTAAAACTGTATCAAATAACCTATTTTTAACAAAATAGTTTTACGCTCATATCGAGTAGTCTTGTATAATACAAAGAGATAAGGTGTTAAGTGTCATTTGTACGTATGTATCTCTTTTTTTTTTCTTTCTCGCATTGCTTTATAATAAATTTCAACTTTCAGGAACTACGTACCATGTAAGATCTTGTAAATGATGTACCGGAAGATTACGGAAGAACTACCGAAGAATGACATATTACTCTCCCTGTTCACAATTTATTAGATATTAATCGACGTCAATTGCCAATAAAGGCTAATTAGCACCAAGTGTGACATGTATATAATAAGAGGGTGATAAAATTTCGGCAAATATCATCTGCTTTTGATGTGGGTTCAGTACTTTATCTATGGCTATTATATCTATGATTAAACAGTATAAATAACTACTAGTACGTGTAATCAAAACAACTTAATATACTTTGAAAAATGTTGTACATTAAAATGATTTAATATATAGTTTATCAGGAAGGATTATATGGGATAAGAGTCAACGAAACAACTCTTTGATAATTAAAAAAAAAAAAAAAAAAAACTTAATAAATATTGTAATCGTCTAATGTAATTATAAATGAAAATAGATGTACATGTATCTTTGCACCTGCACACATCATTTGAAATGTTAAACGTATTAACTAAAAAAAAAATTTAACGGCAATTTTTGTTGTCCTTTACTTTTTATGGGTTTTCTTATGTGTGACCATCTTTTCGGCCCTTTAAGATACATGTGTACATGTAAATTAAGTCGTAAAATTGAAATCCAATTCACACCTTGGCCATGTGAAATCTTCAAGTTTTAACTTTCTCACCAGGTGATTGCTGATAAGAATTAACCCTTTTCTGCTTACTAATTATGATCAGACTGATAATTAGATATGTACATCAACTAATAAAGAAAAATAAATACAGTCTAACTTTTACTTATTGATGTTAAACAAAATTGGATGCAGATGTAAAACAAACTAAAAGACTCATATTTAAGCTAAAAATAATCATAATAACTTAAAATTTATAACATATATGCTCGAAAATTTTGATGTATAATTGTTTCTGTTTGTATCTGAACATTCAATTGGGCAAAAATTAATTAATTTTTGATTCATTGACAAGAACTTTATTTTATATTTACAATAGAATCTGTTGAAAAGGGAAAACTTTTGTAGTTGTCATATTTAGCTTTCGCAGTGTGCATTGCGCGACAAAATTAGGATTAACCAATCATTGACAGGCAGTATATTGATACACGCCTGGCTATACTGACAAGATAAGCCAGGACCCCATGCTAGTTATAACACGAGATTTGGGGGGACCACCAATGGCGCTTTCCACTGATAAAGGGGACATCGTGAGGTTATGCTTTTTTCCTAAAAAAATATTCTGATCCCCAATTTGATGAAAAAAAATAATGTAGTCAAGCAGATGACCAAAAAAAAAAAAAAAAAATCTGAATCCAGATACCTTATAGTGTTAAATTTAGAAAAAAAAATGATTTGATTGATAACGTCGAAAAATTAAAAACAAATGTTCGCGAGTTGCGCGAACAAAAAAAATTTCTGACTCGGACAAAAAACCATAACCCCCTCCCTTGAAGTTAAATGGTTGCTCCCTTATCTTTATAACTGATGATATGTGGACTGGTTCTGATAACCGACCGTGCAAGGGCTGTATAGCCAGTCAAGGTCGTTAAAAACTTCCATTTGTTGTTGGTTCTGATACTGAAAATTATCGGGTCACTATCAAGGCTGACGTCAAGCTTTGTAACAAGGTATTACCAAGGAGGTTATATTATAACAAATTAAATTAATATAACCTCCTTGGTATTACCAATTCTTTTTATTTAAGAATAGTGATAGAGAAGGTGTTCAATTCTTACAAATGCTTATCTTTTATTGGCTGAAAGACAAATTATTTGATCCCATCATATGCTTTCATTTCGTATGAAAACAACAAATGCCGTATCAATGTCATTAACCAAAGATTTCAGAATTATTAGCTCCCGGCTTACCTCATTAATCAACCCTATTTTTTGGCATTGTTCCTGTACTTCGTGCAAACGATTATGCTTTTTAAAAAAATCGCACAATTTCATAAAATGAGTCATTAGAACTGAGAAAAGGAGACCAATAACTGTTTTTAATATGTATCTTGATAATGCTGAGATTTTCTTATGTTTATTTTATTGCTATGACCAAAATTGGTTTTTGTTTGTTTTGCAATAAAGAATTATTAATTGTCGAAATGCGCATCTGGTGCAGTAAAATTGATAGTTAATATTTTTCGAGTTGTCTACTTTAAAATTAACATCTCCAGCTATATGACGTATTACAATTGATTTCACGTAGAATGATACAGATTTCATCATCTCACTACAAAATTGCGAATACCATTTATATATTTTTATTTCGAAAATAAGTTAATATAAGAATTGAATGCTGTGTTTTTTTTTTTAATTTATACGAAATGAGAGCAAGTGACCATTACATGTATGTTTAACAAGAAGCGCGAAAAAAACTGCATTTAATTCTTTAATGGTATTTTTAGATGCAGAGGCGGATTTAGAGGGTTTTTCAGGGGGCCCGGGCCCCCCCTTTTTGTTGGAAAATTTGGTTGATTATATAGGGAATCACTGAAGCATGACTAGAGCGGGCCCCCTCTTAGGCAGTCAGTGGACCCCCACTTATGAACATTTCTGGATCCGCCACTGAGATGCCTCCTACAACCATAGCAACGAAGATTGTTTTGTATGTGTAATACTTAGCCATGGTCGAGATGGACATATTCGATCAACAATTAACGAAGAAGTATCATTACAAGAAGTTATGGACCATGCAAAAAATTGCCATACTCTCCTCGGGAAACCGAAACTATTCTTCGTTCAAGTAGGATTTGCTCATTCTTGTAATGTATTTTTAATATATTTCATATGTTTGTACGTTTTGTGGTGTAACCTTATTCCTTGAAGGAGACTTTGGTTGGTGATATAATTCAGATAATATTTGGTTAAAAAGGAATTCAGTATCATAGAATAGTTTATTCTTTTCAGAACTGTACAGATTTTGAATTAGCTTATATTAGAAGTTACCTCCTTGATGATTGTGAAAGAGATGAAATTACAAAATATGAAATAAGAGACAAAGTCATTAAAAATGTTATTGAATAAGTTATCTATATGAAAAGTTATATGTATATGTATATCGTAGTAGTATGATCTGTGAACAATGTCTTCATCTTTAGTTTTTATTACCAATACTTTATTAAATAGATCACACAATTGCAAAGTAGAACTGATGCACGACGTAACAGATGACCGCAAATTCATGTATGTTTCATTTGTCGTAGTGTAGCTACAATCCTGCCCTTCTTTCATCGTTTTTCTTTTGCATCACCGAATGTGACTCGTCACTGGATTTTTCTTGTCATACGAAATTTGAAGGGTTCTACTGGTGAGACAGAAGCTGCTTGCCCTTCCGGGCCATTTAGGTTTACCATGTTTTATTGCTTGGCTTGTGTTACATAGTCTTTAATTGTTTGTGGACCCTTTTAATTTTGGAAATGCTGTTGTCAATCTTTTTTCGACTAATTATTTTTTTTGTCACCTTGGTATCTTAAAAGTATTTAATATATCATTATGAAAATGACAGATGGGCAAAACATACGTTGTTTAAAACAATACAAATGCAAAACAAAAACAAAAAAAAAAAAAAAAAAACTCTTGCAAACCATAACCCATCAACAAAACAACACATAACCTAAAAAGGGACGAGAAGAAGCCTATTTAAAGCAGATATGAACTTATATGCCAATGAGGATAAGCATTTCTTCTTCCAAGTGTGCGACATTTGATTTTCTAACATTAATCTTAATAAAAGATCGCGTACCAAAATTTTAAAAAAGAAAACGATGTTACAGTAAAAGTTTCTACTAATACAAGCTGAATACTATATTTGAAGAGATGGCGATAGTGTATCTATCAATAATATAAAGAAATTATGTATGTGTTGTTCCAGGACTCTGCAGGTATACGCATATTGTAAGGCGTCGACCATTCATCATTTGATGGGGCGTGGGATATTATTCCTGGGACTAAAATAGATACAATCAATCTTTTAATAACATACAGAAACAAGACTTTTTTTAATAATTTTTAACAGAAACAAACTATTTTGTTCATTTCTTTTCTGAAAGAATTTTCTTTTTCAAGAAATGTAGAATCAACCTATTTTTAACCCCTATCCACCACCCTCCCACCACCACCACCACCCCCCACAAAAAAGATGAATGGTCGTTGCCTAAGTATAGTTTTAAAAAACCAGATTAAGCTTTGCAGACTGCTATTGCACATTTAGATTTAGAATGGTTTTATTGGCATGAATTTTCAATTTCACAGCTTTTGGTTACATTCATGAATTGTCATTATATAATATTTCAATAATCGCATCGTCATAATCTTCATTTCTGGTTTCAAAATATGAAAACTCTACAATATGAATTAATAAAGAATTTACGTCATAAAGAACTAAAACTGGTAGAGAACGAATAATTATCTAAAAAAAATAAACTGCACAGATATATAATAAAGATATCAAGTAAACTTCATTAAATTGAGAAAGTGGCAAATTAATTTCATCTCCTTACTATTTTAAAATTTAGTGAGAAATCGTCGCAATTGCTTGATACAAAGATTTTAATATAACTAATTAATTTTGTTTACCTTGAATATCGGCACATTATTTGATATGATTCAATTAAGCATAGCAAGACCAGTAATTTTTGTACGATTACATTCTAGATTGCTTTTAACGCAGGTTCGAGGAATTATAGTTTAAGTGTGGTAATGGTATTGAGCACCAGGTTTTTGAAAAATCAGTGTCGAAGTAACATCTTGCTGTTTAAAATCACAATTGATATTATGACTATACAGTTTGTATCAAAGGTTCCAGCTTCATACAGTTAACCACTTGCATGTATATATCATTCCACTATCATTATGGCTGAACCAATATCTACTATATCTAGAAATTGAATTCACAAATTTTTACATAACTTTTTCTCAAGACGTTTTAATTAAATTCTCTACTGTGTTTCACAAATGTAACAATAGTAGGTCGAAGAAGTGTCCACATAACAAAAATATGTAGATGTATTCGAGATATATGAAAAAATGTGTTTTCTCGTTATTGAGCACTGAAATTATTGTGAATATGAAGCACTATATATCGGACCCGCTGGCATCTGATACAACGGCTTATATCAGCTGTATATATATAATTTCACTAATGCCGATTTCAATTTAATTTTATGAGGAGACTTCATGACCTGTTTGGAGTGTTGTTTTTGATTTTCTTTTCTTATGCACCAATTTTCAGAATTTATTACACCATCTTGCAATATAGATATTCATATGAGTTAACGATGTGGGCTACACGTCGGATGCCACATTTTGAGCAGGTACTGTTTACCCTTCCGGAGCATCTGAGTGTGGTTCGTTTTGTTCAATCTTTCTGTGTGATGTTTTGTTATGTCATTTGTCTTTTCGTCATTTATCTTTTTGGTCATTGTGTCTTTTTTTTATTAAACTATAATTTTTGATTGACCCCTTGGTATCTTTTCTCTCTTTTTTCAATGAGATAGAAATCACCAATTGAAATAAATGGAGACATAACTCTAGGACGGTAAAAGTGACGCCACCCAAATTCGAACTTGGTCTGAGTTTTGTGGTAATAAGCATTGTGTAAGTTTCATAACATATGGTTGAGGCAAACTTAAGTTAGAGAACGGAAAAGAAAAATTCAGCATTTTTTTCCATTTGTAAAGGGGGATAACTCTAGAACAGTAAAAGTGACGCTACCCAAATTCGAACTTGATCTGTGGTTTATGATAATAAGCATAGTGTATAGGTAATATTACATTTGGTTGAGGCAAACTAAAGTTAGAGAACGGAAACCAATTTTGGGACGTGCGTACGTGCGAACGGACAAGGGTAATACTTTTATGCCCATTCCGGTGATATAAAAAATGTAGTGCACACTGAATAACCGGCGTAGCGGGTTATTTAAAAGTGTGCACCACATTTTTGAGGTTATTTCGAATAGACAGAAAAAAGAATACAGTCATTCCTTATAATTTAATTCTAAATTTCATTTTTAAGAAGTAAATCATGAAGAAACGTCGATGACGTCACGGTCACATGACAAAATGATGTCTATGAGCTGATAGACAAAAGATTTCAGCCAATCAGAAGACGTGTTACATCGAAAAAAATTAATTATTTGTTGATGGAAAGAAAAACGTGCTGTAATATCATTTTTTTACTGGCTCTCCTGTGACAGCGTGAACTATTTTGTACATTTCAAAAGGCAGAAGAACTTTAATGCTTCATTTCTGTATACAGATGCTTTATGTTACGAATTTTCCGTCTTTCATATGTCCATTGTCCTTGGCCTTATTTTCATGGTTGAACTACTACTTAAAAAAACTTTATAGTTTTTTGTCACGTGAAGTCTCATTTATAAATAAAAAAACTATAACTGTGTTATAGAAATCTCAGCTTATTATGATTAAATGTAGATTAACTGTATACCACCATCTTAGATTGTAAAATAGCAGTACACAATCGGTCTAGTTCTTAGTTTAAATATGCAAGTTTTGAGACAGATTGGCAATTAGATATGTTTACTAGTAGCGAGAAAACAAGTTCGGTGACAACATATTTTCTTTTTACTTTCGTAAAACATATTATAAAACCTATCTCCCCATATTTTATTTCAATATTCCATCTCATAGATTTCTTTTTATTCTCAAATAAGGTTTTTTTTATGAATAATCTATAGCTGTTTCTGAAGTTATGATATTAGCGATTTCAGAGACAAAACTAAAACGATAAGATCAAGCAAGAGTATCAATGAACGTTTTAAGCGCGTCAGTCAGCGGCAAATGCGTAAAAATTACGATCAAAACTTTCCCTAGCTAAAACATTGGGTGTACCTGTAAGGCTTTACCTTCCGCAATAAAATTTCTCATAGTTTATCATCGTCTCAGGTATACACAAAGAGAAAAGTAAGATCAGATGCCCTTTCCGATTCAAATAAAAAATTAATTCATGACTTTTGGTGTTCTCCGGAAAATTCCCATCCAACCGGAAATAAAAATGACGTGAAAAGAGTGCGTATTGGACCCAAAACATATTCAAGTCACCATGTTCAAATATTAGAAAAGACTTAATCCGAAGTTTTTATAGACTTTAAACATAAATACCCGTCTGTTAAAGTTTTTCAAAGTTTGTTTGGACGCTGTAAGTCTTATTTTGTTCGTGCCTCTAGCACGAAAGATCGTGTAACGTGCTGTTGCAGATATCACTTAGAAATAGAATATGTTTTTAAAGCTGCCATGAACAATCGTAAAAAATATAACAAAAATCTGCCAAGTAATGCACAATTTCCCGTTTATGCTTCTGTGACTGATATTTGTAATACAACTTTATGCAATCCTAATGAAAACGGGTTTCATGATAAGATATGTCTAGATAGAAATTGTCCGAATTGCGGAGTGAAACTTCTCAAGTTCTCCGATGAAAAATTAAAAACTGATGACTTCAGTGAAAATATTAATTGGGAATGTTTTGAATATATCAATCAACATACAAAAAACGGACCAAAAAAGAAACTTATGCTTGTGAAGAAAAACACGAAACCTGGCTTAATGGTTCATTACCTACAAAAGTTACTTGGAACATTTCCGGCGCATAATTTTAGAGCAAAATGGCAAAAACCAATTAAAACATTTGATTACAACTTTACCGCAAAATCACGTTATATCTGTTCATGACTATTCAGAAAATTATAAATGCAAAGAGAGAGACGAACTACAGTCCAGTTATTTTCAAAAATCCGAAGCTTCTTTACACGTTTCTCTGTTATACAGACATGCAATATTAGAAGTTGACGGTGTTGACAGTACGCTTGAAGACCCGAATATAGTAACCGAAAACTTTTTTGTTATATCAGATGATGAAAAACATGATCAGTATTTAACTTTTCAAGTGCAAAAATGTATTTCTGAATATTTATCGTCAATTTCCTGTCATGTCCATACAATGCACGAGTTTTGCGATGGCTGTAGTTGCCAGTACAAGAGCAGACATTGCTTAGGTCATCTTTGCAAATCGTTAGATGAACTAGGTTATGATCATCTTATTCGAAACTTTTTCGAAACGTCCCACGCTAAAGGTCCACAAGATGCCGCAGGAGGACTTATAAAAAATCAAACAGATTTAGCAATCGTTCGGGGAACAGCAACTATACAAAATGACCATATAAATTTCCGGATGTTTTATAAACCAATACCAGGAATTCGTAGCGTGCATCAGGTAGTTGTTGATAATGACCGCCTATTAATAAGATCTTTATCATGTTACACTTGCAATAATTGTTTGGACGGTAACATTAATGAATGCGAAAACACAAACATTATAGGAACGTTTTCTCCGATATCAATTGTTCCGGAAATCGGAACAGTTGACGACGACCAAAATGATGACACTGATATCGAAGTTCCAATTTATGAACTAGTATCTAAATCTACCATATTTGCTGTCCTTTGTGACGATGATGAGTTTGATTACTACCTATTAAAAGCTCAAACTGAAAGTTATTAGTTACACAGTAACCCGAATAATTCAGTCGTTATATTCCGCTGATCTACGATTACTTCCTCGCAAGTAGGAGAGATCGATTACGGGGAGGGACTGAATTATTCGGGTTAAGTTACACAGTCGTGAAACAGATAGTTGGGGAGTGTCTTATCAACCTGGAACAAACGTTATCATAGGAAACTATTTTATGCAAGGTGAAAATCCACTACATTTCAAATTGATTAAAAGAAAGTATGGCCTCGTTCCTTCAAATTCATGCTTATATATATGCACTGATATTTGTGTACGTAATGGTGAAGTTAAACTTTCTGAAGATATTCACCAGAATATACTTAAATGTGTTGAAATGAGTACTTATGTGTTATAGATCATTTAAATAAAAATTCAAAATGTTGGAATTATGTAAAATTTCGAACATGGACTAAAATAATCAGAAAAGTGTCTCTTGGAGATATTATATATCTGACAAATATATATATATATAAGAAAAAAATAAGGCTGAAAATGCACTAAATATTTATATTTAATATGAATAATCACATTTTGTCTATTGAGGCATTGTTCTAAACTGTTCTTCATAATTTCCTACCAGTTTCACTGTTTCATGAATATCTGTGAAACAGTAAAACCGGTAGGAATTTATGAAGAATATTTTAGAACAATTTGATGTCTTAATAAACAAAATGTGATTATTCATATCCAATGAATATAATATTTTGTTCCTATTTTATGCACAGCGTGGACAAATTTTATAACTTTTTAATATATATATATTTCTTTCTTGGTCTAAAAAGATAGTTTTGAAAAAAGTTGCCAAGCAATTAAAACAACCACAATGGCACAATACTTTTAAACATTATTTCATCTGCACGAAATGAAAGAAGTACAACGTAATTTATACAATACATGAAAATAACGTCAAATTAACGTTACCGAAACTAACACCAACACCGAACGCGACGTTTATGCAAATTTGGGCAATTTTGGACGACTTGTAGCTTAACTGATAAATAGCATGGTGACTCATATTTCTTATTCTATTTTTTTTAAGCATGGTAAAATCGTCTTTTAGGCGAAGTATTAGAAAATCATCTATCTGAGGATATATATATTCCGATGATCGACCTTAATTGTCAGACAATTAGATATTGCAGACTTCCGTTTAAATTTATGTAGACGTCCATAACGTTGCAATGTGGGTAACATTTATCGTGGTGATTGCAAATTAATAGCTTTTCTGAAACGCCTGTAGTTGCAATGTTGATAGCCTTTCTACAAAGCTTGTAATTGCAATAGTAATAGATTTGATAACTTCAAATGTTGGCATGCATAGCAGAATAATGAATACATTCAGTTACAGAATGTCTGTTTCAATTATAGTTGGTGTCCATTGCGTTGATATGCAGTTATATTGTATCTCGGTAAATTTAGCTTGAAAGAGCTTGTCATGTAAATTATGAATTTTGGAGCAATGAATTATAGAAACCTGAAAGGCATGTAATTTCTAAATACCCTGCATTTTTACTATTTGTTATTTCAGTGTAGATTTAAATTTGGAACTAATGAGTAGTTGTTCTGATTTTACTAGGTCTGGCCAATTCGATCAGCAACCGGATCAAACCAAAGACTTCAAATTGGTATTTTTGCTTCTCCTCTTAGAACGCTCCATTGAGGACACCAAAGAATGGTCAACCCGAAGAAAGAATAATGTATCCGGTTAATTATGGTGAAATGTCTTCCTGTTTAATGTTATCATGGGAACTTGCTGGTCAATGTGTGGGTCTACTACAAAGCAGGGCTCATATTCAAATCTCAGTGTAAACCCACATTATCTGAGGTCCTAAATCTATACCAGAACTTTTACTTACTTCTAGTAACGCACTTCCGACTGATCACATTATAGATGTTGAAGTCAGACAAGCTTCTTGGAAAGCAAGTGCTTTGTAGGATAACTGAGTTTGGTATATGGGATCATTGCAAGATCTACATGACCGTCTGTCAGTGTTCAGCTGGCCTACATATCATGGGTCAGTGATCAAGGTAAAGTGTTCGTGATAAGGTCTGTTTCTGCTATATTAGTACAAAACAGTAGGCCAACTATATTTGGTGTATGGAATGACTGTAAGGTGTACATGTCCATCTGGCAAGTTTGAATTTTCATTTGACCTTGACCTCATTTTCATGATTTATTTGTTATTGTTAAGTTTTCATGGTTAGGTCTATTTCTCAGATATTATAAGCTCGGTTAAGTTTATTCCGATAACCTTTGTGAATACAGTCAGAGACATATAATACATTGTTGTAATAATAATAATAATTGTATTATATGTCTCTGATACAATGGTATACAGAAAACAATAATGAAAAAGTAACCCTCTGTCATACCAATGGTGAAACATGAGGTTTTCATAGAAACATTTAAACATGTACCGGATTGTCCTTAAAAATGATTAATAGCAAAGTAATAATTTGACGAAATAATGGATTATTGACCTCAACCTTATTGACATGGATCATTGATAAGGTTAAGTGTATATGATAATTGTATTAAACCTTTATCTTATAGAATTTGAACATAAATTCAATGGCTGCAGTCCTTTTGTGCCAATTTTTATTTTTAAATTGACGCAATCGTATACTTTATTTTTGGCGCAAATGACACTAGGTATTTTAAAAACAAGTGGCGCATACGTAGCATTGGCGCAAATGAGTTGTGGCGCGAAAGGACGCATTTTTGGTTCAAAAGGATTTCTCCCAATTCAATAATGATCAGTAAAGCTGGCGAGGCATTACAGCGCGAGCCCTCTTTTTTTATTAATAGTTAATAAAGTATTACTAGTTTAATCAAAGTGATTGTTAAAAAAGAGATCATCTTCAATTTTTCAGTTGTCAGTAGAAAATTTTTGATTAAAAAAATAAGGTTCGAAAACGTAGGGTTTTCTCTAGTCTTTGAAAGTAAGAGGGTATGGAAAAATGCCTCTTCTCTAAGACCATATATGTACAAAAAATTCGGAAAAACTAAAGCACCAAGGATAAGAAGAAATATTTGAAATTCGTATTTGAAAATGATTTTATAATTTGATGTAAATTATTGACTTAATCTTATTATAGTATTACATTTGAACAATACAGAGATGTTTTCCACGGCTAAAATGTAATGTGTTTTTGGAAGATATAATATCCTTCATCGAAATTTAGTATACGTTTGTGATTTGACTTCAATGAATTCATTCCGTATCATTTAGGCATGTCGTGGAAACAGCACAGATTATGGAATAACAACAGATGCAGAGGGTGACATGAACAATGCACCTATATATAAACTTTCTACTCATACTGACGTATTAGTATCCTATGCAACTGTACAAGGTAAGGAAATCCACTGTTTTGGAATCGAATCGAAATTTTGTAGTTGTACCAATTGAAATCCGACAAATAGCGCAATGCTTGGTGAACGAACAATGAAAATAGCCCAAAATCTTTAAGGTTTCGAGACGTTGAACTGAGCAAAACAGATTTATTTAAAAAAAAATACATGATTTTTGTAGTTTGTCCTTATGTTGTGCTGTTACACCACTGTCCCAGGTTGGGGGATGATTGAGCGCTCTAGGGTTTGTTTGACCCCGCCACATTCTTTGTGTACCTGTCCCAAGTCGGGAGCCTTTAGTTTAGTGGTTGTCGTTGGTTCATGTCTGTCAAATTTGTTTTTCATAAATTGTTTTGTTATAAATTAGGCCGTTAGTTTTCTCAGTTGAATAGTTTCATACTTTTATGTCTGAGCCTTTTATAGCCGACTATACGGTATGGGTTTTTCTCATTGTTGAAGGCCGTACGGTTGCCTGTAATTCCTTACATGCACTTCATTTGAACTTTGGTAGATAGTTGTCCATTGGCAATCATACCGCATCTCCTTATTTTTATAAGTATATATATCTGGGTTATTTTTTTATTTTTTTTACAATAAAAAAAGGTTTTGAAATTTGAAATATAATTATTGATTTTCAGATTATGTTGCATATAGGAATGTTCGTGATGGTTCCATCTATATAATGATTTTATCTGAACTTCTGTGCAGAGAAGGATTTACGACAAAGCTTACAGAAATATTATCAAAAGTAACTGATATGACATCCAAAGCGCTGGCAGACGTTTGCCAAGTTCCTTGTTTTACATCAACTTTGACCAAAGCACTTTTGTTTACACGCAAAAGGAGGGTAGGTCATTAAAAAATATAAGTCTTTATTTGAATAATTTTACTAAATTAGAATTTATTGTGGATTCATCTGTAAGATGTGGTAAAAAGTCGGGTGTGAAATTTATTACCTTGGTATCTTTAATGAGTTTGTACTATAACGTATGGGTTTTGTCCATTGTTGAAGACCGTACGGTGACCTGTAGCTGTTCACATATTTGTCATTTGGTCTTTAAAAACTCATCAGAGATACCAGACTTATAATTGTGTAGGCCAGACGCCCATTTCTTCTACAATAGACTCGTCAGTGATGCTCGAATAAAAATTAAAAGGCCAAATAAAGTACGAAGTTGAAGAATATTAGGGACCCAAAATTCCCAAAAGGGTTGACAAAGACAACTAAGGTAATGCATTCTATTCCTAAGATAATTTTCTCATTGGCAATAAAACCAATTCTCCTTATTTTTAGCTCACCGGGGCCCGAAGGGCCCCATGTGAGCTTATGCCATCACTTGGCGTCCGTCGTCTGTCGTCGTCGTCTGTTGTCGTCTGTCGTCGTCTGTCGTCGTAAACTATTTCAAAAATCTTCTCCTCTGAAACTACTGGGCCAAATACCTTCAAACTTTAACTAAATGTTCCTTAGGGTATCTAGTTTATAAATTTCATCCGAAGTTTTGATCCATCGACAAACATGGCCGCCATGGCTAAAAATAGAACATGGGGTCAAATGCAGTTTTTGGCTTATATCTCAAAAACTAAAGCTTGTAGAGCAAATCTGACAGGGTAAAATTGTTCAATTGGTCAAGATCTATCAGCTCTGAAATTTTCAGACGAATCGAACAACCCATTGTTGGGTTGCTGCCACCGAATTGGTAGTTTTAACAAAATTTTGCAGTTTTTTGTTGTTATTTTGAATATTATTATAGATATATATAAACTGTAGGCAGCAATAATGTTCAGCAAAGTAAGATCTACAAAAAAGTTAATATGACCATAATTGTCAATTGACCCCTTAAGGAGTTATTGCCCTTTAAAGACAATTTTACACACTTTGTTCATCAAGTTTGCTAACATTTAAAAATCTTCTCCTCTGAAACTACTGGGCCAATTACCTTCAGACTTTAACTAAATGTTCCTTAGGGTATCTTGTTTATAAATTGTATCCGAAGTTTGTATCCATCGACAAACATGGCTGCCATGGCTAAAAATAGAACATAAGGGTCAAATGCAGTTTTTGGCTTATATCTCAAAAACTAAATCTTTTAGAGCAAATGTGACAGGGTAAAATTGTTTAATTGGTCAAGATCTATCGGCCCTGAAATTTTCAGACGAATCGAACAACCCATTGTTGGTTTGCTGCCACCGAATTGGTAGTTTTAACAAAATTTTGCAGTTTTTTGTTATTATTTTGAATATTATTATAGATATATATAAACTGTAAGCAGCAATAATGTTCAGCAAAGTAAGATCTACAAAAAAGTTAATATGACCATAATTGTCAATTGACCCCTTAAGGAGTTATTGCCCTTTAAAGACAATTTTACACAATTTGTTCATCAAGTTTGCTAACATTTAAAAATCTTCTCCTCTGAAACTACTGGGCCAATTACCTTCAAACTTTAACTAAATGTTCCTTAGGGTATCTTGTTTATAAATTTTATCCGAAGTTTGTATCCATCGACAAACATGGCTGCCATGGCTAAAAATAGAACATAAGGGTAAAATGCAGTTTTTGGCTTATATCTCAAAAACTAAATCTTTTAGAGCAAATTTGACATGGGGTAAATTTTTTTAATTGGTCAAGATCTATCGGCCCTTAAATTATCAGACAAATCGAACAACCCATTGTTGGGTTGCTGCCACCAAATTGGTAGTTTAAACAAAATTTTGCAGTTTTTTGTTTTACTTTGAATATTATTATAGATATATATAAACTGTAAGCAGCAATAATGTTCAGCAAAGTAAGATCTACAAAAAAGTTAATATGACCAAAATTGTCAATTGACCCCTTAAGGAGTTATTGCCCTTTAAAGACAATTTTACACAATTTGTTCATCAAGTTTGCTAACATTTAAAAATCTTCTCCTCTGAAATACAGGTGAGCGATTCAGGCTCTTGAGAGCCTCTTGTATAATAATGTTATGGCATAAGTGTAAAATTATCCAACGTTCATTTGGAACAACTAAAATAAAAATTGTATAAAATTTTGTCGAAAACAATCCTAGACTTATGTTCTCCCACAAGTTTAAATGTTTCTCGTGCATGCTTTAAGATACCTGGAAAACTCAATTTACATGTAGACATATATTGTAATAGGAAAAAATAGTCTGGTTTACTTATTATATTTATAGAGAAACTTTGTTGTTATATTTGGAGTCTCTAGTGGTATACTTAATTCTAATATTGAAATTGCAGGTAATCAAACATACCTTACATTATGATGATGGGACAAACGAAGAAATTGGTCATGATGAGTTGTTAGAACTTCAGTAATGACTTTATGTCTGGGATAACATGATAGTCATATGGCGTGCTGACCCAATAAGTTCAGCAATAACGCAAAGACGTGTGCCAAAAAAGAAACAGAAGAACTATAAAACTACCAACCATTTCAAACCATAAAATATTGAAGACTTGTAATAAAGTACAGCCTGGAATAAGATTGTTCAAGATGGAATAAACTGCAAGATTGGTCAAGGTGGAATAAACTGCAAAAATGTTCAAGATGGAATAAACTGCAAGATTATTCAAAGTTAATAAATGAAAAGAGAAATAAAAACTTTATACATTTGTCTTCTTTCAAAAGAATATTTTTTTTATTGTAACAAATTAAACTGTGAATGGCAAACACAACAGTAACTTTATGATTTTTTGAAGAATGGAAAAGAAAGTATATGATGTGGGTCTACATTGATGTCATTAGGACATAAGCAATATGCCTAACAAACAGTGCTTTAATCTTATTATGGAGTTTCAAATCATAAATCTAGACTTGTCATCTTATATGAGTGATTTACAATTATATGATGATGAATAAAAAAGTGTGAATTGTCAGTGGTTGTCTTTAGATAGATATAAGAAGATGTGGTATGAGTGCCAATGAGACAACTCTCCATCCAAGTCAAAATTAATAAATGTAAACCATTATAGGTCAAAGTACGGTCTTCAACACGGAGCCTAGGCTCACACCGAACAGTAAGCTATAAAGGGCCCCAAAAATTACTAGTGTAAAACCATTCAAACGGGAAAACCAACGGTCTAATCTATATAAAAACGAGAAACGAGAAACACTTATGAACCACATCAACAAACGACAACTACTTTGTTTACATCTACCTGTGTATGTCTCTATAGGCATGTTGATTGATTGATTGGTGTTTAACGCCAACGTTTCAGCACTGTTGGCTATTTCGTGGGGGCCAGTTTTTATTGGTGGAGGTGTAAACACATTCCAATGTGTGTTTATTCCGGCCAACTATTATTTACCAGAGACTTTTGTATGTAATTAGTGTGAAAACCGTTGTTTATGTTTATGTTTATGGTAGACTGGTATATTGTTTTCATAAATTGATGGGTTAAAATGAGAATAATTTTCAGGGTACCAGTTTAATTCATCTGAATTAGATCTATAGATTTCTGGAAAAACAGTCTTTTTAATGACCAAAATAACCCTAAGGAAAACAAACTAAGAACGTACATTAAATTAAAAAAAGATTACAAATTAGAAAAATTTTTATTAATAGATTTAGACAGATACATATTCCCTATTTCCATTCTCAATTTTATGATATCTAATTTTATTAAGATAAGATAATAGCAATCTAAATATTGAACAGGGTAGACAATTAAATTACCCATTGAAAAAAGGTTATGTCCCCTCTGTAAAAAGGGGGTTGAAGATGAATATCATTTTGCTTTAAAATTTCAAATCTTAGAAAAACACAGGCAAAAACTTTTTCAGGTAGTAGAGAGTATAGTCCCATCTTTCAACAAAATGTCTGATGAGGAAAATTTTACATTTATGTTTACATTTAATGAGTATGCCATAACTAAAACTATTCACGTTTTAATATTATTGATTTATATGTACTAAGAAATAGCCTAGCTGACAAGAAAAACTAATTATCAATATCATTAATACTGTAATTTACTTTCACTATTGCAAAAGTATCACCTCCTCCAAAATATATAAATATATGAATATCAATGTTCTTTAACTTTAATTATTGTATGTTTGTAAATATTGTCATGTTTGTCTTGGTAACAACCCAATATTAGATTTTACCAAATAAAATTCATTTGACTTGATTTGATTTGATTCTGAATCAATCCATCATTTTTGTTGGTGGAAATAAAACACTGGGAATTTTCATCCTTTAGATGAAGTACGCTGGCGGAATCAAACATTCCTTGGATAAAGAACACTAGTTTTTTGGGTCCATTTTTTACATAAATCACCTATGCAAGTTTTAGTTACTTCAAATACCCCCCCAAAAAAACCAAATCCCATTTTTATATATTTCCTCTTCTAAATCTTATGGCAAGTGTTGGATATTTTACACTAGCCCCGCATCATGTAAAAAACCTGGTGCATTTTTGTTGGTGGATATAAAACACTAGGAAATTTCATCCTTCAGATAAAGTACCAGGGGCAGATTAAGGTGGGGGCGTGGCAGGCGTGTGCCCCTAAAATTTGTAAAGCATGGGTTGTCCTCAGCTTAGGGAGCAACCATTTAACTTCAAGGGGGTTATGGTTTATTGTACGAGTCAGAAATTTTTTTTCATGCAAAGCAAGAACTTTTTTTTTTAAAGTTTTTTTGACACTATTAATCAAATTATTTTTTTCAAAATTTAACACTATGAGGTATGGGGAAAATCTGGATTCAGAATATTATTTTCATCAAATTGGGGATCAGAATATTTTTTTAGGAAAAAACCATAACCCCCCCCCCGATAATTTTACCTTCAAAAAAATTTAAGTTTGTGCCCCACCCCCCCAACCTAGAATCCTGGATCCGCTTGAGAGTACATTGACGGAATCAAACCACTGATACAGTGGAAGCCGACCTTCGGTGGGAAAACTGACAAATATTCTAGTCAATGAAGATTGGAGTCGAACTCACAACCTCAGTGTCGACAGGCTAGTGATACAATAATTGTACTGCTTAGACCACTTGGCCACCGAGGCCCCAAAGACATTTTGAAGTTAAAACAATATGCAAATATCTACACTTCTTTAATTTATCCCGGCATAAGAGTGCACAAGCTGAAATGTGTTGCCTACTTTACTGACCATGATTGATTTTATGTTGAAAGTCTTAAAGATAAAGGTTTTAGTACAAGCATCACATAAACTTAATATTATTACTGATCCATGACAATGAGGCCAAGGTCAGATAAACCCTGCCAGACAGACACCTTACGACCATCCATACACCACAAGTAGTTGACCTATTGCTAATAGTATTCAAGAAACAGCCCAAACCATGAAAACCTAACATTGACCATGAAAATGAAGTCAAGGTCAATTGATACATGCCAGACAGATATGTACACCTTATAATCATTCAATGCACCAAGTATAACTAAAATATTACTTATAGTATACGAGAAAAGGACAACTAACTTGTCTAAGGAAACTGTCCATTGATGAATGAACAATTTCTAGTTCTTGTAATAGCTTTGTTTAATGTGACAAATTACAGATTTTTACTTTCTATAAGCAACATATTGGTGTCACTAGTGGTACAGAATCTGCTTACTGTTCCATAGCACCTGAGATCAATTCATGGATTTCAGTAGGGTTTGTATTGTACTGTCTTATTTTCGTAGATTGTTTTTAGTCTTTTGTCTATTTTCATTAAATCAGTGTTTCAAGTTACAGATATGTTCTGTCTAATATCTAACATACTATTTATGGTGCTATATGTGTTTATTAAAGGTATAAGTACTGTAAGGTAAGATTACCTATGAGGAAGAGACATGATTTAAGATTTGTGCAACCAAGTAATAACAAACACTTTTATATTTTAAACCATTTATTTTTCCATGTCTATGATTGATGGTGTAAACACAATATTAGACATGCATACCAACACCCATCTCACAATCACCCTCAACAAAATTCTACAGCCATGTTTTTTTTCTAAAAAGCAAGCATACAAAAAAAAAATCTGTATTTAAAACTTTGTAGAAATTGGACATTCATACATGTAATCATTTTTCAAATCCAAGAAATTTAAAATTCTAAAATATTTCACACAATGAAATTTCTCTACTAAATCTGACAGCAGTAATGAAGAAGTATTCCTATATTTGTGTGAAAACCATGATACAGAAGTAAAAATGAAGATTTCTATTTTTTAAAATGAAACAAAACTATATTTTAACTCATCTTGAATGAAAATTTTTAGATACTGTTTGCTGATTACCCGACTAAAATGTGGTCAATGATACGGAAAGTTGTTTTCAAATACTTCCAAATTATCTCTTTCTGATTTTTTAGAAAACTTTTACTTCGAGAAATATAAAATACTCTTTAAACAGAAATTTAATCAGCAATGTATATTAATTTTTAGGACATAACCATTATAAACTTACATAGTATCACAATTCAAAAGTGTGAAAAAAGTAATTTGGGTAAGATTTTCAATAATCTAGTTTTATAACCAGTCTTTTAATACTTCATGAATATTTTTCATGCTAATCAATACTATATTGTTTCTTTTTTCAATATTTCTTCTTCTTGAGCTGTCTACTTAAACCTTAAGAGCTCTGTAATGTACACAATCTATACATCTAGGGTTTATTATAATTTAAAAGATTTTTTTCAAAAAATTTACGTTATCTTTTTTTTAAATTTTACCACATTAGAATTTTCAAGTTTGTTTGAATGTATTCTTTTAAGTCTTCCCTCAACCACAGCTGACTAAGCAAATAAAAAAAAATATAAATGATTTAAAAAGTAAGATCTAATGTTATTAAAACTAATGGTTTTAGTAAAAATCTTAAAAGTCAAAACTCAAAAAACAAAACATCTATTTACTACAACTGAAATCAAATGGTTTTTCAACTTCTTTCCAACTCTTAAAAATAAAATTACCTTTTAACTTTACTATAAAATCACTTCTCATTCAAGACAGACACATGTTACCACGGTAACCACAAACATATAACATTAAAAAGTTCTAATCAATATCACAGAATACACTTCCATTTAATATAAATGTATACAAGTATCTGATTTTATATATCTATCTGTAGAAAAAAAAACACAAAAGCCTCAAGAAACTAAGGAGCTCTGCTGAAGGCTTGTATTATATGCTTGATACTATAAAAAAAAAATGTATCAATGTTTTCAAAAGTATCTGAATGCCTTCAAACAACACTAGTAATCCATAATAAATTATATCTGCTCAATAGGTTTCCATTAAGACAGATCCCTGTTTTTTTTAAGATCACAAAATAGACAATTTTTTGCTGTATCAGGGAATATTTAATTTTCTGTATTATTTTTATTCATGTTTATGCATTCAGACTTGGTTATGTTGATAAAAAGTTTTATCTAACAATAAGAAATTATACATGCATGGTGCAGTTTTGAATATTTCATTTATTGCCTTTGATTTGGTTTAACATACCTTGTATTTTAAATACTACTCTTGATACCACATTTACTAGGATTTTATTCAACTTGAAATGAATGTCAAAATACCATTAGAAATAATTAGTTCATAATAACCAGTCACATCCTCAAAATGTACATAAAAAAACTAATTTGTAGAAAAAAACTCTTGAAATCTTTCCTCCGAGACAGGCTGTACGCAGTTCTGTGTCAATCTGGACACATAGAGATCTCATTTGACTAGATAATATGTACATGCAATAAAGCACTTATGTGACTATTTTAAAATGCCTTCATTGTCAAGTTTCACCAAAGCCCTTCATCAAGGGAGTTAATCAATTAACATTATTACAAATTGTCTCCCTTAGTAAAACCTCTTTTTACCTTATTAAAAGACTAAAGAAAGATCCTTATTACATACTCCTTTAAAACAAATACAAAAAAAAGTAATATATAAAGCACTAAAATCATTTGTAGCTCTCCTTTCTTCCAAATACTAAAATAAGTTTCATGAAAATATGAAAACAAATAATGAAAAATGCAGTGTCCTATTGTCAAATGTTGACATCACAACACAGAAAATTTGTACCACTTTGAAGATGGCCACATGATATAGTTTTAGTATCACAACACTTAAAATACACTGTGGTTTATCACAACACAGAAGGGACCCAAATGCCCTTTTTTTGCTCTGATGATATCACTGTTTTAATCTGTTGATGCATCTCTGCAATGTTGCCACCTTGGATGACAGCTGAAATAGATAAATGCAGACATGTGGTGTATTTCATTGAAGAAAAAGAACCTAACTTTATTCCTTAAATACCAATCTGCCAGTGAAATTCTTTCAAGAGTTTTGTTATTTTCATGTTTTAACCATTCAATTTAGACATTTTAATAGTTTTTTAATGATAGCTCATCATTCCATTTATTGAAAAGATAATAGAGGATAATACAACATACTGTGGATACCAATTTTCAACGATTATGGGAAAATTGTCTTTTCATGATTTTGATTTCATTATTTTGCCATAGTCTGCATACAAGCCTTTAGAAAATTTGTACATCATTAAACATTTAAATTTGTGGCTCACCTGTACCAATGAAATCCATGAAAATTGGTATCCCACGAATAATAATGAATCCACAGTATTTGAAATAAATTTTACATTTCATACAACAATGGCACTAAAACATAATACATCCCTTACCGACCATTACAATTTGGCTTTAATGCATTTTGGTGTAGGATCACCACAAGTTTTAATGTCCAGGAGTTGGTTTCACAAAAAAACTTGACTAAGATTGATCGTAAGTCATGAACAATTCAGTATACTTACAATCGATCTTAGTCGTAAGTTTTTTTGTGAAACCGACTCCAGGTGAAAAGGGATTTATGGCTTCTACATGATAGCAATGCATTATAAATATTGTTAACCAACTTGCATTCAAAGCAATTTATTTCCTTCTCTTGTATGAGTATAGGACAGAACTAGAAAATAGTGAATTTAAATCACTGTGAAAACAGCTGAAAAAGGCTTGACATGAAAAAAAGTATCTGCAGAAATAAATTGGTAGAACAATCATTACACATATGAAACTCTATGTTAATCTGTTTATTCACAATTTTTATATGCTGCAAACAATTAAGAGATTGACATAGTGTATAGACCACAGTCTATTCTTAAGGATGTTCGATATTCTTGTTTTGACTTTTGCCAGATATTCGAAATCCTCTAGTTTTATCCATATTGTGCCAATAAAAAATTTGGCCACTTACCCCTATATTTCTTTTAATAATTTTATTGCATATAGTTTTAAAAGTCATTTTGAAAATTTTATAAAATCCTTGTTATTTTTCAATGTTTTGAAAGGAAAAAGGTGCCAATGTTAAATGTATGAAAAATCTAGAGAGAATCATTTCCGCCAAATTTTCAATGGCTTATATCTAGAAAACAAGCACACTGTTTTAGTTCCTTTATTAACATACTATCAGTTTATAACAGTCTTAAAAGCTTGTTATTTTGAAACAGAGTAGCAAACATCCTTAAAGACTGTATGTTGTCCTCTTCATGTCTTTTGGTTATTTTTCATCAGGTTGTTATCGTCTCATTTTTGACATTTACCCTAGATCTCCTTTTATTCATGGTCATCAATATAATTAATACTAATTTCTCTACTCCTTACCCGAAAATTGGTGGTTATAGTCTTTTTCAAATTTCTGGAATTTTTCAAATATATCTTTGGCAGCTTTAGCATTTAACCTTTCTGGTAAAAACTGTGGATCACGTAATTCCCTGAAATTGAAAATTATTAATCATTTTTAACAGGAAAAGTTAAAATTAGAAAAATGTAAAGAAGTTTTTGAATGCTTTACTTCATTTACTGAATAAGACAGACAAAATATACTGTAACACAGAGATATGTCTCCCCTTTTTGATAATTTGATAGTAAAATGCAAATGTTGATATTAAAATAGCAAAACTTTAACATGTAAGTTATGCAAACTATTCAAAGTCAATGAACCATGACTGAGGTACAGGGCCAAGCAATCTCCATGGAAATGAGATGTGCCAATGCTAAATAATTACATACCAAATATAACTGACCTACCATTGGAAGTTCCCCATAAACTGACCTAATCACAAACTAATACATATAAACTAAGCAAAAGTTTCAAAGACAATAGACCATGACTGAGGGGGCTGGGCCAAATAATCTCCATATTAATGGGATGTGCCAATGCTAATACAACTGCATACCAAAAAAATTGACCTACCACTAGTGGTTCCCCATAAACTGACCGAATCACAAACTAATACATGTAAACTAAGCAAAAGTTTCAAAGTCAGTAGACCATGACTGAGGGGCTGGGCCAAATAATTTCCATATCAATGGATGTGCCAATGCTAATACAACTGCATACCAAATATCATTGACCTACCACTAGTGGTTCCCCATAAACTGACCAAATCACAAACTAATACATGTAAACTAAGCAAAAGTTTCAAAGTCAGTAGACCATGACTGAGGGGCTGGGCCAAATAATTTCCATATCAATGGGATGTGCCAATGCTAATACAACTGCATACCAAAAAAATTGACCTACCACTAGTGGTTCCCCATAAACTGACCGAATCACAAACTAATACATGTAAACTAAGCAAAAGTTTCAAAAGTCAGTAGACCATGACTGAGGGGACAGGGCCAAATAATCTCCATATTAATGAGATGTGCCAATGCTAATACAACTGCATACCAAATATCATTGACCTACTATTAGTGGTTGACCATAAACTGACCTAATCACAAACTAATACATTGACAACACCGCCGCCGGAAGGAGCATACCTATGTCTCACTTTTTGACTCCGTCAAGGCAAGATAAGAAAGCAGAAACAGTGGACTAGAAAAGCAATATAAGCTAATTTCATTATAGGGCAACAGATAAGAATGTATTATAAAGATCTATAAATGCAGTAGTTTTTGCATGCATTTATTATGGTGATTGTCGAATGATGGACAGATAATTGCAATTTCTGGAAATGCTACATACCAATTACACTATCAAAACTTAAAAAAACCTTTTTTGTCACAATTTTCACAATAATAAAAACATTGCAAAAGTTTCTGAATTACAGTACAATTTAAAAAGAAAAGTGGTATTTATCTGTTTGATCATACAATTTCTATTTGAACATCCTCCTTTAAATTCACTTCTTAGATTCATAATTATATTTATATTTCAGATATGTTTACAGGTTTGGATGACTTCAAATGTCGCCCTTGGTTTACTTTTTCTGTCACAAGATAACATACCTTAACTGTTTGACAGATTTGTGTCTTGCAAATATTACAATAGGATATATATGTTGCCTGTGAAGTCTTTCTATAGATGATGGACTTCCATTTAGTAGGCTATGCATGCCCTGAAAAAAAGAGGTTTCAACATTAAGATAATGTGAATTAGATTGATCAATGTCAAAAATATTTATTATTCCACTCATAAATCATATTATATTATACAAAGACATGTTATGTTTATAGATTTTTTCTTTAAAAATATGTATCAATTTCCAAAGATACAGAAAACAAATTTATTTTGGCTCCTTTCATGTTAACATGAAATTTGATTCGTTATAAATGTTTTACAATGAAAACAACTGCTATAGTTAACTTTGTACCTTGTCGCTGATTTCATGAATACTTGTGACTCGAATACACACAAAATGGTCATCTTCCTGCCAATAATCAATGTAAGTACCATCTGCTAGTCCTTGTTCCATTACTTGAACAGAGGCTTGCATCACAGCTTGAAAAAAACAAATCTTTGATTTTTAAATGAGAAGTAAACACATGTATTTCTTTAAAATAAGCACAAAATAATCTCTTAAAAAAAAATCTAAAGCAAAAAAAAAAGATATGTACTGCATAAACAGCAACTTATTTGTGTTTAATATTAGCAATATTTCTTTAATAAGAACTGTCCTTATTATCTGAAAAGGTTTCATGAAATTCTGTTGTGTGGTTTGAGAGGAGTTCCGATGACAAAAGGTTGCAGTAGTATATTGGGCAAATAAGTTCAAAGGGGCGTAACTCCTGGAAAAAAAATTGATTCGTAATTTCCTGTCGATATGCACATCTACGTAGTATGTCCTTATTATCTGAAATGGTTTCATGAAATTCTGTTGTGTGGTTTGAGAGGAGTTGCGATGACAAAAGGTTGCAGTAGTATATTGGGCAAATAAGTTCAAAAGGGCGTAACTCCTGGGAAAAAATTGAATCGTAATTTCCTGTCGATATGCACATCTACGTAGTATGTCCTTATTATCTGAAAAGGTTTCATGAAATTCTGTTGTGTGGTTTGAGAGGAGTTGCGATGACAAAAGGTTGCAGCAGTATATTGGGCAAATAAGTTCAAAGGGCATAACTCCTGGAAAAAAATTGAATCGTAATTTCCTGTCGATATGCACATCTACGTTGTATGTCCTTATTATCTGAGAAGGTTTCATGAAATTCTGTTGTGTGGTTTGAGAGGAGTTGCGATGACAAACTGTTGCAGTAGTACATTAAAGTAAATAAGTTCAAAGGCGTAACTCCTAGAAAAAGAATTGAATCGTAATTTCCTGTCGATATGCACAACTACATAGTATGTCCTTATTATCTAAAAGGTTTCGTGAAATTCTGTTGTGTGGTTTGAGAGGAGTTGCGATGACAAGAAACAGGACTGACGGACGGACGGGTCAAAACATTATACCCTCCGCAACTCGTTGCGTGGGGTATAATAAGAACATGTACATCATAATAAAACTATTCCAAAAATCATACCACAATTAGTCGGCTTAAAAACAAAAAATAATTAAGTTAATTTCGCAATTGGCCGTTTTAGAATCTAAAAGACTATGGGTAATTAAATTGTTCGTATCCCAAAATGAAAGTAAGGACACATCATTGGTAAAATTTCCATTGTTTAGGATGTTTTTAACAAATCACATTGTTTTGGTGTACACTTTTGAGAATGTAACCCAGAATGCATTAGATTCTGAAACAGCAAATTGCACAAAAAATTTACATAAATTTATTTTTGGAAGAATTCAACAGATAAAATGTACCTACCTGGTTGACAAGCTAAATATATATCAGGAGATTCTGAGACTAGTTTTTTAATTAAAGGATCAGACAACGGAGCTAATAAAATCACAGGGCGTATCTTTTTACCTATAAATATAAATGTTCAAATTAAGTTTTTTTATGATATATTACACAATGCATATGAATAGAAAATGCAAATCGTCACCATTATAGGACAAAAACTAAACAAAACTAGTATCTCAATTGTTTGTAAAACAATTGAAAGGTCTTTCCTGTAAAAGTAATGTTTTCGTAATGTACTTTTACGACCTTTCATTTGATATACGACAAGGATACCTTCTGAAACTTTTCGCTTTTTACACTTTATGACCCCATCCGCCTAATTTTTCGAGATCGGAAGTATGATATATGTAATGTAGACTTGATGATCTTCCATTTGACATGCGATAAAGCCATCTTCTAGAAAGTTTGATTTTGCACTTAATAACCCCATCCAAGTAGTTTTGGAGAACAGGAATTTGATATTTGAAATGTACACGTTATGACCTTTCATTTGATATACAACAACCTTATCTTAAAAGAAAATTTATGCTTTGCACTCATTGACCCCACCTGACCCATTTTTTGGGGACGTCAATTGGATATTTGAAATGTACGCTTTATGGACTTTCATTTGATATGCGACAACCTGAACATCTGAGAAGTTTGATTTTTTTGCACTAAATGACCCCACCCTTCCCATTGGGATGAAAAAGGGGTTTGAAATTTTCATTTTTGAATAAAGCTCATTTAGACGTTCAATTTCATATACATAATGACCGCATTTGGCAAAGTGCCAAAAATGATGCAATGTCAATTATATAAATAGAACTTATGAAACTTACAAAGTCAATGTAAAAGATGAAAATTTCAAATTGACTTTTTTCTTCAGTTTTTCATTGAAAGTTTTTGGTAATTAGTCAAACATATAACCATGTTACACTCTTCAATTTCTGAAAATTTCAGGCGGAAAGTTGTTGTTGATTCAGAAATACATGCCTCCGCTCGCAAAATTTGAAACTGCATTATCTCTAAAACGACAATAGATATCTCAAATCTGTTAAATGATAAATGATCTGCAGTTGAAGAGCAACATTGTAGAAAAAATCTGGGACAATTTCAAAGTTCATCAAGGACACAATGAATCATCAAATATATGATGCAATACTAAACTTGAGAACCGGAAGTCGTAGAGACATGGGACTACCACCATTCAACTCAGGACAACTTGACCTTTCAAGTATCACAAGGTCAAGGTCATAGTACACTTTGAAGGTCAAGGTAAAATTTCATCATGACCTGACATTGACCTCAAATTGAAGGTCTTTAAATACTGATCATCTTTGCAATTTACAGTAGGTTGATATCTGTTACCTTTAAACCATAAACTGACCTAATCACAAACTATTACATTGACAACCAATGTTGAAGCATTGAAGTTTCTCACTTTTGACTCCATCAAGGTCGAGATAAGAAACGAAACAGTGGACTTGAAAAGCAATATAAGCTAAGTTTCATTATAGGGCAACAGATAAGAATCCCATGTAATTTGCGATTTTGCATGCATTTATTATGGTGATTGTCGAATGATGGACACAAATGCCAATAATAAAGCATTTCTAAAATACTATTTACGATATCAAAACTTAAAAACTATTTTGTCACAATTTCACAATAACAAAACATTGCAAAAGTTTCTGAATTACAGTACAATTTAAAAAGAAAAGTGGTATTTATCTGTTTGATCATACAAGTTCTATTTGAACATCCTCCTCTAAATTCACTAAATTTATAATTCTATTTATATTTCAGATGGATTTCAGGTTAAAAGAATTAATATATCATCACTGGTTTACTTTTTCTGTTACAAGATAACATACCTTAACTGTTTGACAGATTTGTGTCTTGCAAATATTACAATAGGATATATATTGCCTGAACGTCTTTCTATAGATGATGGACTTCCATTTAGTAGGCTGCATGCCCTGAAACAAGAGAGGTTCTAACATTAAGATATTGTGAATTAGATTGATCAATGTCAAAATATTTATCATTCCACTCATAAATCGTATTATATTATACAAAGATGAGTTATGTTTATAGATTTTATCTTTAAATATTTATCAATTTCAAAAGTCTAGGTACAGAAAACAAATTTATTTTGGCTCCTTTCATGTTAACATGAAATTTGATTTGTTATAAATGTTTTACAATGAAAACAACTGCTATAGTTAACTTTGTACCTTGTCGCTGATTTCATGAATACTTTGTGAAACACAAAAATGGTCATCTTCTGCCATAAGATACAATGAATCATCAATCTTGATCATCCATTACTTGAACAGAGGCTTGCATCACAGCTTGAACAACACAAATCTTTGATTTTTAAATGAGAAGTAAACACATGTTTTTGTTTAAAATAAGCAAAAATAATCTCTTGATTAAAAATTATCTAAAGCAAAAGAAAAGATATGTACTGCATAAAAACTTATTTGTGATTTAATAGTTAGAATATTTTCCTTTAATAAGAACATGTACATCATAATTAAAACTATACCTAATAATCAGTACGCAGTTAGTCAGTATAAAAACAATAAGTAGAGTTACATTTTGCAATTGGTTTAGAAACCTATTTAAAGACTAATGGGTAATTAAATTTGTTCGTACCTTCCTGAAGATGAAAGTCACGAGTACATCATTGGTAAAATTTCCCATTGTTTAGATGTTTTAAACAAATCAAATTGTTAAAATTAGTGTACACTTTTGAGAATATAACCCTAAGTAATGCAATATCGATTCTGATTTAACATGCATTAATTGCATTCAAGATAATTTACATAAATTTATTTTTGGAAGAATTCAACAGATAATTAGATGTACCTACCTGGTTGACAAGCTAAATACTATATCAGGAGATATCTGAGACTAGTTTTTTTAATTAAAGCGATCTTAGAACAACGGAGCTGAATAAACATCACAGGGACATACTTTTACCTATAAGATATAAATGTTCAACATTAAGTATTTTGTTATGAGTATATGTACACAATTGCTATATGAATAGAAAAGCAACATTGTCACCAATTATAGAAAAGTAAAAAAAATAAAAAATAGTCTTCCAGGAAGCTAATACATTGAAGTGTGTGTCCTCTGCTTTCAGTAATTCATTGCTAAACTGCTGAGTTTTACAATTGAAGTCAGAGACCTCTGCAATATCTTAAAGTCTTTAAAAACTTATAGGAAGCCTTTATTCATCAAACCAAACACTGGGTAAAATTTTCTTAAGGTTTACCACAATAAAACATAGCAATATGTGCCTAACAAAGACAAAGGAACAATATTTCCTAGTCATTTTCATTAATTTCATTATTCTGATCTACAAAATTTCAAAACAACTTTTACCCAACAAAATCATACAGCATTTTAATGAAAGGTTAAATTCTGCATTATGTATCTAAACAAGTTTACATATTGGAGAAGAAAAGTTTCTAGTTCTTTTTCATATATTTTCTGTCATAAAATTTAGCTGCAATACGCATTTCTATTATACTTACATTCCATTCTTTCAATTTTGGTATAGGTGTATACAGAAATATCTGGAAAGATACAAGAAGCCATTAGTATGAGTATAAACCAATAAATGGGAATGTGTTCATGGGACACTGATGATGTCCCCACTTGCATATAACGTTAGAAAGGGACATTACTCAAGAAAGGTACACATGACGCTACCCAAATTGACTTGATCTGAGTTTTGTGGTAATAAGCATTGTGTATAAGTTTCATAACATTTTGTTGAGGCAAACTTAAGTTAGAGAATGAAAACAAAAATTCAGCAATTTTCCATTTGTAAAGGGCATAACTCTAGAACGGTAAAAGTGAGGCCACCAAAATTCAAAATTGATCTGTGTTTTGTGGTAATAAGTATTGTGTATAAGATTCATAACATTTGGTTGAGGCAAACTTGAGATACAGAACGAAAATGAAAAATTCAGCAATTTTTCCATTTGTAAAGGGGCATAACTCTAGAAAGGTAAAAGCGACGCCACCCAAATTCAAACTTGATCTGTGTTTTATGGTAATAAGCATTGTGTATAAATTTCTAAAAGTTGGTTGAGGCAAACTAAGGTTAGAAACGGATACCTATTTCGGGACGTACAGACGGACAAGGGTAATACTAAAGCCCTCCGCTATGGCAGGGGCATAAAAAGTATTTCACTTTAAATACAGATAAATCCAATGGAACAGAAAACATTTCTTTTAGTAATGAATCCACCAAATTTGAAAACAAATTTGTAGTTATGAAGATTAGACTTTTTTTCTATTTTCAGTATTTTCAGGTTACTCCTACTAGTATTTTTTTTCTTTGTGTACTACAAATGCTGACTCACTATCCACCTCTAAAATCCCACAAATCTTAATAGGAATTACCAAGTAAAGAAGGACATTAAGGACTGTTTAAACTTTATGAGAACTATTTCAAATTTGTTCACATTAAAAGTGAAATGAATAAAATCAAAAATGTAAATGAATTAGACAAGATTTGAAATACTAATAATGTCTCAAACGAATGTACATGTAAACCTACCATCTAACTGTGGGACTGAATCACTATTTAAAGAGGCATCAGAAAAGAGTTGAATTCTGCTATCTTTGGAATTGTTTCTTTTATGTTTCCGTCTTTGAAGAAAACTTCGCCTGACATTTCCTGACCCTCGTCTGGAACCTTTCAGGTCTTCAAATTCATTCTCTGACTGGCTTCTTTTTAAATTAAAATCATCTTCTAACCTATAAATGAATGAATCTGATTGTAAAAAGCATCTGCAGGATAAAAATCTTTATTCCTTCACAGGACTATGCATAATATTTAGCTGTTCCATTTATGACAAAATCAATTGTTTAAATAAACAACAATTGGAACCGATACGAAAAAAGAACAAATGTTTTTTTCTTTTTCATTCTTATTTAAGCAGAATTGCTAAAAAAAATTTCAAAATAGTTTCTGTCAGAGCATTTTTTTTTTATAGAATGTCATAATAATGATTCTGACTGTATAAAAATGAGAGATTTTTTAAGTGAGCAATTTGATATACCAAATGCCAAAACACAAACAGGGGAAAAGTCTGTACTGACCTTTTAGCATAGTTTTTCTGTTTTATTTTAGATATTTTTTATTCTATTATAATGACTGCAAACCTTCATAAAAACTTGAAGAGGATCTGATTAAAAATGAAAGTGCTAGCCTGGCAAAAAACAAAGTGATGAGGGACAGTCAAAAATATTATACCCTCTGCAACTTTGATGTGTTAAGCATACAAATTATTTATTCTACTGCTATATCTCTCTCAATATATAACTCATTGTGTCTTTATACATTTTTCAGTTTCCAAACATTTTGCTCTAAAGAAGGTTAACCCAGAAATGTGGTTACTGTAGAGTGTATATTTTGGTGGATGCTAAATCAACTCAGGACAACTTGACCTTTCAAGTATCACAAGGTCAAGGTCATAGTACACTTTGAAGGTCAAGGTAAAATTTCATCATGACCTGACATTGACCTCAAATTGAAGGTCTTTAAATACTGATCATCTTTGCAATTTACAGTAGGTTGATATCTGTTACCTTTAAAAGATATACACACAATACTATAGTTTTAAGAATTATCTCGTCAGAACTTGTGAACAGACGGTCGGACAGTTTTGAGCTTAATAAATAAAATGTAGAGTTCGTCGAGAGGAACATTTTATACACAGTATGTATGCAGCAAACTCTTATCGTTTTCTTAATATGTAAGCTTGAAATTGCAGCGTAATTTTTTTGCACTCCGTGACCTTTGACCTTGGGTGCAAATTAAAGGTCACATGAATTAAAGATTATTGGTGAATGTCCCAAGTTTCTCGACTTCGGTTCTCGAAATAGAATTTTGAAAAAATTGTGTATAATTTTACAGGAAATAACTCCTTATAAAGGTTAATAACAAACTAATTGTTCATGTTTTTAACATTGCCATCTGTTCTTGTACATGCTGCCATTTTCAAATCGATTCTATCTCTAATACTTTTTAAGAAAAATGCAAATAAGAAATTGCTTCAAGGGATATAACTCTCAAAGGGATGATGCAATCCTCAGAGCCTCATATGGTAACACATAATGATGAGATCTATCTATTATTTAAATAAGGTCCTGATATCTTTAAAACAACGAGGGGCCATGTCGAAAAAACCAATAAAAGGGACATAACTTCAAAGGGATGATGAAATCCTACACAGCCTCATCTGGTAATACTTCATGATGAGGTCTATCGATGGTCCATATTTGGTCTTGATAACTCCAATAGAAACGAGGGAGACCATGTCAAAAAATGTTGGAAGAAAAAAGAAAAAAACATTAGAAAAACAATAAGGTCTTTCCCAACGGAGTGGAAAGACCTTAAATAGCCAGGAGTGTATGAAGTGTGTGTCCTCTGCTTTCAGTAATTCATTGCTAAACTGCTTTGTTTTACAATTGATGTCAGAGACCTCTACAATATCTTAAACTCTTCAAAAATTAATAGGAAGCCTTTATTCATTGAACCAAACACTGGATAAAATTTTCTAAAGGTTCACCACAATAAAATATTGCAATATGTACCTAACAATATTTCCTGAGTCATTTTCATTCATTTCATTATTCTGATCTACAAATTTCAAAACCACTTTTACTCAACAAAATCATACAGAATTTTAATGAAAGGTTAAATTCTGCATCATGTATCCAAACAAGTTTACATATCGGAGAGGAAAAGTTCTAGTTCTTTTTTCACATATTTTCTTACATGTTGCAATACGTATTTTCTATTATACTTACATTCCATTCTTTCAATTTTGGTATAGGTGTATACAGAAATATCTGAAAAGAAACAAGAAGCCATTAGTATGAGTATAAACAAATAAATGGGAAATATGTCCATGGGACATAGATGATGCCCCCACTTGCATATAACGTTATGAAGGGACATAACTCAAGAAAGGTAAAAGTGACGCTACCCAAATTCGTACTTGATCTGAGTTTTGTGGTAATAAGCATTGTGCATAAGTTTCATAACATTTGGTTGAGTCAAACTTAAGTTAGAGAATGGAAAAAGTGAAACAAAAAATTCAGCAATTTTTCCATTAGTAAAGGGCATAACTCTAGAAAGGTAACAGTGATGTCACCCAATTCAAATTATATCTGTGTTTTGTGGTAATAAGCATTGTGTACAAGATTCATAACATTTGGTTGAGGAAAACTTAAGATGCAGAACGGAAACGAAAAATTCAGCAATTTTTCCATTTTTAAAGGAATATAAATCTAGAAAGGTAAAAGTGACGCCACCCAAATTCAAACTTGATCTGTGTTTTATGGTGGTAAGCATTGTGTATAAGTTGCATAACATTTGGATGAGGCAAACTAAAGTTAGAGAATGGAAACCAATTTCGGGACGTACGGACGTACAGACGTACAAGGGTAAAACTTAATGCCCCCTCCACTATGGCGGGGGCATAAAAAGTATTTCACTTTAAATACAAATATAAAATCCAAGGGAACAGAATACATATTTCTTTTAGTATATGAATCCACCAAATTTTAAAACAAATACCTTTGTAGTTATGAAGATTAGACTTCTTTTTTGTATTTTCATGTTACTCCTACAAGTATTTTTTTTCTTCTTTGTGTACTACAAATGCTGACTCACTATCCACCTCTAAAATCCCACAAATCTTAATAGGAATTACCAAGTAAAGAAGAAGGACATTGAGAACTGTTTTTAAAATAAGAAAAAACTTTATGAGAACTATTTCAAATTTGTTCACATTAAAAGCAAAATGAATAAAATCAAAAAATGTAAATGAATTAGACAAGATTTGAAATACTAATAATGTCTCAAATGAATGTACATGTAAACCTACCATCTAACTGTGGGACTGAATCACTATTTAAAGAGGCATCAGAAAAAGAGTTGAATTCTCGACTATCTTTGGAATTGTTTCTTTTATGTTTCCGTCTTTGAAGAAAACTTCGCCTGACATTTCCTGACCCTCGTCTGGAACCTTTCAGGTCTTCAAATTCATTCTCTGACTGGCTTCTTTTTAAATTAAAATCATCTTCTAACCTATAAATGAATGAATCTGATTGTAAAAAGCATCTGCAGGATAAAAATCTTTATTCCTTCACAGGACTATGCATAATATTTAGCTGTTCCATTTATAACAAAATCAATTGTTTAAATAAACAACAATTGGAACCGATACGAAAAAAGAACAAATGTTTTTTCTTTTCATTCTTATTTAAGCAGAATTGCTAAAAAAAATTTTCAAAATAGTTTCTGTCAGAGCATTTTTTTTATTATAGAATGTCATAATAATGATTCTGACTGTATAAAATGAGAGATTTTTAAGTGAGCAATTTTACATACCAAACGCCAAAACACATACAGAGGAAAAGCCTGTACTGACCTTTTATCATAGATTTTTCTGTTTTATTTTAGATATTTTTATTCTATTATAATGACTAGAAACCTTCATAAAAACTTGAGAGGATCTGATTAAAATGAAAGTGCTAGTCTGGCAAAAACAAAGTGATGAGGACAGCAAAAATATTATACCCTCTGCAACTTTGATGTGTTAAGCATACAAATTATTTATTCTACTGCTATATCTCTCTCAATATATAACTCATTGTGTCTTTATACATTTTTCAGTTTCCAAACATTTTGCTCTAAAGAAGGTTAACCCAGAAATGTGGTTACTGTAGAGTATATTTTGGTGGATGCTAAATTTCACAATTTGTAGGTTCAAACCTGTAAGCGAGATTTAATTTTGCATTTATCGTGTCCATTATTCTAATCCATCTTAAATGTCAAATTTATGTGAGGGAATATTTTTCCAGAGTTTATCTTTATCAAGAATAAGCAAAAATAAATTCCTGATGAAAATTTCCACTTTAGAATCCTTATTTTGTATTCTTTACCTTTCTTTACTTGGAATGGTACCACATTTCTGTGTTTTTCTGCCCTCATCATCCACCAGCCATGCAAACCAATGACCTAGTTTGCCATCATGGATTGTACTTTCAACCAATAGAATGTCATTTTTCTTGAAGCTCAATTCTCCATGATTTTCAGCTGTGTGATCAAAATGGACTCTAACATAAAAATGGTCTCCTGGTTGATTGTAAACCTTCTTGTATCCTGTAAGAAGAATAATAAACATGATATAATTATAAGTTGTCAGATGATTATAAAGTCTCCGAAACAAAATAATCTAATGCACAAATGTGGAAAATGGAGTTGCTGGAATACTTTATGCTTAAAAATAATATACTTTTCAAAGGAGGTTGGGATGGTGGTATGTCCTCATTGCTCCCTTGAATCGGCCACTGCAGGAAAAAAAGGGGGGCATTGCTGTCAATCTTTAAGCATCTTGTAATGAGGAATCAAGATTTATATGGATAGGGATGAAGATCTGAACAGTTTGAATGATCATTTTATTTTGATTTGAAATGGGGTAATTAGTACCTTGGAGAAGAAGTATGCGTAGTCGATGCATCTTGTTATTATATTATTTATGGTTAAGGGGTGGAATTGATTTTGAGATAATTAAACATTTGAAGAGATGGGTGTTTGTTGCAGTCAATGCATCTTAACATTTGGAATCAGAATATCTGGATCAGGTATTCAGGGACTGACATTAACAGCTGTCCGATTGCCAGGGACAACTAAAATAAAATGCTCGCATGGGCACAGCTTGATACGACCGCAGAGGTCAAACCCTGAACAGTTGGGGCAAGTATGGACACAACATTCAAGCTTGATACAGCTCTGAATTTGGATTGTGATTAAATATTTGACACAGCATAGGTTTCTGACACAGAATGAATGTGGTCTAAGAACTTAAAAATTTTAAATTGGACATTTACCTATTATGGTCCAATATCCAAAATCTAAATACATGGTGAGATTCAGCAAATCAAAGAACCCCAAGAATACATTTTGTGAAAATCAAACTAAGTTTAATTTTGGACCCTTTGGACCTTATTGTAGACCATTTTGAAAACGGACAATACTGTGCAATTGAATATTTTTGCTATGCAATACTGTGCAATTATAAATTTCATTCTAATATGCAATTGGATAATTTTCAGTACAAAATTTTAACAATAATTTCCTTCTATGATACTAGCTTTTGATCATAAACAAGCTTCTGTCCAAGTCTGGTACAAACCAGGATAGTTTAAGAAAGTTATTAAAATTTTAAAAACTTTAACCACAGAGTGAATGTATTGTTTCTGGCAGAAAAACTAAGTCCATTTATAAGTAAAATACGGAAAAAAAATTTTTTTAACAAATTTACTTCTGGATACTATCTTATGATCATAAACAAGCTTCTGTCCAAGTTTGGTACAAACCAGGATATTTTAAGAAAGTTATTAAAATTTCAAAAACTTTAATCACAGAGTGAATATTTGTGCGCCGACGGAATGGGATCGCTATTTCCGCTTTTGACTAAAGTGCAGGCTCAACAAAAATAAAGATATCCTTTAAATTTTAACTAAATTGCTCCAGTTATAGTATTTCTAGATCGGAAGTTTATTTCAAAGCATAAATCATCATTTAACAATTGTTGATGTCGTTTATTCAACAGACACCGACAATGTCCCAACTAACTGAACATAAGGTCATACACTGACTCACAGACATTAACAGCCTGTTACCATAACAATTTAGTTATATAGAACTTGTTATTGTATCAGAATCACTCTGTCTGAGCTCTATCTGAAAAATTAATCTCTATTTTTCAGTTTGCTACACTAATGTACAGTGTTATTTAAATTTTCACCTCTCTGACTTTCAATTTTCAGTTCACAAATTGTACCCATTATATATTGAGTCTGTACAAAGCTACAAAAATAGGTGAATTTAACAGATGGAGCTCCAACAATAACAACATAATAAGTATACTTTATTGCCATGTTGTATGACTATATCAAATATACATAAAAGACACTGCAAATCAATAGGTACTAAAAACTGTCAGTTATGAGTTGCCACAATTTGGGCAAGTGATATTTCCATTCGGACAAGTAAAATTCATAGTCACTTGTCCGATGGGACAAGTTGGTATAAAAATTAATGTCAGTCCATGGTATTGTGCAGAATAAATGTAAAGGTTAACTATTTTAGTGTTGACCTTCATAGTCAAAACAAAACTCATAACCTAAACTTTTTGTTTGTACTTGGACTTGAACTCATTGATAGATTTACTGTTCTAGAACCCTATTAACATCCCTTTGACTGCTATTACTATCCATAACCAGCACCCTTTATGAGATTAAGTATATCTACCAGGTCTCCAGTTGAGAGAGTTTTCACATATAGTTAAGAACAGTTGACATTTAGGTAACAGTAAATATCAGTCTTTGTAACTTACTGGCAGGATTATATTGTACTAGCATTCTAACAGAAGGGCATGGTTTGGTCAGTTCTAGAGATGCTTCTTCGGCTGTCAGCTTCCTGAAGTCAACTCCATTATACTGCAAAATAAATCATTAATTTTTCAGTTTATCAGTTTGCAGAAATCTATTAAGAATGTTCGTCCTCTTCTTATTGAATTTTACCAGATATTCAGAATCCTCTGGTTTTATACATGTAGTGTCATTAAAATTTTGCCCACAAACCCTACTTTTCTTTTCATAATTTTATTATGTACAGTTTAAAGCAAGTTTTGAAAATCTTATAAAATCCTTGTTATTTTTTCAGTCTTTGAAAGAAAAAAGGTGCCAATGTTAAATGTATGAAAATCAGAGAATCACTTCCCAAATTTTCAATGACTTATATCTAAAACAAGCACACGAACCCTTAATTTTTTGTTTTAGGTCCTTTATTCATAGACTTTCAATTTAAAACAGTCTTTTCAAAAGCTTGTTTTTTGAAACAGAGTGAACATCCTTAAGAGTTTATGATTAATTTTAAGTTACAGACTGTGAACATCTGTAAAGCTAGTTATGATAAATAGCAAACAAAAATTTTTTGCAAAAAGGTTGTATTTATTTTAATAAAATTTCAAAATACTCACTTAAAATTTGATCACAGCAATGAAGACCATCATGGCGAAACAAAACTTTGTGGTTGAACCTCATGGACAAATATTCCTACAGCATTTCCACCAATAGTACTGATGCCTAGACTAAGGTTTGGAGAACTTTTCTTAAATGACAAGACTCTGGCTGCCTCATGCTGTATCACTGGCACTAGTGAAGGAAAAAAACCAATGAATTATATTTAGTAAAACTGTATACATATGATAAAGAGAGGTCAAATTATTACAAAACAAAACAAAGAGGATTTTTCATAATACTAACTGGCCAAATATCGTTTTACATTGTTGTACAATCCCAAATTGGAAGGTAAGAATATTATAATTGCTATACACTCTGATCAAATTTAGGTGAGGGAATATTTTTCAGAGTTTATCTTTATCAAGAATAAGCAAAAGTAAATTCCTGATGAAAATTTCCACTTTAGAATCCTTATTTTGTATTCTTTACCTTTCTTTACTTGGAATGGTACCACATTTCTGTGTTTTTCTGCCCTCATCATCCACCAGCCATGCAAACCAATGACCTAGTTTGCCATCATGGATTGTACTTTCAACCAATAAAATGTCATTTTTCTTGAAGCTCAATTCTCCGTGATTTTCAGCTGTGTGATCAAAATGGACTCTAACATAAAATGGTCTCCTGGTTGATTGTAAACCTTCTTATATCCTGTAATGAAGAATAACGAACATGATATAAATATAAGTCGCAGATGATTATAAAGTCTCAAACAAAATAATCGAATGCACAAATGTGGAAAATGGAGTTGCTGGAATACTTTATGCTTAAAAATAATATACTTTTCAAAGGAGGTTGGGGGCAGGGGTATGTCCTCATTGCTCCCTTGAATCGGCCACTGCAGGAAAAAAAGGGGGTGGGGGCATTGCTGTCAATCTTTAAGCATCTTGTAATGAGGAATCAAGATTTATATGGATAGGGATGAAGATCTGAACAGTTTGAATGATCATTTTATTTTGATTTAAATGGGGTAGAAATTAGTACCTTGGAGAAGAGGTATGCTATAGTGGATGCATCTTGTTATAATAATATTTATGGTTAAGGGGTGTGGAATTGATTTTGAGATAATTAAACATTTGACGAGATAGGGGTTTGTTGCAGTCAATGCATCTTAACATTTGGAATCAGAATAACTGGATCAGGTATTCAGGGACTGACATTAACGGCTGTCCGATTGCCTGGGACAACTAAAATAAAATGCTCCAGGGCACAGCTTGATACGACCGCAGAGGTCAAACCCTGAACAGTTGGGGCAAGTATGGACACAACATTCAAGCTTGATACAGCTCTGAATTTGGATTGTGATTAAATATTTGACACAGCATAGGTTTCTGACACAGAATGAATGTGGTCTAAGAACTTAAAAATTTTTAATTGGACATTTACCTATTATGGTCCAATATCCAAAATCTAAATACATGGCGAGATTCACCAAATCAAAGAACCCCAAGAATTCAATTTTTGTGAAAATCAAACTAAGTTTAATTTTGGACCCTTTGGACCTTATTGTAGACCATTTTGAAAACGGGACAATACTGTGCAATTGAATATTTCTTGCTATTGCAATACTGTGCAATTATAAATTTCTTGCTATTATGTAATACTGTGCAATTGGATATTTTTCTTGCTATTGCACAATAGCAATTGAAGATTTTTGCTATTAGCAATACTGTGCAATTGAAGATTTCTTGCTATTAGCAATACTGTGCAAGTGAAAATTTCTTGCTATTGCACAATACTTAATACAATAATTTTCAAATCCTGTTTGGTGTGTATCTCCTGCCATATCATTATTATTTGCTTTATAAATCAGGAATTACCAACTTAAAATGGAAAATTTTAAAGAAAAAAAAGAAAAAAAGGAAAAATAAAAATCCCCAATTTTTGAACCCCTTATGATTCATCACCCCAAACTCAATCCCAGCCTTCCTTTGTGGTATGGTACCTTGCAGTACAATTTCAGAGATCAATACACTTGAACACAAGTTATTGTCTGAAACTAGAAAATGCTTGTTTTTGGCCCCAAATTCCTCAACTTTTACGGCAATTACCCCCAAACTCAAACCCAGCTTTCCTTTGTGATATGGAACCTTGTAGCACAATTTCATAAAGATCCATACACTTTCACACAAGTTGTTGTCCTGAAACAAGAAAAATGCTTGTTTTTGCCCTTTTGGCCCCTAATTCCTAAAATTTTGAGGCAATTACCTCCAAAATAAATCCCAGCCTTCCTTTGTGGTATGGTACCTTGCAGTACGATTTCAGAGATCCATACACTTGAACACAAGTTATTGTCTGGAAACTAGAAAATGCTTATTTTGGCCCTTTTGGCCCCTTATTCCTAAACATTTTGGGCAATTAATTACCCCAAACTCAATTCAAGCTTTCCTTTGTGATATGGAACCTTGTAGTACAATTTCAGAAAGATCCATACACTTTCACACAAGTTATTGTCATGAAACTAGAAAATGCGTTTTGCCCCTTTTGGCCCCTAATTCCTAAAATTTGGAAGTAATTACCCCAAAATCAATCCCAGCATTCCTTTGTGATATGGAACCTTGTAGTACAATGTCAGAGAGATCCATACACTAACACACAAGTTGTGTCTGGAAGTTACAAAATGCTTATTTTTGGCCCTAATTCCTTAACTGTTGGTACCATAACCCCAAAATCAATCCCAACCTTCCTTTGTGGTATTGAACCTTATGGTAAAATTTCATAGAGATCCATTCACTTAAACTAAAGTTAGAGTGCGAAACCAATGTGTCTTCGGACGACAACGACATTTACGATAACGTCATATTAATATACGACCGCAAAATTTTTTGCGGTCGATAATTATGTTCAGACTACGGATTTTTGTAGTGCACTTGTCAAAGGTGACAAGTATAAAAAATAAAGATATCCTTTAAATTCTAACTAAATTGCTCCAGTTATAGTATTTCTAGATCGGAAGTTTATTTCCGAAAAGCATAAATCATCAATTTAACAATTGTTGATGTCGTTTATTCAACAGACACCGACAATGTCCCAACTAACTGAACATAAGGTCATACACTGACTCACAGACATTAACAGCCTGTTACCATAACAATATAGTAATATAGAACTTGTTATTGTATCAGATTCACTCTGTCTGAGCTCTATCTGAAAACTTCATCTCTATTTTTTAGTTTGCTACACTACTGTACAGTTTTATTTAAATGTTCATCTCTCTGACTTTCAATTTTCAGATCACAAATTGTACCCATTATATACCGAGTCTGTACAAAACTAAAAATAGGTGAATTTAACAGATGGAGCTCCAACAATAACAACACAATAAGTATACTTTATTGCGATGTTGTGTGACTATATCAAATAACAAATGGGACATATACATAAAAGACACTGCAAATCAATAGGCACTAAAAACTGTCAGTTATGAGTTGCCACAATTTGGGCAAGTGATATTTCCATTCGGACAAGTAATATTCATAGTCACTATAAAAGTTGGTTAATGTCAGTCCATGGTATTGTGCAGAATAAATGTAAAGGTTAACTATTTTAGTGTTGACCTTCATAGTCAAAACAAAACTCATAACCTAAACTTTTTGTTTGTACTTGGACTTGAACTCATTGATAGATTTACTGTTCTAGAACCCTATTAACATCCCTTTGACTGCTATTACTATCCATAACCAGCACCCTTTATGAGATTAAGTATATCTACCAGGTCTCCAGTTGAGAGAGTTTTCACATATAGTTAAGAACAGTTGACATTTAGGTAACAGTAAATATCAGTCTTTGTAACTTACTGGCAGGATTATATTGTACTAGCATTCTAACAGAAGGGCATGGTTTGGTCAGTTCTAGAGATGCTTCTTCGGCTGTCAGCTTCCTGAAGTCAACTCCATTATACTGCAAAATAAATCATTAATTTTTCACTTTATCAGCTGCAAGAAGAACATATATAGAAATAATAATAAGATTCTTGTGTATTCAACTCATTTAAGGAGATATTATGATTATTTTTAGAGCAGGCCACCCTTTGACTAAAATTTTTATTTTACTATGCCATCAAATGCTGCCACCACATGTGACAACATATTTTTAGTTTGCATAAGAATCTATTAGGGATGTTCGCTCCTCTTCTTATTGAATTTTTACCAGATATTCAGAATCCTCGGGTTTTATACATGTAGTGTCATTAAAAGATTTTGCCCACAAACCCCTACTTTTCTTTTCATAATTTTATTATGTATAGTTTAAAAAGCAAGTTTTGAAAATCTTATAAAATCCTTGTTATTTTTTCATAGTCTTTGAAAGAAAAAAGGTGCCAATGTTAAATGTATGAAAAATCTAGAGAGAATCACTTCCCGCCAAATTTTCAATGACTTATATCTCGAAAACAAGCACACGAACCCTTCATTTTTTTCTGCTTTTTTAGTTCCTTTATTCATATACTTTCAATTTATAAGAGTCTTTTTAAAAGATTGTTATTTTGAAACAGAGTAGCGATTATCCTTAAGGAGATTTATGATTAATTCTAAGTTACAGACTGTGAACATCTGTAAAGCCAGTTATGATAAATAGCAAACAAAAATATTTTTTTGCAAAGCAAGGGTTGTATTTATTTTAATATGAACATAAATTTGTAAATTTCCAAAATACTCACTTCTAAAATTTGATCACAGCAATGAAGACCATCATGGCCGAAAGCAAAACTTTGTGGTTGAACCTCATGGACAAATATTCCTACAGCATTTCCACCAATAGTACTGATGCCTAGACTAAGGTTTGGAGAACTTTTCTTAAATGACAAGACTCTGGCTGCCTCACATGCTGTATCACTGGCACTAGTGCAGGAAAAAAAGCCAATGAATTATATTTAGTAAAACTGTATACATATGATAAAGAGAGGTCAAGTTATTACAAAACAAAACAAAGAGGATTTGCACTTTCATAATACTAACTGGCCAAATATCGTTTTACATTGTTGTACAATCCCCAAATTGGAAGGTAAGAATATTATAATTGCTATACACTCTGACAACACCTTTTTTTTTTATAACTGGCTAAAATTTTTTACTAGTTCAATAGTTTTGAGAATGTTGTGTTCGGTTCATTGGTATTCTGACAAGGAAAACCCTCTTGAACAGGCAAAGTAACATAACTTCAAATATATAACTTAAATGATACTATGGTAACGTTTAACTTCATCTACACATCTCGTCACCAGAGTTAAATATTTAGATTTGCAAAGTAACAAAATACTTACTCGACAATAGAAGCTCTTGGAGTTTTATTTCTGCCACTGGAACCTGTACCGTTATGGTTACGTTTAAATGTTCCTAAACCAGGAGAATTTTTAGGAGAATTATTAGCACTGTCTTCCCCTGATGAATCACCAGTTTTACTGTAATATTCTGTAACAGAAAATAAGTGTGTTACAAAATCTGTTCATTCAACTTTCAATTTGTTTGTAAAATGTAGTTTTTAACATATTAAATATAACTTAATACTGATATATCATTTTCTAATACATATTTATTATTTCTACACGCCTAACTTCACTTGTGAATATCAACTCAAGGTTAAGCCATCAAAATAATCCAATTATGAGAAAATTGTTTAACCAAACAGATTAAAAAGTTCGTTTGAGTTATATTGACAGAAGTAAGATTTGCAGTAGTTTTTTGTTGTGGTGATCTACTCAGATACATGTAGATTTCATCTTACTAGAGAGGTTGCAACATAGATCCCGTTTATTAGTGTAATATTAAAGTACCCAGTGAACACCAATGAATGCTGGCAATAAGGACTTGTCAATCTTTTAAAAAATAGAACTATAGTACATAGACTTTTCCAAAGTAATTAAAGCAAACATGCAGATATTTTGGAACAACAATGTTGCCACATATCATGGTTCTAAACCATATCTTGATAAATGTATGTTGATAAGACCACTTACCATCAGGATTATGTTGTACAAGCAGACTGAGGGAATTCCCCACCTGCTTCAATATTTGTGACGCCATTTCCTGAGATGCAGTTCTCATGTTTATTCCACAAATCTAAAAACAAAGATATATTTTCATATTAATTATACCTTGTTTTCTTTTTGCAATGCCTCGTCTATAAACATATTGCTTTTCATATTTACATATTGTTCCCTTGTTCTTCATAATTATAAAATGGAAAATGTAAACCAAATATTGTGTAACTTATATTTGCAGGCAGCTTATTTTTGTGAATTTCACAAATATAAATGGGCATGCATATACATGTTATGTTTGATCTTTTCTTGTATATATAAATATATATATAATAAGTACGTCTGAACCAGTGACGACTCTACAACAGGTTTTATCTATCGAATCACCAGCAGTGATGGTGATACAAGGCTGAAAATACATTCTGTATATATAATTCGTCTAAACAACAGCCGAACAATGTTAGATCTGTAAATTTGCGGAAGCAAATTTTTTGTTCTTCCCTGGCCGGGGTTCAAATCCGGCCAGGGAAGAACAAAATATTTGTGGAAAATTTACAGATCTAACATTGTTGGGCTGTTGTTTAGACGAACTAGATTTCATTGAGATGGGAGCCATCTCTGTTGGTCCCGCTGTGAATAATGTGTGATTAAAAATTTGTATCTTTATCATTGGACATGGGGTTGTTAACTGAAACCAAAGTTTTTGACCTTGACCTTTGACTTAGGAAGTTGTACATAAATTATGACACACCCTCTGGTGTTGGTTTATATAATGTCAAGTATAAACTTTGAAAGCATAACGGTTCTCAAGATACAGAGCGGACACGATCTTTACCATAGGACATGGGGTTGTCAACTAAAACCAAAGTTTTTGACCTTGACCTTTGACCTAGAAAGTTGTACATACATTATGACACACCCTCTGGTGTTGGTTAATATACATGTCAAGTATAAACTTTGAAATCATAATGGTTCTCTAGATATAGAGCGGACACAATTTGTTACGGATGGACGGACAGATGGACAGATGGACAGACAGACTGATCACTATAGGGTGTCCGCCATTCGGTGGAGCCCTAATTAAATATATATATATACACACAAAAAGTTAGAAAGTTGTAAATATAAATCACAGCAAAATCAGCTGAAAATGGCTAAATGCAAAAAAGATTTGTCTATAGTAGTTTAAGAAGAAACAGGCATGCTTAATGTTCTGATTCTTATGTAAAATTTACTCTTTTGTTATTTGTTATAAAAAAAAACTTCTTAAAAATTGATTCCAAAAATCAATTATAATGTCTTTTTTCACAAAAAAAATATAGTTTGATGTGAAGTGCAATCCTTTTTATTTTAAAATAACATAAGCAGTACCAATTTTTCTGTACCAGATGCGCATTTCGACAATAAATGTCTCTTCAGTGATGCTGGAGGCCAAAATATTTGAAAATCCAAAGCTTGTTAAAAATATAAAGAGCTTAAAATCCAAAACAGTAAAAAGTACAGCCCAATTTGGGCAAGGAATCAGAGCTTTCCTTTTCTGTTCTTAAGGTTCTATGAAAATAAATTGCAAATAATGTAAATATTGTATGCTGATACAATACCATGCCAGCTCAAACACAATACAGATAGACACCCATAACTGAAATTTAATCCAGAAAGTGAGGCAAAATGACTTTCCCTTGTTAACTCACCTCTAAAAATTGATCCCCTATAACAAGTCCTGCTTTAGCTGCCAAACTATTCTCATTTACACTGGAGACAAAAGTTCCTCCTTTAGGACCAGTCTCTATCTGGAATCCTACAGGTTGTGAGGTTCGTTCTATATATATTGTTCTGGTCTGTCCTGGATGAAGTCTGAAAATAAAATGTCATAGTTTTATTATGAATCTATAACAAAAGTCAATATTTCATGAAAAAGTAAAATAACAAAAATACCAAACTCCAAGGAAAATTCAAAATGGAAAAAATCCTTTATCAAATGGCAAAATCAAAAGCTCAAACACATCAAGCGAATAGAAAACAACATTCATATTCCTGACTTGGTACAGGCATTTCCTTATGTAGAAAATGGTGGATTAAATCTGGTTTTATAGCTAGCTAACCTCTCACTTGTATGACAGTCGCATAGAATTACATTATATTGACAACATTAAGTGAGCAAAACAAACAGACATAATAGGTAAAAATGTCAAAATTAAAGCAGCCAGTTTTTATTGGTGGATGTAGCTGGAATACACCAAGTGAATCACCAACCTTCCACAGGAAAACCTTGTCCAAGAAGATTAGAGCCAAATACACCTTACCATAGCGGGGTTTCAAACCTTGCAAGCACAGAGTTGACAGACTAGTGATTACTGAAGATAAACTACTTAAAACAACCTGGCCACCAAGGCTCCATAGATCAGTAAAGTGTACAGTATATATTTATCAAGTGATTAATGTTTCACATTAAACAAAGAAAATATATGACTAAGAAAGAACAGAATGAGAGGTAAACTGATATTTGGAGGTCTCTAAAGTACTGATTTAAAGGGATGCAGTGCCAGAAACACTTTAAAGGAGAATCTAACAACCACCACAAAATTCTGCATCTGAAGAAGGTCCATAAAGGACCTAAACCAGACAGGCATACAATGAGCATCAGGCACTGTTAGCACTACACAATAACATTACCTTTCCTTTATCTATCAAATCTATGGCTAATTTCTCTATGTCACCACATTGTGGTTTTAAATAATTAAACATTGGCAAATGATTTAATAAGCATTAGACTTATCATTTTCTCACTGCTAAAATAAGAACATTGTACTAATGTTCTTACACGACTTGTGTTTATAACTTCTTTTTCTATCCAATATTTCAGATGAAATGTTCATACAAATAATCATGATTCTCTGTGTACAATGTTCTGTCATTTGTCTGTATTTCTTCACAACATATAATGTGAAGAGGGGCGGAAGGACCTTTTTCGGGAAGCTGGGATCTGGCTTTTATTTCTACAGGAATTCGCGATTGGGCCCTTATTTTTGCATGAATTCAGGATTTACACCTACTGGGACTCGGGAATTAATAATTAATTTTTCAGGATCCGGGAAAGAAAGATTTATTTTTTGGGGAATACTGGATGACATCCCCTCCTACCACCCCTCTGTAAATGGTTACTCATCTACATTTAATGAAGTATTTACTATCATAACAATTTACTTATTCAGTAAAATTTGACTTTTGCCATGCCATGTACTCTTTTCAGTTGCAAAGAATGTACTTCGATCTGCATGGAAACTTCAACATGAAGGAACTCTTTACAAAGGAGACATATTTAAATCAACAGCCTAAATTTACCTTCTTCTTGCATGTTCTGGGTCAACAATATTTTCTGATTCAAACATGGGAGATCCGGGGCTACTTCTGGCAGACACTGTAAAAATTAATTATATAAAAAGTAATCTGAAATAAAGTTTAATTTCAAAGCTTTTGTATCAAATAGTGATAGTGTTTTAAAAAAATACAGCCAACAGACTCTCAATCAATTGTAAAGATGCATGGTTAAAATTCATTATAGTCGGTCTAATAGCTTTACTTAAAAACTTCAAAATGGAACACAAGCACTATACATATAATGTGCAAAAATTGCATATACAAACATTAGATATTGATAGATGTGTAGTTTGAGAATGTTAACTTCCTTTGATCAACTGTTAAAAAATGAAGATAGTTTAAATGTTACTAAATTACAAAATATATGGTATGCTTATCATGCTTATTTTCCTAGTAGGAACAGAAACTTACCAACTTCAACAGAACCTGTAGAAGCTATGCTCTGATTAGATGGAGGAATCCACATCCAGTTGGACTGTGGCACTTTTCTGGGAAATGTGCTGGTTTCATATTCCGCTGACTTCCTGGGTCCTTGGTGACTTGAATATAACATATGGTCACTAGGTGTAGAACTGATCTGAGAAGGACTAGGGGAACTACACCATTCAGGGAAGGAAGGTGAGGGCCTTCTGAATTCTTGGTCTGTATGTGGCATTGGAAATGGTTTAGGGCCAACTGGAGACATCCCTGTACTTCTGTAGTAATACAAACATAAAGTCATAAATTAAAGGAAAATATGTATTTATTTGTGATTTGATTGACCATAGCTTAATATTATCCTCTAAAATTAACAATGCTACATTCCTTATGTGCCAGTCCTAAGTCAGGAGCCTGTAATTCAGTGGTTGTCGTTTGTTGATGTGTAACATATTTGTTTTCGTTCATTATTTTGAACATAAATTAGGCAGTTAGATTTCTCTTTTGAATTGTTTTAAATTTTTGTCATTTCGTGGCCTTTTATAGCTGACTATGCGGTATGGGCTTTGCTCATTGTTGAAGGCAGTACGGTGACCTATAGCTGTTAATTTCTGTGTCTTTCGGTCTCTTGTGGAGAGCTGTCTTATTGGCAATCATACCACATCTTCTTATTTTCATATATATAAAAGTACAGCTGATAAAACTTTATAAAGTATTTGTGCAATCTGCTTTATCAGAATTAACTAACTACACAAGTTTTCAACCACCTACAAGACTGCTGTCACGATTTCATGATGAAAAACAGCAATAAAGAACTGGTCCTAGTCATCTAGTAATTTGTTAACCAATTTGGGCTTCGTAGGTTTGCACTGTAACTTTTCCAAGTTGAAATTTCTAATATTAAAAGATGTTAAGATTAGTGAGATGTTAATGCCTTACATCAGTTACATGTTTAGAGAAATTACACATTTTCATCCTTAAATATAAGAACAGAATGATATGAACAAATAATGATTTTTTTTTGTGAAAACATTTATGTATGTAAATAATTAAACATGTTAAAGGGATGTTTGCAATGTGAGTAAACTGGAAACACCATACTATATTAACCTAAAATTTTGTTAAAAACTTTTTTAAATGTTTTTAGGAAAACAATCCAAAACTAGAACTATGATTAAATACACAATACTATCCTGACTATTAGTATATTGAAGTAAATAAATTTGATTGTCTCCCCTTTAACATGTTTGACTAGGATTATATTCTTTCATGCACATCCTCATGAAATGTTCTATAACTGTGTAAAATTTCATCAATTTCTGTCCTGTGGTTAAGAAGGAGTTGCACTTGTAAGACACATGGACAGACAATAGACAGACTGACAGAGTGATTCCTAAATACCCCCAAAAACAAAATGTTTGCTTGAGTAAAAACAGAGTTCTTGAAAAGTGGCGGTCCCAAGGTTTTGACCACCAAAATTTTCAAAGGACCAACAAATTTTTGTTGTATCTTGCAATAGAAATAATAGTGAGGACCAGCAGATTTTCTTAAAGGACCACCAAGAAAAAAAAGATTTTGAGAACTCTGGTAAAAAATAATTACCCATAATGGCTGCCTCTACTTGACGGGAATGAACTAGTTGACGGTACTCTCTCTGTTAGATATGGTGGTGAATGTAATGAATCAAATGTTGATGTTTCACTTGACCAACGTGGACTTGAAGTTGACATTCGACTACTTTGTGAATCAGTTGATGTGTTAAATGGATGACTAGATCTAGAATGTGGTCCTGAATAATGATGACGGCGCTCCTTGTTGTCACGTTCAACAGGTCGCCGTCGTTGGGGTTTATTATTTCCTCCAGGTTCTCTGATTATGTCCCTTGAATAAGTGGATGGCACATCATGATGTCTATTTTTAAGAGGATACGCTTTCTGTGAAACATAAGAATTCGGTTTGGAGACACTGTCTTTCTGGGCAGATATGAATTTTCATGAATATAGGAAGAGTATGGCGGCATGCTGGTAGTCATAGCAGAATTTTGCACAAATGGTGAAGATTTCATCCTTGGTTTTGGTGAACTTACAGGAGAATAAGAAGGGTAACGACGAACTGTGGAATCACTACTCTGTGGACTATGGTGGTATTTCACAGTAGAATCAGAACTTTGAGGACTATGACGAACAGCTTCATATGAAGAAATTGTCCTCTCTGGAGGATCAGGTGGAACTTTTTGTGTGCCATCTAAATTAGAGGTTAGAATACTTGGTCTTTCCTGCTTTTTACGAGGAGATGGAACCATCACAGTTCCATTCACTTGAGGAGGAATAATCCTATTACACTTTGGCCATGTGCCATTATTTTCTACTTCATATTCACGTTTCCGGCTGGACTTTTGAAAGTAATCGTTCTTTTTGTCCACTATACCTGTGTGTAATCCAAGGTCTTTCCAAAAGTCATCATCTGTCGTCTGCTGTGAAGATATATGTGATGTTGTCATTGGTGACACATGACTCGATTCTTCCAAATTATGTGGTTTATCATGATTTTTTCCCATTCGTGTATTACCACCAAAAAACTTTTTTAACAACCCTTGTTTATGATCATTTTCTTTGTGTCGATTACTCCCATTTAAAAACTTGGAATCACTTTTTTTAATAGTATCAGTTTGTGATTCACTACTTTTTAAGTTTTTATTATTATCTGGAGAACTATTTGGTTCCCAGGCATTTTTCTTCATGGATATGGTTTCTGGTTTTGAATAAGACATTTGTTCGGTTTTTGGTGAGATTGTAGTTTGTGTTATTGGTGTCGGTGAAGAAGCAGCAGAATTAAATGTCGTCTGCCTCCAAATATCTAATGACACTGGATCCTTACAGTCTTCTAAAACTTTTATTAATTCCTTTGGGGTTAAATTTTCTACTGAACGGCCATTCACCTGTTAAAAAAAGAGAATAGTAAATTGTAATTTTTCTATTAGTAATAAATCTAATAATCTGTACATTGATTCCAGGGAAATTAAATCAGTGTCAAGCAGTTCAACTGTCCTATCATCCTTATAGGCTTATATTTTGAATTGTAAAATCTATGCAGGGAGTGAGAGCAGCACTTATTAAAAAGACAGATTCATGAAAACTCATTACAACGACTTAATCATGAATTTGTATTTTTACTATTTTCAATGGATATTAAACTGTGTAAAATCTAACACAAATGCATAATCCACAACAAATGTGAACAAGGGTTAATTAGAAACACCATGCATATATAAATCTTAGCAGTAAACTGTGAAGTAAACAATTCCAGATATAACAAAGAAAGTTCAGGTTTATTTATTCCTTATCATTTACCTTACTGGTATGATTACAATTTGAGCAATTGAAACATATAAAGCCTCTACAGATATAATCAGCAGTTTTATAGAACATGTTCTCAATTTTGCTACAATATTTGTATTATAGACCAAAGCTACATTCTATTTACAATGATTATTTGACTTACACAGACAATTCTGTCTCCAGTGGTAAGGATACCTTCCTTGGCAACAATAGATCCTGGTGTGATCCTACTAATGTATAAGCCTTGTTCTATATGTAATCCAAGGTCTGAAAGAAATAATGAATATGTTGTCAATCTTTAGTAATGTACATAGCCAACGAAGACTGAGTAATACTAATACTCACTTTGTAAAGCAGAATATTGTTTTCGAATATCTTTAAGAGTCAGTGTCTGATTTTATGTAACTCAGAATGTAACAACACCCCTCCCCCCTTTTTTTTTTGACAAACTTTTAAAAATATCATTTTTCCCTTAGAATCTTAATTTTATTTTGTCAATGACTTCTCATGTCATACACCTTCCTTTTTTAATTTTAAATAAGTTGATTATCTCACTAGGAGCACCATAATTAGATTGCAATCTTGGTCATTAAATTATAACAGTATGAATGATTGAATAAGTTTCTATTGACTGATAAATGTTCTATCAAACCAGTGTGCCAGCATGACATCTACCAATGTATTATGAACAATTAATAAATGGAGAATGTGTCCATGGGACACAGATGATGCCCCTGCTTGCATATAACGTTATAAAGGGGCATAACTCGGGAACGGTAAAAGTGACGCCACCCAAATTTGAACTTGATTTGTGTTTTGTGGTTATAAGCATGTGAATAAGTTTTGGTTGAGGCAAACTAAGGTTAGAGAACGGAAACCAATTTGGGACTTACATACGGATGAATGGATGGACAAGGGTATAAAGTAACACTTAATGCCCCCTCCGCTACAGTGGGGGCATAAAAAGTAGTTCAATCTCACCATGGGAAAGTGTGTAGGCCAAAAAGTAGGAATGTGTGAATAGGAACTTTCATTGTACGACAATGTGTAGGTCTGTAATTAGATAGGCATATTTAAAGACAGGGTACATACAATCACAGCCTTTGTTCAAAGTCTTTAATCAATTCAGTGACTGATCAAAGGTATGAATCTAAACTTACAGCCTGTTAATAACATTTTTTTTAAGTGATTTCTTAAAGACTATAAAATGAAATTCCAAATTACTTGACTTCCAAAACGGTTAATCTATTTGATTTTCAATACCAACCTTTGCCAAGCATGACACTTAGTTGTAATGGTTGCCAGGTTCTCGGAGTTATGCATCTTCTTCTTCTTACCAACTGTAACAATAAATATAACAATAATTCATAAATGTGATAAAATTAATGTGTTGATAGCAAATCTTTGATGGTCTCTGTTAAATTTTTTCAAACTATATTTAGACTTAAGGATAGACACTTGTCTATATGTTGACATCTAGATGTCTATTGGTAATTTGTCTCATTGGGTTGCTGTCTTATTGACCTTTACCCACATCTACATTTATACATGTAAAAACATGTGCTGATCTCTGTTAAGTCTTTTGTTGGGTTTTTTTTTTGTGGCAATGGGTTAATGGGCTGCTAATTCATTGAAGTATACCCCATTTCTCCTTTTATTAATATATAAAGAAAGGATGGACTAAATTTCTTGTCTATTTTTTTGTGCTGTTAGGTTGCTGTTTCTTTGACATGCACCACACATCTTTTATTTATAGGAAGAAACAACTAACAATTCATACTTGTGAATGTATATGTTTAGAGATATCAGTAATTGTTTTCAAATTTTAGTTTCTTTTATTTTCTTCTGTGTTTCTGTTCAAAGTGTGAAATAAGCAAAACCAAATCAGACTCTACTGAAATAATAAGTACTTCATGTAATGTTTATATACATGGTACTTTGAAATACAACTGGTGTTTAGAGCTAATATATGCTCTATGATTATTAAATCAAAGTCTGACTAAGTAACCACAAATAAAAAATCCATTTCATTTCTGTTTACAAAGCTATTGTGTTTAACATTTGTCATGTTATGTTGTTTTCCCCTATTATGTAAGAAGGATTGGAATTATTAAAATATATACCACAGACACATAAATTAATTTTCTTGTGACAGATGTTGAAAATAAAATTGTTCAAAAGGACTGAGGCTGATTCGACTGAGCAATATTTATATATATCAATACCGAACAAAGTTCTGTTTAAATAGAACCTGATGAAATTCATACTTTAATAAAAATCTAAAAATAGAAGAAAAAACATCCAGTCAGAACTTGTTCAGATGTTGGTCAACATAATTCTAGTATGATCTATACTTAACAACATAAATAACACACTACATTTTACCATTCTTTCTCATATTTTTGTTTTCACTACAAACATGACAAATTTGTAGAAATCTAGTTCAATTCTAAGCCCAATCTTGAAATTAATGCAGAGTTTACAGAGAAATTTTCATTTTTGTGGCTACAATGGAGATATCAGCCATAAAAACAAGTCTGAAAAAGTCAATTTCAAATTGGTCACTAAACAAGAATTGGATTAAGGAAGTGAAAATAAAAGTCATTCTCTTTGTTTTCAGGTGACAAGATACTCCAAAGAAATTAATAGTGGTGGTGCATTTCTTTTGTTGTTGAGTATAGTATGATCAGTTTAATATTCTACTTACAAATGAAGCTACACTAGAAGAAGAATTCCTGAGAACTTGTAAAGCTGATCGCTTGTCAAAATTTGTAACATCAATGTTGTTTATCTGTACAATAACATCATTTACTCTATAAAAAAAAAAAAAAAAATTAGAACACCTTTTTTTCTAAATGCAGAAATAATACGTTATTAATAATTATACCTGTTTGTGGCGTAAGTCACTGATATAGTGTTTAATGAATGACTATCTGGGCAGAGGAATAACTCTTTCATCTACACCTTACATCTACTTTGTTTGATATTATTGAGATAGGGCAAAAGATTTACTAAATCATTATCTGTTTTTGGATCCCAAATGCTTGTATATGTCTATCTCTAAATATTGAGGTTCATTGGATTAACTAAAGTTTACTAATAACTAATGGATTTTTTTAAAATATCTATCACGTCTATGATAAAAATCAATAATTATAGCATGAATATAAATATTGCTGTACCATGTGTACAGGCTCATTATCAAGACAACAAACAGTTTATTCTTATTTGAAGAAAACCTGCAGCAAGTTCTAATTGTAATCAATATCGTTAAATAACCCAAGCAATGATCAATCTGACATTATTCAACATGATGCGACCACTCTTCCAATGAATCAACAAGGCAAATTTTTCTCTGTGAAATTAAATTGGTTATCATAGAGAATAATTATATTTCTTACAAATGATAATCTACTTCATATTTTTACTTGTCCTTACCTTAACTTTTCATCAGCAGGACTTGATGGTTTGACATGACTAAGATAGAATTATCACTGGGACACTGGGTACTTGGCCTTACCTTAACTTTCCATCAGCAGGACTAGATGGTTTGACATAACTGACTAAGATAGAATTATCACTGGGACACTGTGGGTATTTATCCTTACCTTAACTTTCCATCAGCAAGACTAGATGGTTTGACATAACTGACTAAGATAGAATTATCACTGGGAAACTGTGGGTACTTATCCTTACCTTAACTTTCCATCAGCAGGACTAGATGGTTTGACATAACTGACTAAGATAGAATTATCGCTGGGACACTGTGGGTCCTCTTTCCCTCCACATAAATCAAATCCTAAATTTTCTGGATTTAATCCTCCCTGAAATCAAAATAATTCAAAATACTTGTAATCAGATTTTTAGTAATTAGTCATTTAATAATATGTAATTAACTGAAGTAGTTTGATAAATTTTGTAAAATTCTTTCAAAATAAAGTGCATTTAAATTTCTAAAAATGTATATATAAATAAAATGGAAAGTGAGGAAACTAATGACAGCAACCAAATGATATTAAGATATAAATAAATTTGGTGTATTTACTGTCTTCTGATTGATTTTTCAATGTTGTCAGCAATTTTTGATAGAAATTTATTTATAATGAATGGCCAATTTTGATTGAACCATAAAATTAATTTTGACTCTTCAAATTTTACATAATCCGATTATTCAATGTGAAGAGTAAAATTAATTTTATGGTTCAATAAATTCAAAATAAATAATAGATTCATTAAATAAACATACATTTCAATGATGAACATGCATTTTCAGTTGTGTTTAATAGATTTTTAACCTGATGAAAGTTTATAAGAATGGAAAGTGTATTATGCATGTCTACATTGTTTTCTTAGTCTTTTTTCAGGTCCAATATCTGACCAAATTGAAACCAGGTAAATTCATTATTTTAATATTTTCGTATAATGTTTTAAATGTCATTTTTGCAAATTGTACCTTCTTGTATCTGACGTCATGTTACATGCAAATAAAATGCATTAAAATGATTTTTGTTTTTTCCTCTTAGTACTTTGATCAGCAGAACAAATTAACCATGAAAAGTCACAGTAGCTGGCCTTATCCTGAAAGTTTAATAAACTACAAAAAATGAGGCCAAGGTCAGATTACTGCTGTCAGAAAAATGTAAGCATAAAACTTTATAGACCAACACAGTTGACCAATATTGACTCATTACATATAGTAAGAGATATGATTTCTGCTGCAGGTCATCTTAATTTTGTAGCTTATCTGTGCATGTGAATATCTATTTAAAATCATTTCGTAAAAATTGAGGCATTAATATTCTGTAGTTTAGATTGGTTTATGTTTTTTAATAATTTTGTTATTAGACTTTAATCAGAAATAATTTCCTATTTCCTTCCACAAAATATAACTCTATTAAGTTCAACCATGTGTTTTTACCATTTTCTGTTATAACATGTATAATGTATGCAGTAGTTTTGTACAAGGTGTAGATCTACATACGATTTCTATTTCATGTGTTTCTGTCTCCCATTCCTGTAAGTCTGCATCAATGGCTGAATCTCGACTATGATTGTGTCCAACTCCATTCAGCTGACTTTTCCTTGCTTCTTTTTCTACCATGGCTTCATACTTCTCCCTAAAATAATAAGGCATATGATCGCCAATGAGACAACTATCCACCAGAGATCAAATGATGTGAGGGGGCCTCGGTGGCCGAGTGGTCTAAGTAGTTACTACTGTGATCACTAGCCAGTCAACACTGAGGTTGTGAGTTCGAAACGTGCGGGTGCACTCGACTCAATCTTAATTGACTAGGATTGTCAGTTTTCCTATCGGTCGGTCGGTTTTTTCCGGCACTCCAGCTTCCTCCACCAATAAAACTGGCCGCCACGAAATAGCCCAAAAGCGGTGCTTAAAAGTGGCGTTAAAACACCAAAAATCAAAAATCAAATCAAATGATGTGAATTTAAGCAACTATAGGTCATAGTCCAGCTTTCAACAATGAGTAAAACCCTTAACTATGTCTTAATAATACGTTAATTTCGAAATCAGATACTGGCTAAAGAATTCCAAAAAAAAAATATTAAGTATGAAATTGTTCATTGTCTATGTTCTGCACATCAGAAAGAATGGAAACAAGGAATAATTTGAATTTGGAATAATTTTTAAAATAAGGAGGATTAGCCATGCATGTGGCTAATGGGGTTAGTTCATACTGAATTATCAGTGAAAGTAAAGTGAACCTTAACCATGGGCCTCTTTAGTTTGGTTAGTTTTCATCATACATTTTTTAACAATTTTTTAAGAACTCAAAATTAATCTAGATTCATATGATTCATTGATTACATGAAATAACATGGAAATAATTTCAGTATTTGTGATTTATATTTGAACTTCATTTATATCTGCAAAAAGAAGGGATTGGACCAGGTTTCTCAGAAACATCAATTTCATAAGTATAGTATGAGTGGCCACATCCAAAAATAGTAGTTGTCAATTTCAATAATTAGTTAAGTGTTAGTTTCATTATCATAATATGACATGATGACTAACTAATAACATGAGCAATTAACAGAACATGTATAATAATAAATAAATCATGACTTAATCAAGGTTATACCTTATTTCTTTCAGTTCCCTAACAGCTTCATCTTTCTGCTTCTTCAGGTTATCATAATCCCTCAGAGCCTGAGCCTTCTCATTGTCTGCTCTGTCCCTCTGACGACGTAAGTTCTCTCCAAGAGTTCTGATACTGTCACATTCCTGCAAACTCTTCTCTCGACAACTAAGTGCCCAGTCTCTGCTCTTTTTGTACTTTTCAACTTCACCCAATGCATCTGAAATATAAATAAACTGTTTTTAAAACAGTTCGCAAATTAAGCAGCATTTTGTAAATTAGCGTATATATATATAAAGCAAAATTGCAAAATACCATAATATATGCTCACATTGAACAAATGTTGAAATAAAATTTTGTCAGTGTTGTTCCAAACTGAATTTGGGAATCAGAATATTTCTAATTTTGATATTGGCTATATTTGATCTATCATAGGAGCTTAGTAGTACTATGAAGCCTATAGCAGATAACTGTAATACAAATTAAAACCTAATATAAATCTTGCTCACTGTCTATCTCTATACACACATGATGTCACTTAATGTAATTGGATATTATGCATTTATCATTCTCTATCCTAAAATAGTGTTTAATTCCTGAAAGATCCTTCAATAGTATCTAAATTATTGAATGCTATAATTTTGCATTAACCATGCTAACAGCTTATATAATACACCCTCAAGGATAAATCAAATATACACAGAAAAATATGCAGACACTCATTTTTTGGAAATTTTGTAAGGATTCTATTGGTCTGTATACGTAGTAGAAATTCTTTCAGGCCCAATAGAAATTTTACAAGACTAGGCTAGTTGGCCCGTAGACTGTTGAACAACAAGGATACATTAGTCTTAGGCTGTTTTCTGCTCTTTGGTTGGGTTGTTGTCTTTGATGCATTCCCCGTTTCCATTCTCAATTTTATAATAGACCACAGCATTATAGGTATTATACACTGGTTTCCTGTCAAGTAATTCTACAGTTGCTGCCTGCAACTCATTGAATGCCCTTGGCCTTTAACAGCAGTATCAAGTATAAAGGGAAACAATGAGATTATTTTGTTTTTGTACAGGGATACAGTACATTGTTTATCAAATATGATAACAGTGTAATGTTTCCTGTTTTTCACAATGTAATAGGAAACAGTGTATGCTCCCTATAGGAAACGTTATACTTCAACTGACGAATGTTGTGACGGATCATTACGGGAGTACTTCCTTCATGATCTTTAAATAGACTGTAAACCATTTCAACCTACTTGATTGTAAGTGCCTGGGAAACACTGAAGCTTATCAATAACCACTTTCACGTCAAACAATAAGGGACATTGTACATTTCTATGAGGGGAAATAACCACGTATGGAGAGGGCAACCACATAGAGTGTCAAAATCTTGACTCAATCAAACAATAAAAGAAAACAGATGTATATATACTATATATATGTATATGTCTCAAGGGAAATCATGTTCAAGCTATCTGGGGACTTTCATGTATATCAAGTAATTAACCACATGAAACCATTTGTACATCTGAATATAATTTTTTCCTCCTTTACAAGACTGCACTGTGAAGGTCAAATGTATGGTGAAGACGAGCCTCTAATTTCTTAACTTTGTTTACAAAAAATAATGTTTATGACATGTGTTTTTCAATATTTGCTGTCCGGTTCATGTCAAACTGTTTTTGCCTCATATGCATATTTCCCTTTCTTTATGAAACTATCCTTACATCATCTTTGAATCATCAGGATACTTTACCTAATTTCATCATACTTTTTCTAAGTCTAATGATGGAAATTATAACCTTGACTCCGTAAAAAGGATCCCAATTAAAACTGTATTTTTGTGTTGTGCAAATTATAATTATGAAACTAAAACACAGTTGATCATAATCATCTCATTTTGAGTTAGAACTTATTATTCTATATGCCATGAATGCAGGCCTAGGTACATTGTATTTCTAATCTTTTCATTTTTTCAAACCTGAATATACAATTTTCTCATAAAAAAATATAAAGGTCATGTTTAGAAACTAATCTAATAGGGTCAGTTAAAATTTTCTGTTAGTTGATTTTTAAACCATTGCATTTTGGATATTTCTTCTATAATATTTAAAATTTATTTAAATTACAGAAAAGCGCTTCTAAGTTTTGAGAGCAACTGTATGCAAAACATTTTATCCTTGACAACTTTTAGATAATAATATTGTATTTAGTCATACACCACATTTAATTAGTAATGATGAGCCAAAAAAAGTAAAAGTACAGTTGTAAAATGTTTAATTTTTATGAACAGTACCACCCCACTTGAGAGAAAAACACAAAAGCCTTGCTCATCAAAAGTGTCTCTTGACAACCCTGAATAAGTTCGGAAGCACTTGTTATTTGTAAGTAAAAGATAAGTATACTGTAAACACTTGAGGGTGAGTTGTTACCACTTATAAACAAAGAGTCGATAGTTTCACCAAACGACTGTGGTAAACCTTGAAGTCGGTCAATCAACGAACCTGGTCATTTGCTAAATTAATAATGCTGATCAAAGGGATGTTAATTGAAATCGTAAAAAAAGTCTCATTATTATTGACATAGTTGTTGGCTAAGGATATATTCATGTCATGCTTCAGTTGTCACATAAATAAATAATGTTTACACTTGCCAGGTGTACAATAAAAACCGTACCTGTATTCCCTTTACATGTTTAACACTAGTCATACAGGTATATCATGTAGGTAAAGTACATGAAGGCCAATTGTTATTTTTGTCATTTATAATTTATGTCTGAACAATGAATGCATGCACATGGAAGTGCTTTATTTATGTATATCTGCTAGATTTTAGGTACTGCAAAGTGTTGATTTTTTCTCCCAAAATTTGCAGGCTTTTAAAGTTTCAGACAATTTAGATTCAACTTGCCTACAATCTTTTACAACTTTTATTTCAATTTCTCTGATTTATAGTTAATTTGGACAATTCTTCAAGGTATGCAAGTTAACCCCATAGATTTAGTTGAATTCTGTTACATTATTTCATATTTTTGGAAATGATTTTTATAAGTCTCTTTTTAATTGTGCATCTCTTAACTTGCTTTGGAGTACATGTATGTTTGGTAAAATGGTCCGCCTTTTTAAGTACATTTTATCCTACAGATTTAAAAAGAATCAACCCTTACCAAAATATAAACACCTACGTACCATGTAAATCGTTTTGTAACTTTTCTATAAGTTTCTTCAATTTCTCTGTTTCTTTGGAATCGTGATCTCGGTCTTCTGCCTCTTCTTTCCTACTTCTCTCTCTTTCATACGTTTCCCTCAGTATTCTTTCCTTTTCCATGATTGCTTCCTGACTTTCCTTGATTGCCATGTCCCTTTCTTGTTTAGCTAGTTGAAAATCTTTCCTATATTCATTCCTCTGATTTTCAATCTGATCTTTCTTTGATATTAAGTCGCCATATTTATCATATATGTCATTACGATCTTTAAATAATTGTTCACGTTCCTTTTTAATTTGTGACATTTCTAATTTTAATTTATCAATTTCTTCAAGTGAGAATTTCTTCTCTTTTTCCATTGTTTCGATTTTTTGTCTCGAATCGTTAACCTCATCTTGTAATTGGTTAATTTCCTTCAGAACGTTGTCCCTTTCAGATAAAACAAGATATTGGTCCTGCTTAGCTTCCTCGCACTCTTTATGAAGTTTTGACACTTTCGACAGATATTCAGAGTTTACTTTATGATTTTCTTTGATCATGTCATCTCTTTGTTGCGTCACTTTTGCCAGATCCCGAATGGCAGCCGTACACTGCTGTTTTAAACCATTTCTCTCAGCATAAGCAGACTCCTTTTCAAGAGAAACAGATTCAAATTGTTTTCTAAGTTTCATATTATCCTCAACTAAAAGTCTTACCTTACTTTCCGATTCTTTGAATTTTCCTAAAATATTTGCATATCTTTCAGCCTGATTTTCAAATATGTCACTTCCAGATGAATCGTTTCCTGAAACATTTTGAAAACTTCGTAAATCTTCACATTGTGATTTCCAATTGTCAATTTCGTCTCTAGCATGTTGCAACTGTAACAGTACCGATTTGTATTTTTGCTGATAACTATCTGTGTCTTTTAAAGCATGATTGTATCGTTTGACAGTTTCTTCTTGTTGGCGTTTCAAGGATTGAACTTCGGCCATGGCATTTTCACATTCGGTTTTGAGACGGTCATATTCCCTTTGCCGATCCAGTGAAGTCCTGTCCTCATTCATGCCTGAACGACTATTTATTTCCATTCTGTGTTTATGTTTACCACTTTTACTGCTTTTAGAATCTTTGGTGAGGGATGGATAAGTTTCTGGCAAATCATATTCATGTGAAGGGATAATACGTGTGTAGGTCTTTGGGCCATCTAGTGAGCGAGTATCTAAAATGATAAAAGAATATTAAAGTTAGTTAATCTTTAGCTACGATATCAATCTACGAAAATTGATATCACAAAAATAAATGAATCCACAGTATAACTTTTTTTTTTATTAATAACGCATTTAAAAATTATATAATACACGGTCAATTGTGCATCCACATACTTCAAAAATATGATTTTGTGAATTCCAATTATTACAAATGGTCCTATCACATTGTTGATATTTTCATTTTTAATTTATTATTTCAAATCAACCACACATAAAAAATCACTTGACTTTTATCAATCCAAAATAAGTGCTTATATGTCCATGTACTGATAAATTTCAACCTAACTCAGCTCATAAAGAGGTATCTTCTTTTCCTGTTTAAAACTAATGCATCTGAAAACAGAACACAACTACCGCTTTTAAGTAAATCAAAACAACTGTTATCAAAGTGTGAACGCAGACTGACCAATTTCCATGTATATCTCTGCTAAAGTAATATATTATAATCTCAGTTTATGGTACAGTGCAAGTATGAATAAAATTATTATTTAAACTTCCTTCTACCTAAACACTTGTGCAACTGTTTATTCTAAAACAATCAACTATATATAATAACTTCCAAAGAATATTTCAAACTAAATATTGCCTTAGAAACATTATGCTGACCATTACATACTTGACTTTCTGAGATGGATATTTTATGGCGGAGTAAAATGTTATGTTACTATATCCAGATGACATTATCACCAATAACAAACAATAAGGGTGGATCAAATTTATCTGATTTTATAAATCTATCTTTGATTTCAAGATTCATCATAAAATTGTAATTTTGACTGATAAACTACTCAGTCTGCATTTATTTTAATCTACAATGAGCTGCATATTAAAGCTGTCTTTACATAACCATAGGGTTAGGGCTAGACTTCCTAAGGATTTTTAAATAAAAAGTTTCAGAAAAGGATTTTTTTTTAGTTTAATAGTATATGGAATTGTTGTTGGTAAATGATAGATAAGATGATTTGGCTATCATTTCTAGATCCTTTTTGGTCATATAGCTCTTCAACTGTTTCAATATTTATACATCCTTGGCTTTCAAAATATTCAGCTTGAAGCATTCCTGATGATGGTTAATCTAGAAAAGTGCTACAGATGCATGAAATTTATATATTTATATAGCTTAGCAGACTGTACTAGAATCAAGGACACAAGAATATAAATTACATGATATACTGTGGGTAAGTGACAACTAACTCTACAGTACATGCAGTATACTAACAATATCAATTACCCTGCAGATTTGAACGACATAGATAGGCTTTTATTTGCTTTCATGGCCAAAATCAGGTTTCTGAATATCAGGTGGGACGGTTAGATGGTTACCATTAATGCTAGAAGAAATTTTTAAGAACAGGCACTATTTTGATGGATTCTGGGATAATCTTAACAACCCTTTGCACACCATTGTATAAAGTATAAAAGAACTTTAGTAAGAGGTGCAATCAAATTTTACCTTTTTCATGAAAAAAAAGTAGTGCCATGTGATTCAGTTCAAAGCATCCTTCCCAACATTCTAAAAACTTTATGGTTAAAATTGTTCGTATTCCCGAATCTTATGTTATCCTAGGAGATGTTAAAACATTCAAATTGTCATCTACTTGTACTTTTTGATCCCATAAAATGACATTGAGCTTTTTCTTTTAAACAGACGAGTGACTCACTCATAGGAATCATAAAAGGCGACAGATGAAATTACTTACAGTTTATAACACCTTTATAATATAGGTGTCAGGTGCTATATTGTAGAGATCTATTTCTTATTCAGTGGGGAAAATTAAAACCTTTGATACTTTGATTCACCATGATTTAACTACTGGGTTTCACTAATGTACATGTGACTGCTTTCTGGCAAGCATTAAGATAGCATCATCAAATTTGCTTAAATTGATATTGGTTGTCTTAATTTACAGACGAACAATTTATTTTCACCCAAATATCAGTTAACCAGTTAACGCCTTAAACTACGTATCTACAGATACATATTATTATATCGGCTACAGAACCTCTTAAAGCCCCCAAAAAAAAATATATGTAGTTGTTTTCCGGCCTCCTTACCTACCCTAAAACTTTCCATGGAAATTTTCGATTAATCACAGCAAATAATAGTCCAGCCTTTTTTTGTGAAGTCCTGTTAGAGACCTGGACATTTCCCAATATCAGTATATAGTCTATGTAAATATTCTTAAAAATTAAATCATTTAACCTACCTACTAACCCTATTCTTTTTATGGCAAGAGGTATATACAGTATATTACTATATATTTGTTTGGCCTATTACACATATTGACTGCAGGATCTAATTCATATTCCACATTAACTTTAATATTCATGCTTTTTTATTGAAGCTTTATTCGTACTATTTTTTTTAAAGCTTAATTGCAATGGTGTAACACATGTGTTTGTATGTTTGAAATTATACTTGTTAGATGTTTTTGTCCCTCTATGTATCCTTGCCTGGTCAAATACATGACATTTTACCCTCCATACCCAACTACAATAGAAACATATATATATATACTTTTAGGTCTATAAACACACAGTTTTAAAAGTCAAAACTTCAAACTTTTAATGCATTCAAGATTGTTTATTTACCATAAGTGACCTTTAAAACAAGTGGGGGAGTGACAACACATTTACCAAGTTTCAAACTCTTTCTAAATCCAATTTCAATGTGTTATAGATTGCTCTGTTTTTACAAAAGTTCTGTAAAAATACTACAAAATGGACAGATACCAGAAGAAAACATTAAATGTTGGATGGGGGCCAATATCATCAATTTATTATTGAGTATCAAAGCCATAATGAGGCTCTACATAGAGGTCAGCAGATGTTAAGGTAATTAGGGGCGATTAAAGGTCATTAGGTCACAGGACAATTAGTTTACCATCTTCTCTAAAATGGTAGGATACTGACCTACAAACTAAGCTAACTTACAGATTGGGAAAAAGTTTTACTATGGAAACTAGTTACTAAGATGTTCAAAACAAAAAAACATGTTGGCTTTAACAAAAAAACTGGGAATATAAAATGTACAGATATTTCCTGGCAGCTATATAGGAAATCAAGGTTCCTCTAAACCAAACTTCTAACCATTATTCATGAAAATTTGCCTTTAAGGTACACATTACCGCAAGATTCAACATATCCATACAATTTTTTCTTGTCCAGTGTAATAAAACATACATGAATTTCTTTTGTTATTACTATAAACTGTCCATAAAATAAGGCAATGTTCTGTGTATTCATTTATTTTTGGAGATATCAATTTTCAAGGACTATGGGTAATGAGTTTTTCGTGTATACTTGATTTCATGGTTCTACCAAAGTCTGCATACACAAACAAATATATAATTTGTATGTCAATCATGGTTAACTTAATCTTACCCGTGAAATCCACAAAAAAATTGTATCCAACGATTAATAACGAATCCCAAGTATAATTTCAATATTATATATAATTCTACATCAACTCAAAATTATTACATTGCAATTCGAATTGAAGAGCCCCAAAACCTCATCAAGCAGATGGAAGCTGAACTGATTATATCAAACCTAAATCTCATTATACAGGAATCACCAAACACTCAGGTTATCTCCAAGTAAAAGAGAAATCAAAATTTGTCTTCACATGTTAAATAAAGTAGGTACAAACAAAATTAGAACATCTTACAGATCAGCTGTTATTTTGGGTACATTTTTAATGTGATTATTTACTGGGTCACAAATTCATTTTCGCACATACTTCATAAAATTAAAAAAATCATCAAGTGTAACAAGGACCTTATTTAGACAGACTTTTCATTGCAACTTGAATCTTGAGAATTCGATTTATGTCTGTTTCAAAGTGTAAATTAAAAACAAGTACATGTATCAAATCCATGACATCAGTTGAAAGCCTTTTCAAGTGTTTTCATAAAAAAATCCATATATTTTGGTTGAATTTCAAATGGCTTTTAGACCTGCAAATATGAAGCTAATACAAAGAGCAACAAATACCCTATGACTGACTGTTTGATTGGTGTTTAATGCCACTTTCAACTCTATTGCACTATTTCGTGGCGGTCAGTTTTTATTGGTGGAGAGCCAAAAAGGCCGGAGAGACGAACCACGGACATTTGGTAAGAAAACTGACAGTCTAAATACCTATGAAGACACCTTTATCACATATATTTAATTAGCTCTTATATGCACTCCATAATTCCAACTAGCTCGCAAATATGGCATGCAATCAATGCATCATTTTTTTTTAAATAATTCAAACTTATGTCATCACTTTGTGTTTCAAATGTCTGTGAATATTAAATATTAATAAAATGCTTCGCTGAACACAGCTTGATACGACCGCAGAGGTTAAACCCTGAACAGTTGGGGCAAATTTGGACACAATATTCAAGCTTGATACTGTCTGAATTTGGATGATGATCAAATTTTTGACATAATATAGGTTTCTGACACAAAATAAATGTGGTCAAAGATCTTTAAAATCTATTGCACAATACTGTGCAATTGAAGATTTCTTCTTGAAACTTTTCAAAACATCTGAAATTTGAAAAATTTTGAAGAAAATAAATTGGAAAAAAAATCCCCCCCTTTGGAGCAATTACCCCCAAACTCAATCCCAGCCTTCCCTTTGTAGTATGGAACCTTGTAGTACAATTATAGAGAGATCCATACACTTTAACAAAAGTTATTGTCTGGAACCTAGAAAAATTCTTGTTTTTGGCCCCTGTTTTGCCCCAAATTCCTGCATGTTTGGTGCAATTACCCCCAAACTGAATCCCAGTCTTCCCTTTGTGATATGGAACATTGTGGTACAATTTCAGACAGATCCATACACTTACACACAAGTTATTGTCCGGAAGCTACAAAAATGCTTGTTTTTGGCCCCTTTTGGCCCCTAATTCCTTAACTGTTGGTACCGTAACCTCCAAAATCAACCTTCCTTTTGAGATATTGAACCTTCTTGTAAAATTTCATAGAGGTCCATTCAGTTCAACTAAAGTTATTGTCTGGAAACCAAATGTGTCTTCAGACAACTAAGATGACGATGACGCCGACGACGACATCATACCATTATACGAACTCAAAAAATGTTTGCAGTCGTATAAAAAGCCACATAGATTGAACTTTGCATATGTGTATAATTTTTTTTCTCACAAAAATCAAGTTTTTGAAAAAGCCTAACCATTTAATGACAATTTTTGGATCAAAAAAGCTTTTGGATTAATATTCTTAAAGTATCAAGATGTTGATCACAACCTTCTTATAATGTCTTAATCATTTTAATCAATGAATAACCATCTTAATCATCTTAATCAATGAATAACCATTCAAACAATTATAAGAAATGTAGAATATTTCAGGAGAGATGAGTTTCATCGTATTCTTAAGACGTCAAATGAATATAGATGTGTTTTTTCCAAGAAATTATCTTACTAAACATAATGAAGACTAATTTGAAGTATATTTTGATATGCAAATTATATAAACCACCAATGGTACAGTACTCTTCCTATCTTCACTTCAAATCCGGTAAAAAAATTAGAATTATTATAAAAACAAAAATTCTGGCTTGTTAACATTTTTGAAAGCTACAAAAGTTTTAGAAAACTTGTTTGTGATAGCATCACAAACAAAATTTACGGCATTAAACCTTCAATGCAAGCATGATATATTCGAAAGGCTCAGAGAAAATGCAATGAAGCTTAACTCTGACAGCATCAACAGCAAAATTTACAATTTTATGCATTTTATGCCTCAGGGCCCACCCTGATTTATAAGAGTATCTGAAAAAGCAAACTTCAATATGTCAACCATTTGAAAACCAACTGGTAATACATCATCAATATTGTAATCGTCCTTAATTAACCAACTTATTAAAAATATTTTTGGCACCTAATAGTAATTTCACCTTCAACAATTTTTGTTTTCCTCATTATAAGCAACCTTGATTATTACAACAAACTTTGTACCTAGACTTAGTTCAAGGCAGATGAGAATATACTTTTTCATAGTGTGCAATATAAATCGAATACTGCTATTTTTATGACTTCTGTTTTCAATACTGTGTATTTGATTAATTTTCTATTTTGCTTAGTGATATCAAATAAAAATAGTTTTTCTATTTTGCTTAGCAATATCAAATAAAATAGTTTTTCTATTTTGCTTAGCAATAACAAATAAAATAGTTTTTCTATTTTGCTTAGCAATATCAAATAAAATGCTTCGCTGAGCGCAGCTGGATATGACCGCAGAGGTCCAACCCTGAACAGTTGGGGCAAAAATGGACACAATATTCGCGCTTGATACAGGTCTGAATTTGGATTGTAATTAAATATTTGACACATAATAGGTTTCTGACACAGAATAACTGTAGTCAAAGAACTTGGAATTGGTTATATGATTTGAATTTATATTCAATTTTTTGCTTTTGTGCAATACACCATGCTGTTGCAAAAAAAAAATATTTGAAGAAATTTTCTTTTTAATTTCTGAAATCTGAAATGAGAAAAATGGTCCCCCCCGAATATCTTTTTTACCCCCCTCCCAATTTTTTTCTTCAACCCCCCCCCCCCCCCTTTTCCAAAAAAAAAAATTCTTTCCCTCAAGATATGGTCATAATCTCAATTCAAATTTCCAATGGAGTTTGCAACCATAATTACCAATTTAAATACATCATAAAAGTCTTAAAATAGAAAATGACATACATAATCATGGCTAAAACTAATATTCCTTTAATAGTAACTTCTAAAAATTAATTGACAGCTAATCACCTCAAGACAATACAACATCTTTATACATAATTTAAAAGCAATGTAAGGGAGGTAATCCAAATTTTTTTTTAAATATTTTAAATGTATTTGGATTACCTCCCTTAAACTGCTTTTAAATTGTCCATTAGCCAGGAAACCCTTGTTTTTCCCCCTTTTTTGCCCCTAATTCCTTAACGGTTTGAGCCATAACCCCCCCAAGTCAATCCTAACCATCCCTTTGTGGTATGGAAACTTGTACAATTTCAAAGAGATTCATACACCGTTCCACAAGTTATTGTCTGGAAACTAGAAAAATGCTTATTTGAGCCATTTCTTTGGCCCTAATTCCTTAACTGTTGGTACCATAACCCCTAAAATCAATCCTTCCTTTTGTGGTATTGAACCTTATGGTAAAATTTCATAGAGATCCATTCACTTAAACTAAAGTTATTGTGCCAAAACCAATGTGTCTTCGGAAAATGACAACAACGACGCCAACGTCATACCAATATACGACCGCAAAAATTTTTTGCGGTCGTATAATAAAATAAGGTATGTGATATGATTGCCAATGAGACAACTATCCACCTGAGACAAAAAGATGTGGATATCAGCAACTATAGGTCACCGTAGAGCCTTCATGATGAGCAAAACTCAAACTGCGAAGTCAGCTATTAAAGGCCATAACATGTCAAAAATTTTTTATTTGGTTATTGCTACAGAAACCTGGACAACCTATGTAACAGTTCCTAAGACAGATCTACTTATGTCCAAGTGTAATCAAATTTTATTCAGATAGATTCATATACTGTAAATTAAGAAATTGTTGTGTGCATTTGTAAGTTTGGGTATTGTCCAGAGGACAAAAATTTCAGATCAAATAATGCAATCTGGAGACTATTCATACAAACAATGATTTTAAAAAAATTAAACTAGAAGAGTTTTTTCAATGATGAACAGGTACAGTGTAACACTACTTTTGGAGATTTTTCAGAGAAAATGTTGGTAATTCCCTTTTTTATTATTGGTGTTTAGCGCCACTTTCAGCACTATTGGCTATATCATGGCGGCCATCTATAATTGGTGGAGGAAGCTGGAGTGCCTTTAACCACCAATCTTTGGCAGGAAAACTGGCAATCATAGTCAATTAAGATTGGAGACTTCTGAGTCAAAAACACCTACCACATATGGGACTCAGTGTTGACAGGCTAGTGATTTCTGTAGATGAATTACTAAGATCACTGGGCAAGTGAGGCCCAATTCCCTTTGAAATGTGATTTGTTGAGAATATATGATAAGGTACTAAATACCCCTTCTTAAATTCATTTATGCTTTGTTATATGATATTTTATTCTCTTTTTCTTGGCCAGGTAAAATAGATCAGCAGGGGTCAAGATAAAATTTGGACTAGGTTCTGAAAAAATATCCATAGCGCTTATGTTAATCTATCATATTGTGGCAGGTTGGGCTCCTATATGGAGAATGTTTATCCTTTTTTCCATTTAAGCTCTTCTATTAAACACAAACACTGAAGAAATTTATCTCTTCATTTTGGGAACTACCATTTGCTATCTTTTTTTCAAGTCATTTCACAAAATCGGGTCACCTGGATCCAAAGTAGTGGGGTACGTAAGCTGACATTTATTTTGAAATTTGTCAAATACGTAAGTATTTCCTATTTGAAATTGGTCCTTTAGCTGAACCCTTGAGAATGAAGGAAAAATCCTTGACATATTTCAAATCTGTTCAACATTAAATTTATCATAAATAACAATGACTTTCTGTTAGTGAAACGAGACTGCACAGAGTCACATTCTGCAATTTTGGCTACTTCTGACATGCACCTATAAAACACAGCTTTTGACTCCTCTAGAAAATATAAATCTTCGATAAATCTTCATTAGAATCATAAATCTTGTGCAAAATAGCTGTGTTGGTATAAAATGTAGTAACATCTGCCAAATTGGAAGTTGCTAAATCATAAGCTTGCAATTAATTAAACAAACAGTTCATAAGTTTGGTTCAGAAAGCGTTTGAAAAGCTTACTGGTGTATAGAAGTGTGAGCTTTAAATGAATAAAAAAAAAATCAGATTAGATACTCCAAAGAATCAACCACTATCATAATGTAAGTTTGACGTCACAGAACTAGGTCAATATTATATAGCACAAAATCTTTAAGGACGAGGAGTCACCAATGAATTGCACTCAAGGTAGTTAGTTATTAATATTCAAAATATTTTCTTTTTTACTTTAACATTATAATTATCAGATATAATACCATGCATCAACTAAATGGTAAAATAAAGATTATGTGCTTGGTTTTGAGATGCAAGTCTTTCACAAAAACAAAAATTTGGCTTGAATATAACATCTTTGGATTTTAGTCTAAAGACTAAAGAAAAAAGAAATATAGGGGTTACTCAGCAACTTTAATTAATGCATCAATAAGGAAAATCCAGGAGGAGCTAAAATATTATTAGGGGACTCAGTGGTCGGGTAGTCTAAGTAGTACATTAAAGTCAGCACTAGCCTGTCAACACTGAGGTTATGAGTTAGAACCCTGCTAATGTTCAAGGTGTGTTTGACTCTGATCTTAATTGACAAGGATTTTCCTGCCAAAGTGATGAGAGAACCACCAACAATGGGCAGGAAAACTGGCATTACAAGTCAATTATTAAGATTGCGTTAGAACGCACCTAACATGTGCAGTAGTTAGACCACTCAGCCACTGAGGCCCCTAACCTAATTCATTGAAAGCTACCATTTCGCATTAACCGTGATATAATAATGTCATTATTGGATACACCTAGTCAGACTAACGGCAGAAACGGCAGAAACGGCCTCTTGGGTGTATCTAACACTTCTAGTATGGTTCTTTTAACTTGACCCCTTTGTGGGTATGAATAAAAGATAAACTCATTACAAAGATAGCAGATTTAGCTGAGTTATACAACAACAGAACAGATTTTTTCAGCAAACACATCATCACAGTGTATGATAAAGCAATTCTGTTGTATACTTGTTAATTTCTGAAGCTGATTTTATAATTGACAAGATAGGAAGAAGGTGATTATACTCCTTTGGTGGTAAGATCACATCTGCCATCTATGTTGTTTGCAACTGCACATCTGGCCATTTTATCTTATGTATATACAGATCCTATGATAAAATTTGCATTTCTCAGCACCATACATTGTTCAGTATAGATAAAACTACCACAACTTTCTGACTGAGCTGCTGTTATCTGCACAAGTTTTCAAACGCGATGTCAAATTAGTACCAGTTTTAACTTCAGTTCTGCAACTTGGTGCAAAAAGCAATCTTAATTTTATATCGGGAGCACCTGAGATCACCCATGGATTTTGATGGGGTTCTTGTTGCTCAGTCTTCAGTTTTCTATGATGTGTTTTGTATACTGTTGTTTGTCTTTATGTTGTTTTTTGTCACAGCATGGTCTGTTTGTTATCGACTTATGAATTTGAATGTTTTATACATTTTTTTTTAAACCAACTTTTGCCTGATTCATACAGCATTTTATGTAATTGTATAATAAACTGTTAACACAGAGATATGTCTCACCTTTTTGTACTTTTGATAATGCAAATGTTGAAATTAAAATAGCAATACTTTAACATGTAAGTTATGCAAATATTTAAAGTCAATGAACCATGACTGAAGGTACATGGCAAAATAATCTCTATGGAAATGAGAAGTGCCAATGCTAATACAACTGCATACCAAATACCATAGACTTATCATAAGTCGTTCCCTTTCAACAAACCTAAACATAAACATTGACTTGTAAACTATGTAAAAGTTTCAAAGTCAATGAACCATGTTGAGGGGATGGGGCTATATAATCTCCATGGAAACGAGACATGCAACTGCCAATAAATCAATATCATTGACTTAACATTAGCGGTTCATCTTACACTATCTAATCACAAACTAATACATGTAAACTAAGCAAAAGTTTCAAGGTCAATAGACCATGACTGAGGGGGTGGGACCAAATATTCTCCATAGAAATGAGATGTGCTAATGCTTATACAACTGCATACCAATTAACATTGGCCTACCACTAATTGTTCCCCTTGAACTGACCTAATCACAAACTATTAATACATGTAAACTAAGCAAAAGTTTCAAAGTCAATAGACCATGACTGCGGGGGCGGGACCAAATATTCTCCATGGAAATGAGATATGCCAATGCTTATACAACAGCATGCCAAATATCATTGACTTACCACTAGTGGTTCCCCATAAACTGACCTAATCACAAACTAATACATGTAAACTAAGCAAAAGTTTCGAAGTCAATAGACCATGACTGAGGGGGCAGGGCCAAATAATCTCCATGGAAATGAGATGTGCCAGTGCTAATACAACTGCATACCAAATATCATTGACCAACCACTAGTGGTTCACCTTAAACTAGACCTAATCACAAACTAATACATTGTTGACGCCGCCGCTGTCACCACCCCTGCCGACGCCATAACAGTATACCTATGTCTCGCTTTTAGACTCTGTCAAGGCGAGACAAAAACTAAATTCATAACAAACCAGGTAAGAGAGTTATCTCCCTTTAGTATTATATTTCCTAGATTGACAGGAAAAGTAGAAAAGTATAGTTACCTGCAATCATTTAATTTGACTATGATCAACTAACTGAAGCTTTTCACATCAAGTAATTTTTTCTGTAAAATACTTATTTACGACAGTAGTATTTTATTTGATTAAATTTAACAGGACTAATTTTTTTCTTCAGTTGTATGTTCATGTCATTGCAAACTTCATTTTTTTTGCAACATATTTATCCTCTTTTGAAATTTTGTTCGTTTTATTTTCTAGACTTAAATCTTTATTATTTTTTTTTACCCTAAAAATTCAAATAGTTACTGCTTCAAAAATTCAGTATGAGCATTCAACAACATCATGCAGGTAAATATCTCTACAGCAAGGACAAAATAAATCGATCATCAAATTTTATAAAGTAAACCTACACAATACACGGTAATTTTGTTTGCTTTGAATTTAATACAACAGGAAAACATATAATTAGATAGAGTATAATTCAGTGCTTTGATGAATACCGTTAGGACCAATTAAGCTTGATATTTTGTTCAGATTTTATTGAAAGACAAAAAAATTGATAACTAATCACAGTAAAACATGATATTTTCTTTAGATTCTTTTCATGTTGACTTCAAATTGATTGCTTAGTACCTTAAATCACGCATTCAGCTTTGTCACATTGATTCATTGTTGTTTGCTTCATGTCCAGTTTTATTTCAAACATAAATTGGTATTCAGAACGATCAAATAAAAATGCTTACATGTATATATACGTCATAATTGCTCTTTTGGACCAGGTTACAAAAAATTCTACCACCTAATGACTTTTTGACATGAATTTCAGAGAATATTCCAGGTCCAAATAAAGTTCTGTGTTCGTTAAATATTTTCAAACATTTTGTTATAATCAATCACTTATTAAACTTGAATAAAATACCTTCTAAATTCTATTTTCTAAAATACAGCAGAGAAAAGAAGTTTGCACACTTTTTCTTTGTTGTCTTATATTTTCAATATTATTATAATTAAAATTTTTAGTAACATCTTTCTTTAATAAAAATATTTTGATATTCTTAATATTTGGTTTTTTTTTCAAATCTTTGATCCATCCATCCAACATTAAATTTGGTATCATGAATAAAATTGATTACAAGCTGTTTTAATTTACAGCTTCAGTGATTCTAATCTTCATGCTTATAAATGCACTTATTGTTTTACGTTTGTGATGGTACTAGACCGTCCTACCGTCTCTTTTTCAAAATCTCAAGAACTTATGTTTCCTGTCACTTTTGGAGAACCTGGTGATTGGATTTTTGCCTTGTCCAGAATTCAAAACAATGCTGGCCTGTAATTTGACCAGTTCCATTAGTCTGTTCATTCCATGTTATGTCCACAAAATGCATGAAATGTTTGCAACTGGACATTATCCAAACATTATTATGCTTTATACTTTTAAGTATAGTAGTATTTATAAACAAAATAGATTTCGAGATAAATGAATGCCTGTATGATCACTCTGTTTTTTCTTTTTAAAATTCTGAATAGGGGATAGAAATAATCAATTTTAACAGTTGAACATGGCTTAAGAATGAATAACAACTTTTACTCTTTTATGTGTGAGTAAAGGTTAATGACAGTTACCATAAATATTTTATATTTTGCTGCCAAAAAAAAAAAGAGAACAGTGATGGATTTTTCTTATAAATGAGGACAATTCTGACCAAATATCTGTATTGTATTTTATCAATTCATGATCAACCAATGTCCTAAATTTCAGACAATTCTTTTGAGATCTTGAGGGTTGACAATAAAATAAAAGATCAACAAAACTATCATAAATCGCTATCAATAAAAACATTAATCAAACTTTGTTTGTTTGCATGATTTAGCCTGATATAAACAACACATCCTAAGGGGTCTGAAGTTATATTTTATGGCGTTAATTCCTCTGATTCACAACTTTTTGACATAAATATCTGGAAGCTACAAACTTTACCACTTCACATGTATTTTATGCAATAAAAATACAAGGATACTTGTGGGTATATTTACAACACAAGGATTTATAAAAAATTCAAAGTTTGTAAAATTTTAGATGATGAGGAACACTTTTTCCTTCATTGCCAAATTAACAGTAATGTAAGACATTCCCTTATAAATGCAATTAAAACACATTATCTTAATTTTAACCAGCTTGACTCAAACTCTAAACTTAAAACTATTCTAGATCCCAATAAAGATATTTTGTCTAGTGTTGTAGACTATATAAAGCAATCTATGGAATTGCAAAAATAAGGTCCACATTGGTCAATTATATATATATTTACAATGTACTATGTTTGCATTTTAACCCGCCAGGGTTTCATGTTTTGCAATAAAGTTATATATTAATTATGAAATTTTTATTCTTTAAAAATCAGTAATTCATACTGATCTTAAACAACTCTTTATAAAGTTATTTTATTCAAGGAGACACAACCAAAATAGATACAATAAATTTTTCTCTGGTTTTTAAATAAAATATGACATTCGTAATTCACACTGAATATACACAATGCAGGAACATCAAATTAATTTTCCATCTTGTTTGTTCATATTATTCTCTCCCCCACATCCAAAAAAAAAGAAAATAGAAGAAGATTTTTACAGTATTACATCTGAAGGAATATTATTATGATATATCAGATAAAACGTAATATTTCCTACGTTGATGAGACAAATACATGGCAATAACTGTCATAACAATACTTAGTATTGAGGAGAGTTGGTTACTGATTCTCCGAATCTCCAGACAGGAAGTACACAAGGTTCAAGGTTATCGAAAGTTCAACAGCACTAATTGGGAATGTGGCAAAATAATATCAACAGTAATAATCCTACATCATATTTTTTCATCATAAAACATGTACACTATAAAAACAAATTCAAGCCAAGAAATCTATTCTTTTTACCATTTACAAATGAGGTACATTTGGGTACAACTAATCATACATTTGACTTAAATTGCGAGCTCATCAGAAATGATTTTAAATTCAAATGAACAAAATCATTTCCTAATTTTGAAGTTCATAAATTCATTTTTGATATCACATTTTGGAAGATGCCTTTTTGTAGTACTCCACGTGGATTCATTTATTTTTCATGGATTGAGGTAAAATATTATTTTGGCGAACATTTGATTTCCATGATTTGCTGAAGTCTGCATACAAGCATATAGAAAATTTTAGAAACTTTGCTGAACATTTTAATTTGTAGTTTACTTATACACACAAAATATAAGAAAATTGGTAAACAATAAAATTAAATAATAATAAATCAACGGTAAAAAAGTCGGCTTCTATTAAATAAAATGAACACAGTAAGAATTGAGGTTCAATATTTCAAATTCTGAAATGGTATGGATAATTTCTACACAAATAAAAAAAAATACCAATCCTTGTCAAGAAACCATTATTTAAACTCAACTAGAAAAAAACACAACCTCACTGACTGCACCAAAAGCTAGGTCAAAGTCTAATCAGTTTTACATGCAAGAGGAAAAGATAAAATTATTAAAATCCACCCATCATCAAAAAAAGAAGTTAATCTACAAGACAATCAAACAATTTAAATTGTTGCTGAACTTACCCCTATGAAATCCTACCATAAATCCATAATTCCTTGCATTTTGAGAGTCCATGTCTAAATTACACTGAATCTGGTGGAGAAACCAGGTTGTTTTGTGCTATAAACATCTGTCTGAGTGTGCAAAGCTATTAGCTGTATTTAGATTCGCCTGACCTAGATAGTTCACTCCAAATTACACATATTACACATCAAAATCCTTCAATCTAAACATTCACTCAGTATGTTTGATAAACATTGCAGATCAACCACAAAATCTACTTTCCTTTTATCTGTTAATCCACTGCATGAGAAACAAACCCACTATTCAAAGTCTATCGTGTATGTCAGGATTATTTATTCTTTGTAAAGTTAAAAAATTTATTTAACTGATTATCCAATGTTTTCATTACAATTCAAAGTACATGTATATATATATATATATATATATATCTGCTTAAAAAGTTCAAGATTATCATGATGGCATTCTAAAGTTTTTTCTCTAAGAATTATTTCATTGTTATAAAATCCAACATAAGATTTCAATCAACAACAATACATCACACTTAAAAAAAATAAACATACAAAAAAAAAAAACAGATCTTAAAGAATTATCCTAATCACTCCTATTACTAAAGATTTTTCCTAAGTTTTGTCTATTTTACTATTGAAGAAAGTCAGGTGATGACAGTGTGAAAAAGTCTCATCCCATCTACGTTTACATGCATGTTACACTGCATACACACAAAACTATATCCTGACTTCACAAACAAAATGTAAACAAACCAAAGCCTCTAAGCTACAAAAGTACATGACCCTATCATATATTTCCAATCCTCTCCAGCCATTAATGGTTTATACAATTTTTTACATGTACATGTAATAATCTTGCAATTAATGACTCCCACTTATATAAATATATATCCAATTAATTTGGAAATGATAACCATACCGGCCAATACACTATCTTGTAATATGAATTCCCTGAGTCAACATGTAACACATAAAATCATTTATGAAACTGATTCATCTTAAATTCATAACCATTTTGACATTTTATGATATATTGTCAATCAAATCTTCATATATCCATATGGAACAATTCCTACAACAAGTATTCAGGACTGGCTTTTTTTATGGAGAAATCAATGTCGTCCCAAATTAATTACGCAAACTAGATAATTATTTCTTTTAACGAATCAAGCAGAAATACATTTACCGCAAAGTTGGATACTAAAACCATGAATATTTTACTTCCATTACTATTTAAAACCTGTCTTCATTATAAAAATAATACCTTACGCATTTGAAAAAGTCGTGAGCAATTAAATTAGTCAGACAGCCTTTAAGCCTTTTTCTTAATTGAAGTTCAGTCCATAATGAAATCCTATGATTACGAAGCTTTGTGTTTCAGAAATAATATTGGAAAATCCTTGATATTATTAAAGGATTTTCATATAATCTCTTACAAATTCCTTCAGGAAATTCAAAATGTGTTTTTTCTCTAAATTGGCTTAAAGATACCTGTGAATTAAAGGAGATGAGTAGAATACTTCAGTGAGACAGCAGCCCAACAAAACCTGAAAAAAGGCATTTCTCAGGAAAAAGAGGAAGAAATTTCAATCATTTAATAATAGAATGTATTGCTTATAAGTGTCCAAAGTAGACCAAAATAGAGGGGTGAAACTCCCATCTGCCCTTTCAATGCACTCTCTGTCCTTATAGTCTTGTCCTATGCATTTTTGCTTTCTGAAGGAAAGTAAACACTTTTCAATGAAAACTTATCATTTAAATAACTCAAAATTAAGCTTTTTACATTGATTGGTAATTGCTTTACGCCGCATAAGCACAAAAAGGCTATATCATAACAAGACAAGCTTTTAATAAACCCCAAATATCATAAATCCACCAAAAATACATTACTTATCTAATTGTTTCAAATTTTTATCTTTAAACATGATCAACTTTGTCCCTTTTCAGACAAGAAACCACAACGATGTGCCCTTCATTTTAAAACTGTGCACCTCTGCCCTTAAATCCAAGTTTAAACACTGACTTAGATACCGTACACAAAAGTGGATGCAGCATGACAAGAGGATCAGGATTCAATGAGGACTTCCTACCTTTTAGTGGAAACCTGATCAGCTGCATAAGACTAGAGAAAATTTGTGTAATTCGTTATATATTTAAATATATGGTTCATCTGTACCAGCAAGATCCATGAAAATTGGTATCCCATGAATTATAAATATAAAGAATCCACAGTATCAACTTTCATATTCATTTGACATCTGAGATTATCAAATAAGTTTCCTCTGTCAAATTGTAACTCAAAATGTAAAATGACCTAAACCAGTGATTCATATGATATGGTCATATAATAATTATTATAACCACAATATTGTAGTAAGCAGTGAAATCTCATAGATGCACCTGCATACCAAATTACATGGTTGTTTGTCAACTGGCAGTGGGCAGATACACTTATTTGGCCTCAAATATATTCACTTCCTTCAGGAGAAGTGCTACTCGATATAAACCAGTCTTATGTACCTTACAATATCCATCAATATGTGCATAATATTTAAAATCTGACACTGTTCTGTACATCCTTAGAGATCTACAATAATTATTATAGGTATTCATTTCTGAATATATTAAATGGATATAGTTAAGCTGATTTCAGTATTAAGTAGATAGCGAGAGAGGTTTGGTAGTCATTATGTGGCAATGAAAAATCCCATTGTGTGCAATATTAGAGTTCAAAATGTAGCAACAACATGCAAGTTATATCCTTGACCTTTACTATTTACAAATATAACTTAATATTCTGTTGCAAACCTATCTCTTTACTCTTGTATTTTTTTGTTCTTGATCTGACCCCACCCACCCATTGTCCAGTAAATGTCATGTAACATTTGTATAGTCTCTTATCTCTTATCAAGGTGGTCAGTGAACTTTTGACCTGTGCATCTCCAACACAATAACAATGCATCAATTTTGCTTTCAGTCACATAATTTTGTTCAGATTATCATTTCCAATGTTTTTCCTTACTGCCATATTTCATTTTACATTTTGAAATATTTCTCTAAAACATTTTGAAATGTCAGTGAAAATCAAGCTAAACTTTTTTCCCTTCTTTTCCCATATTTTTTTATGGAATAAGAACTGATTTCAAGTGGCCTTAAATGTAAACATGAATGATCCAAAAGAATTCTGAGTGGACACAGGATAACCTTTCCTCAGGAGTGATAAAAAAAACTATATTGAAAATGTTCGAGTATGCGAGATTTGTGAGAAAGACGATAGGATTGAATGGATAGTCCTGAATCTTTAATAGAAAGAAAGATTTTTTAAACGCCTACTTAAAAGACTGCAAGCTTAAAAGTAGATATTTAACTTCAAATTTCTCAATTTACTTGTCAACTTTACACTACTTAAGTATGTCTATCAGTTACATGTAATGGTTTGATCAGGGAACATTTTGGGTTTACCTATTATATTTTTATCCTGACAATGTCAGAGGTGCTGTATCCATGATGTTATATTTAACTATAGACTAAAAAACAAACAAATGCCTTTAATTAGAACACAAATATATATAACCTGATATCCGTGGGATGTAAATATCCGTACCCAATGTTTCTGTATATTCTCCAGTATTAAAAAACCAAGGGACATAACTAAATTTCTTGCTGCTGCTGGATAGCTTCCCTTTGATCTCACAGGTGGGTCACTTATATCTCAATCACAATCATATTCCAAACATCAAATAAACAATTACCTGACAAAGCAAGCCACATCAACCTATGTCCAGCAGTCAGAATAAATTATACATGATTGTTCTAGGTCAATGTTTGTTTCAGAGTAAACAATGCAAAATGGCCTTGTCAGAGTTGATGTACAAATCAAATCGCTACTGATCTTTCATTATTTTTACTCATTTTTTTACTATGACTAAATATTGGGGACAGAACTTTCTTTCTTAATTTTCACAAATAAAAAGGTTAAATTGTCCATACAATATATTTGTATTTAATATCATTAAAGTTCCAAAAGTTGAAACTGTACATGCCTTTAAGGGGTGAAATATCTAGGTTGTCTTTTATTCAGGGCAGAACCAATTTCAAGACTATTTTAAAATGAACACCAATTTAAATATATTTCCAAATCTAAGTTTTTTATAGAGATCAACTTAAGACTTACTGTGGTAAATTGACTACAGTATGCTCACTGGAGATCAGTGTAGATTGAGTATGATACTTCATGGATGTCTACAGCTGATTGTATATTACTTTCAGATCACTTTATGGAGGTATACATAAGACTGACTGTGGTACATCAACTGCAAGATGCTTCCTGGATATCAGTTTAGATTGACTGCAAAATGCTTAACGTTTGTATATTGACTGAAGGTTGCTTGGCAGAAATCTACACAGATTGATTGTTGGTTTCTTAATGGAGATATATACAATAATTAATTGTAGCTTTTTTAACAGAGATCTACTAATATTAACTTTAAACTGCTTATAACAGATCAATTTCAATTGATTGCAGGTCTAAAATTTTTGTATAGATATAAGATGATGTGGTATGAGTGCCAATGAGACAACTCTCCATCCAAGTCACAATTTGTAAAAGTAAACAATTATAGGTCAAAGTACGGCTTTCAACACAGAGCCTTGGCTCACTCCGAACAGCAAGCTATATAGGGCCCCAAAATGACTAGTGTAAAAAATTTAAACAGGAAAACCAACTCTAATCTATATAAAAAAAAAATGCTCCAGGGCGCAGCTTGATACGACCGCAGAGGTCGAACCCTGAACAGTTGGGGCAAGTATGGACACAACATTCAAGCTTGATACAGCTCTGAATTTGGATTGTGATTGACTATTTGACACAGCATAGGTTTCTGACACAGAATGAATGTGGTCTAAGAACTTAAAATTTTTAAATTGGACATTCACCTATTATGGTCCAATATCCAAAATCTAAATACATGGTTAGATTCAGCATATCAAAGAACTCTAAGAGTTCAATTTTGATGAAATCAAACAAAGTTTAATTTTGGACCCTTTTGACCTCAATGTGGACAAAGTTGATAACGGGCCCAAAATCAAAAATCTAAATACATGGTTAGATTCAGCATATCAAAGAACCCCATATATTCAATTTTGTTGAAATCAAACAAAGTTTAATTTTGGACCCTTTTGACCTCAATGTGGACAAAGTTGATAACGGGCCCAAAATCAAAAATCTAAATACATGGTTAGATTCAGCATATCAAAGAACCCCATATATTCAATTTTGTTGAAATCAAACAAAGTTTAATTTTGGACCCCAATTTGGACCAACTTGAAAACTGGGCCCATAATCAAAAATTTAAAGACATGTTTAGACTCAGCATATCAAATAACCCTAAGAATTCAATTTTGTTAAAATCAAATTAAGTTTAATTTTGGACCCTTTGGATCTTAATGTAGACCAATTTGAAAACAGGACCAAAAATTAAGAATCTAAATACATGGTTAGATTCAGCATATCAAAGAACCCCATATATTCAATTTTGTTGAAATCAAACAAAGTTTAATTTTGGACCCCAATTTGGACCAACTTGAAAACTGGGCCCATAATCAAAAATCTAAATACATGATTAGATTCAGCATATCAAAGAACCCTAAGAATTCAATTTTGTTAAAATCAAACTAAGTTTAATTTTGGACCCTTTGGACCTTAATGTATACCATTTTGAAAACGGGACCAAAAATTAAGAATCTAAATACACGGTTAGATTCAGCATATCAAAGAACCCCATATATTCAATTTTGTTGAAATCAAACAAAGTTTAATTTTGGACCCTTTTGACCTCAATGTGGACAAAGTTGATAATGGGGCCCAAAATCAAAATCTAAATACATGGTTAGAATCAGCATATCAAAGAACCCAATATATTCAATTTTGTTGAAATCAAACAAAGTTTAATTTTGGACCCCGATTTGGACCAACTTGAAAACTGGGCCCATAATCAAAAATTGAAAGACATGTTTAGATTCAGCATATCAAAGAACCCTAAGAATTCAATTTTGTTAAAATCAAATTAAGTTTAATTTTGGACCCTTTGGACCTTAATGTAGACCAATTTGAAAACGGGACCAAAATTAAGAATCTAAATACATGGTTAGATTCAGCATATCAAAGAACCCCATATATTCAATTTTTGTTGAAATCAAACAAAGTTTAATTTTGGACCCCAATTTGGACCAACTTGAAAACTGGGCCCATAATCAAAAATCTAAATACATGATTAGATTCAGCATATCAAAGAACCCTAAGAATTCAATTTTTGTTAAAATCAAACTAAGTTAAATTTTGGACCCTTTGGACCTTAATGTAGACCAATTTGAAAACGGACCAAAAATTAAGAATCTAAATACATGGTTAGATTCGCATATCAAAGAACCCCAATAATTCAATTTTGATGAAATCAAACAAAGTTTAATTTTGGACCCTTTGGACCTCAATGTGGACCAATTTAAAACGGGCCCAAAATCCAAAAACTTAATACACGGTTAGATTCAGCATATTAAAGAACCCCAAGAATTCAAGAATAAAACCCCATTGAAATTGGTCAAGAAATAAGCAATTTATACAAAGAATCTTCTTTTGCACAATACTGTGCAATTAAATATTTCTTGCAATTGCGCAATACTGTGCAATTGAATATTTCTTGCTATTGTGCAATACTGTACAATTGACAATTTCTTCCTATTGTGCAATATTGTGCTATTGGATATTTCTTGCTATTGCGCAATACTGTGCAATTGAAGATTTCTTGCTATTGCGCAATACTGTGCAATTGAAAATTTCTTGCTATTGCACAATACTTATTATATAATAATTTACATATCCTGTTTGGTGTGTATCTCCTGCCATATCATTATTATTTGCTTTTAAATATAAATCAGAAATAACCAACTTAAAATGGAAAATTTTAAAGAAAAAAAAAGGAAAAAGGAAGAAAAGGGAAAACCCCCATTTTTGAACCCCTTATGATTCATCACCCCAAACTCAATCCCAGCCTTCAATGAGGTATGGTACCTTGCAGTACAATTTCAGAGAGATCCATACACTTAAACACAAGTTATTGTCTGGAAACTAGAAAAATGCTTTTGACCCTTTTTGGCCCCTAATTCCTAAACGTTTAGGCAATTACCCCAAACTCAATTCCAGCTTTCCCTTTGTGATATGGAACCTTGTAGTACAATTTCAGAAAGATCCATACACTTACACACAAGTTATTGTCCTGAAACTAGAAAATGCTTATTTTTGCCCCTTTTGGCCCCTAATTCCTAAAATTTTGAGGCAATTACCCCAAAATCAATCCCAGCATTCCTTTGTGATATGGAACCTTGTGGTACAATGTTAGAGATCCATACACTTACACACAAGTTATTGTCTGGAAGTTACAAAATGCTTATTTTGGCCCTTTTGGCCCCTAATTCCTTAACTGTTGGTACCATAACCCCAAAATCAATCCCAACCTTCCTTTTGTGGTATTGAACCTTATGGTAAAATTTCCTAGAGATCCATTTACTTAAACTAAAGTTAGAGTGCGAAACCAATGTGTCTTGGACGACGACGACGACGCCGATTTACGACGACGCCGGATTTACGATTTACGACGACGATTTACGACGACGACGACGACGCTAACGTTATATTAATATACGACCACAAAAATTTTTTGCGGTCGATAATGAGAAACAAGAAACACTTATGAACCACACAAACAAACAACAAACACTGAACAACAGGCTCAGATAGTTTTCGATTGATTGTAAGTCTGAAATTTTTGTATAGATTACCTGTTGTGCTGGATTGGTTAAGTATATCTTCTTCCGAGGATGCAAGAGACAGTGAGCGAGAGTCTGAAAAAAAAAGAAAAATTCTTATTTTCTAAAACATTCATTGTAATGACTTATTTACTCAAACTTCAAGTCTTACCTTTAGTTTATATGGTATTTTTTTTATATCACAGACACACTATATCCATCGACATTTCATTTGTGAATATGTGCTAGTGCATTCACACCTTCAACTTCCTTAAACAGACTTTATGATGATGCAACAGAAATTTTGCTAATGTCTTTAAGTAGTGTAATAATTCTGTCAATTCCAGAATTTTTGGGATGTGTTTATTATCGGGACAGGTTTCGCAAAAATAAAAATTTGCATTTACATTTTTGATAGCATTATTTATATGCAACATTTCCTAAAATCATTATAATTAAACCTAAGCATTTCTTTCCATTGTACAACAATCCCAACAATAAATGCATGCAAAATTACTGAAATTTCTTTCAACTGAATGTGTATAAACAAGTGAAACTGTGAGCTACTGCTCACTGATGATACCCCCATGATGTAAGTGTTCGGTAAACAGGAAGTTGTTGAGTGATCAAACTGAAAACACATCACACAGTATAGCCGACTTATATAAACCCTGAAACCAAATTTCAGAAATCCTTGTATTGTAGTTCCTGACAAAAATGCGACGAAAAATCTTCATGGGACGGAAGGACGGACTGACGGATGGATGGACAGACAGAGGTAAAACAGTATACCCCCCACTCTTTTAAAGCGGGGGTATAATTATCTAGACATTACAGGGTTGGCGAAGTATTAAGTAAAACCAAAGTCGAGGTTTTCCCGGGCTGGGTAATACTGGGCAATACTGGGTAATATGATTTTTGCCCAGTATTACCCGGTAAAACCCTGGTTTTCCCAGTCTTTCCCACTGGGCTGGGCAATACTCTTAAAACCTGGGTTTTTGCCAACCCTACATTGCCATATATACTTCTGTGATTTCTAGTCAAATTCAAACTGAAATATTATTAGTCCCAATCAATATTATAGCAAAAATTTCAGAGATGCAAACAGTTTTTTTTTCTGTCAGACAATGGGGCCTACAGAGTAGCAAGTTTTGTCAGACCCATCAATTTTTTGCCAGACCTACATTTTTTTTATATCAGCTTTTTATACAGTAAGAGAACGAAGATAGGATGTCTTTACAGTGACAGCTGCTTTAGTGGATTGTTTTTAGAAAATATCTAAAATTCAATTGAGTTCTTTTATTTAATAATTACTACAATATATTTTTAATTTTTTTTATTGTGTACCACTGAACTGCAGGCTAGGGCCATTCTCCATTTTTTTTACAGTGCTCTAAGATTTTTAATTGATTACAACTTTCTCAGGAAAGTGAAGACTGAAAAGTCAATTCAGTTTTAAATTTCCCTCTTTAAAGTTCCAAGTTACAACTCTCATCACAGGGATACATGTACTTACAAAAATCAATCAGATTGATATAAGCTGTGTGCAGCTTGTTTCCAGATCTTACTTTTTGTTATCCTTGTATATTTTGATATATTTGTAAATAAGCAACATTTGAAAATTTTATAATTTTTTTACCATTATGTTGGTACACAAAATTTTGTTTTAATGGAAGACTACTTTTCATATAATAAATGTCACATTTAAAGTGTTCAGATACATCAGCTTTTATTTTGGTGGATAATTACTCATCAATTGAGGTGCTCCTTTATTGGAAGAAGATTCGCAATACAGTTACAGTTACAGAAAGAATGAAAACTGCTGTTTCTCTCCCCAATCTCATGTATCCCCATTGTTTACCGCGAAAGTTGACCTACAAAGCATTGATGTTTGAATCATCTGCAGAAAACATACTAACTAGTTTTAATTAATAAATTTTCAACAAGGCAAATTTCAATTCCCCACTAATAGGTTAGCACCAAAAATGCTAAATCTTACTAAAATCCTAGAGAACTGCCTGCCGGTCATTAGGTCTTGCACAAAAGCCCAATTTGCCGGACCTGCTCAATTTCTGCCCCCTCGGGCCGACAGGTCTGATGATTAGTTGCATCTCTGCAAAAACCGTAAAATCTGGATGTGAACCTCATTTTGACTATTGATTGATGATGTTTAACACCTCTTTCAGCTCACTTGGTCATGTCTTGGCGGACAGTTATCATTTGGTTTGAGGAAGCCAGAGTACCCATACAGAAACACCGTCCTTCTGCAGGACAAGTTGCATTCCTAGTCATTAAGATAGTTTAATACACCAGCTACCACGAGCGAGGCTCCAACTCACAACCTCATCATTTAGACTGATATAAAAGTTAAGTAAGGTAATCCAATCGCCTATTGTACATATTCCAAATTACTACCCGTTTCAAAAATCATGTACCCTAGTACCCAAAGGACCAAAACACACTCACTTCTTTATAGATAAAGGATATAATTTCATAAAAAGGTAATGTAATACAATAGTTTTTTTGGCCAAATAAACATTCTCAAGTTACAAGCATTAGTTTTCAAGTTACATCTATTACTTTTCTGTGAAAGCTTTTTTATTACAACTGACAACTTTTTTCAACTATATAAACAAGTTTCACCTTGTAAAACAAATTAAATTTACTTGACAATGCCCAAGGCTCTACTTCTCACAAACTAAATGTATACTTCAAAATAAAAATCATTCATTTAACAAAGATGTAAAAAATTTGAAATAACATTATCCTATACTTGTTTACAGTACATATATACAAGCTTTTAAAAGACGTCCAAAATTCTTAACTCTAAAGCGTAATAATATCTTTTGTTACAAAATATTCACATTTTCAAAACTTCTTTTAAGAAGCTGATACACATTTTAAATTTTTAAATAAATACCTTAAATTAAGCAACCAGGTTTTGGTGTATTGAGATATATTCACCCACTTATCAAGTTAGCCAAAGATCAATAAAAATGAAAATAATACCATAAATCATTCAACCTTTAAAAATTGATTTAATGACCTATAAATAACATGAAAATTATACCTGTATTTACTCATAATATGAATACTCAAATTTACATAATGTTTTATTTCAGGTTAACAATATATGTCCAAAACTTTAAACAAAAGCAAAAATAACTCCTGCAGCTTACCAAATTTCTTTATATCCGAAATTTTACAATACATATATGTTTCTGTGGAATCATGATTATTATTTGTTGGGTATCAATTTTCCTGGGTTTCATAAGTATAGATTAACCACTAATTGAAATGTTCAACAAAGTATATATTTCTCATAGGCTTGTACGAAACTTTGGCAAAACCACAAAATCAAGTATCCACGTACGAGAATTGGTCCCCACGAATAAATGAATCCCCAGCAGCTGCAAAATATAGAAATGAAATCTTATTTTTACTTATTAATTTTTTCATGGTTTTAGAATAATTACACTAGTTCAAGTTCCTAATTTTGTGGTTTCAATATTTGTTTGTATTTCGTCGAGAAATTAAATTCTTGGTTTCTCCTTACCAATGAAATCAACAGAAGTTGGTATCCCATAAACATAAATAAATCCACAGTAATACTGGTAGTATGAAAAATCAGCTAGTTTATGCTGAAAAATATCAATACTAAGACCCCAAAACTAGTACATGTGTCTAATTTTAGCATCTTCTTGCACCCCCATTATGCTATCAAGTGTGGTAGACCTTTGACCTTGAGTTAAAATATAGGTTCAAGCTCTCCCAAGCATTGGAAAATTATGATGCAAGATTGCTCTTCAGTACTCTCACTTCAGGTTGAGACCTCATCCTTTGACCTCTGATCTTCAAAATAAATACTCTCAATCATCAAGCACTGGACAAAGTATACAGGCCAGATTGGACTTATGAATGGCCTCAAACAGTGTTGAGAACAGACAGGATGACACAGATGGATGGTCAGTGACTCAACAACTTTGACCATGGCATTAGTCCAACAATATGAAGATGAAATCTTATTACTATATAATTCATTATTTCAGTCTCCATGACAAAATAGAGCAAGGAAATGACATAAAATTTAGGTTATTCTAAACTTTGGTTATAAAATGGTGATATCTGTGCTCAGCTGATACAACATTTTACAATATTGACGCGTCTTTGGACTCGCCAGTTTTGAAAATGATGAGTCCAGACAGATTTTCATGAGTGCAGAACTCATGAACTTGTCTTATTGAGAACCCTGTACATACATATCTTACACGAATAAAACTACAATTTAAATCAAATGATATTAATAAATTTTCGATAAAAACTTGCCTGTAGATGTGTTACAAACAAATCCAGAACTATTTTGGGCTTATTCCAGCCTTATATAGAAACAGACTGGATCACAAATAGTTTTTCCCACACTGTGACTATGAAATTAACATTCACAGTGAAACTAGCGTCAAGAAAATTTAAATCCAGTGGAATAGATTAAATCCAGTGACAATGTGAAGTCTCTAGTTTCTTTTGCATAATAATAACAATATCCATTTTCTGAAGTAAATTGGCTGTAACCAAAATAATGTTATGTTTTCCTGAAGGATGACACAAATTATTTTTCCAGACCACAAATTTTTTTTCACATGAATAAGCCAGGAGACACAAGACAGATATTTTAACTATCAATGGCTGATTAGAGAAGGAAAAGTGAGGTGACCTGAATATCTATACTCACACAATAGGTTTATAATCAACATTGTTTAAATCTCCACCCAACTTCAAGGGTGATAGGGCAAAGATCTGACATGGGAGAAATATAATATACATATCAACAGGCACTCTTTCATGCTGAAGAAATTTGATCAAATATGTCAAGCAATGCCAAATAGGCCAGATTATGGATGGTGATTTTGTCAATGGCATCATACCCCTATCATTCAACATAAAGACAGTCTGTCAAAGCATGGTTCAACTCAGATTAAATCTGATGTTTTTGAGTCATGCAATTTATCTTTTAACATAAAACTAATGGATGTATAGGTATACTAAATCAGTGAGGCTGAAAGTTACATTTTTTAAAGCACTACTATGTCAAAGACTCTGTCCTAATACAAAATACTGTGGATTCATTATTATTGATTGATTGATTGTTGGTTGCTTAATGTCCAGTGGCAAATATTTCATGCATATTCAGGACGAGAATTCATTATTATTCTTGGGAGACTAATTTTCCTGGATTTCATGGGAATAGGTGAACCACAAATTCAAATATTCAACAAAATGCAAAATTTCCATAGGCTTATATGCCCCTACTTTGGCAAAACCACAAAATCTGCAATCCATGAAAGTTGGTACCACGAAAAATAAATGATTTCACAGTATATCATCCTTACAGCAAGAGAAAAATAATATTTTAAACAACTAAAAATAATGACACTAAATTTTCACAATTAGATTTATGATTGCCCTAAGCAATACAATCATGCCAAAAGTGAACTTGTTTGAATCTGATTATCTGCTTCTAAAATACACTTTCTTTTTTATTCGAGGTTATGAATCCTGCACATTTAGTTGTACGAGTAGGTTTGTTATAAAACTAACTTAGCACTTGCCATCAGAATGAAACTATCAAAAGTGTAAAATGAGATTGCAACCATAAAATATCATAGAACTTCAAAATCATATTGTAGAATTTTTGATTTTCTAAATGAAAAAAGTTTGAAATTTTATAGATTGCAGAAGCTCTCCACATTTTTATTAAGCATTCAATGTAAGTTACGTTTGGTATCTCTACATATATTATATATTATCCATTTGTAAATTTAAATCATATGTCAAAGCCATCTATAGAATATTTATAAGTATGTAACTTTCTTTTAATATCTTATTTAATCTTTGCATTATCTAAATAAGATAACAATTTAATTGGCCATTTCCTTACCTTAATTATACATATACAAATACACGAATTACAGCCAAAGTATCCATATTTTTATCCCAAATGTATCACAAAAAATTGGAAATGTACATCCAGTTGTATATTTCATATACATGGGAAGATCTTAGGGTAAATGTCAGTTCTGGATCACTGGACAGGAATGTTTTCATCCCTGACAAAACCCCCTACAGGTGACAAATTTTTTACAGAAGAAAATCACCTGTAATTATATTTTATGAATAGAACTGTACATCAACTAAAATGAAGACATTATTAATAATAAATAGTCTGGATATATATAAATTATAAATACAGACATATTTACCTTTCACATACAGTACCTATAGATGAAATAAAGGCCACACCAAGCTGATTTTTGGATTTGAACTTATAAAAACTTACAAGCTTTGGTATCTTCTGCATCTCTTTTTTAATTCAATCAAAGAGATTCATTGCTTAAATTTTCCACAGGCAAATTTGAATTCTTATTTTTTCATTTATCAAATGAACTTTCCAAGGTCTGTTGTCGTCTTGTAATAAAATATATTTTCCCCTTCTATATATATATAGGGGTCATGAAAATCTCTTTGTTAGCTGTTTTTTTTCCCCTGATTATCAACAATAATTATCAGAGATTACCACAAGCATATCATCTACCATGACATATCATTTTTACCAATTCTACTTACAATTTTTTTAAAAGTTTCATGACAAATGCATTCTTCACATGATTTTTTTTTAAATCAAACTTTAGCAATTGCAGATGCGGATCCAGGATTTTGAAAAAGGGGCGCCACCCAGCGGGCCCCCCAAATAGGACAAAATTTGTAGTGGAAGCAGTAAAAAGTCTGGATTAACCATAAATGAAGTTCCATAAAGGGGGGTGCACCCTGGCCACCTCCCCCTAAATCCACCCCTGAATTGTGGCAGTCATGTTTAAATCTAAGTTAAGATCATCTACCAAAAGTCTTAACTAGAATCACAAATGTAATATTTTCCCCAAAAAAGCAGGAATCATACCCACTGCTTTATGAACTATAAGTGGCCATGCCATTGTTTAAATCACCAACCAACTTCAAGGGTGATAGGGTAAAGATCTGATATGGGATAAATACAATTTTTATATCATCAGGCAATCTTTCATGCTGAAGAAATATGCATCATGTTAAATGATTCAAAATATTGGCAAACAGGAAGTAGGTGTCTGACTGATGCAAAAAGGGTTCACATTTTACGAATCATCATTGTCAACATCATTGTCTAAAGAAATATGAAGTCATTCTTTTCTGTAGTACCTGAGAAAAGTGATGGAGAAATGGAAGGACAACTCAGATGAATGCAAAAGAGAGGGAAAGATACCAAAAGGACATTCAAGGAAGGGTAAGCAGATCCTGCTCCACACATGGCACCCGTCACATTGTTCATGTAAGTACAAACTCGGTGATAAGTCTTAATTCGGTAGGTCACATTCGAGGAAAAAATATAAAGTCCCATAAGGTAAAGTTAAAATATGTAAAGATCAAAGAGAAGTTTATCTGTATTCCTTTTTTTTTTACACTTGTTAGTGCCAAAAAAACAAGACAAAAAAAATAAATGTGGATAGTGTCCACATGTGGACACAGATGATGCCCCCGCTTGCATTTCATATAGTTATAAAGGGACATAACTGAAGAACGGTAAAAGTGACGCTACCCAAATTTGAACTTGATCTGAGTTTTGTGGTAATAAGCATTGTGTGTAAGTTTCATAACATTTAGTTGAGGCTAACTTAAGTAGAGAACAGAAACTAAAAATTCAGCAATTTTTCTATTTGTAAATACGCATAACTCTAGAACGGTTGTGTATAACTATAAGTTTTATAACATTTGGTTGAGACAAACTAAAGTTAGAGAACGGAAACGAAAAATTCAGCAATTTTTATGTTTATAAAGGGACATAACTCAAGAATGGTAAAAGTGTCACCACCAAATTTCGTACTTAATCTGTATTATGTAGTAATAAGCATTGTGTATAAGTTTCATAACATTTGGTTGAGGCAAACTAAAGTTAGAAAACGGAAACAAAAATTTAACTTAGTTTTGTGGTAAAAAGCATTATATATACATTTCATTACATTAATTTAAGACAAACTCAAGTTAGAGAACGGAAACGAAAAATTCAGCAATTTTTTCAATTGTAAATGGGCATAACTCTAGAACAGTAATCAAAGTGCTTGTAAGCACTGAATGGTAAAGATTGCTTTAATTTATCAGTAGGAAGTAAAATTGAATATTGCATTATATAAAGCATTGGTTGTAGTTGATTCAACTACCATTATGCACAAAGAAAGATAACTCCAATTTTCAAAGAAGACTTTAAAATATTTTTAGAAATGAAGGGTAAAAATTGCTTTAATTTATCAGTGGAAGGTAAAATTGAACATTGCATTGTATAAAGCATTGATTGTAGTTGATTCAACTGTAATCATAGACAAAGAAAGATAACTCCAATTTTAAAAATACTTGATATTTAGAAAAAAATGAAAAATTCAGCAATTTTTCCATTTGTAAAGGGCACAACTCTATAACAGTAAAAGTGACGGCACCAAAATTCAAACTTGATCTGTATATTGTGGTAATAAGCATTGTGTATAAGATTCATAACATTTGGTTGAATCAAACTTAAGTTAAAGAACGGAAACGAAAAATTTAGCAATTTTTCCGTTTGTAAAGGGGCATAACTCTAGAACGGTAAAAGTGACGCCACCAAAATTCAATCTTGATCAGTATTAAGTGGTAATAAGCATTGTGTATTAAGTTTCATAACATTTGGTTGAGGCAAACTAAAGTTAGAGAACGGAAACTAACTTTGGGACGTACGGACGGACATGCGTACAGACGGACAAGGGTAAAACTTAATGCCCCCTCCGCTACGGCGGGGCATAAAAAGTTTCAACATTATTCAATTTGTATATATTTTAATCTTACTGAAAAAACTTTTCACATGAGTCTATAACACTAAAGAGTTGCTGCACCAATGATTTCTCAATTTTTACAAGTTTTAAAATATTTTTGTTCTTCCCTGGCCAGGATTCAAACTCATGCTACTGAGATATCGTGGCACCAAATCGCCTTGCACTATGCCCGTCGCACTAGACCACTCGAACACCTAGGCTCAACAAAAATCAAGCTTTCAGTGGCCGGGTGTTACCTTTCCTCGACAGGTTTTTATCTAGCGTCGTAACACAGTACATGATATATAAGGCATGAAGATGGAATACTACAGATCAGCTGAATTATCTATTGTAGAGGATCTTACAAATTAATGTAGGATGCAGTCACAGAAATAATTATATTATAAGTATGTCTGAACCAGTGACAACTCTACGACAGATTATTATCTTTTATGTATTACATTTGTAATTGATCACTGAATCCTCTTCAAGTTTCAAACCATTATTTCATATTACCCAGTATTGCCCAGTTTTACCCAATAAAACCTGAGTTTTCCCAGTATTTCCCACTGGGCTGGGCAATACTCATAAAACCTGGGTTTTTGCAAACCCTGTTTGAATCAAAATAATAAATGACAGGATTACACTTGTTATATCTGACAGGATTACACTTGTTATATCTATTACCTGTATTAATATTGATTACATTAACATTAAAAAGCCTACCAATAATTTTTCTTAGTGAACTAAGGGAAATAACTCTAAGACCATTTTTATTAATATTCTGACAAATGTCTTGAATATTTTTTTTAACAGACACATAAGATAAGTATAATAAGTTTTAAAAAGTTTCCTTGCTTAAATTTGTATACATGTACAAATTCAAATTAAAAAATCAAAATATGTTTATTTACATGTATATGAAATCACACAAACATATTACATGTTTAAAAAAAAAATTCAAAAGGCAGCATAACTTTGAAGTTTAGATTTGTGTAAAAATTGCATAATGAATCATGAATGCATGTTTAAGTTAACATGGGATATGAAAAATTGCCTAGTTGCTTGACAATTAAAGTCCCCTAACTCAGGAATGACTTATTTGATAATTGTAAAAAAAATCAATAGGAAACTTACTTTAATTTGTTGTAAAATTGTGAAAAAAACATAATGTCATTCATGACAGTGAATTTAAAAAAAAACATATCATGTCATTCATGAAAGTAAACTTGACTTATCATCAAACAAGTATTAACTGCCTAAATGTCCCATTACTCTGGCATCACTGATCTGAAAACCATCAAATTTTCAAGTTGTAGCTTGTCTCAATAAAACCTAAAATTGTTTAAAATATTGATAAGGATTTGTGAAGCATAAATAATAATTCATATGTCTCACAATAACTTTTAGATACTTTAGAAAGCATACTTAAACTTTTGAGAATTGTAAGAATTATTGCCTTTTTCATTAAGGTTTAAAATCCTACAACTCTGAGACAAGTAATCCAAAAATTTCAAAAATCAAAAGTTACTTGCCTTTAATATAAAAGCAAACTTTGTGTTAAAAATAGGGCATGAAGGGTTTTAGATGGACATAAAATTAAACTTTTGTCATCATATGTAAAAACCTATATTTAAAATCTTAAATATACAACTTCAACGGTATTTTACAAGATTTAGCCAGAATACCTGTTTTTATGCATTTTTTCAAGGATCCATTTCATTCTGAAAACTTGACCAAAATAAATGTGTTATGCAACAAATTATATGGGTCTGCAGATACACTTCCTAACAAAACATTATGGTGGTTGAAGCATCTGGCCAATGCTGTTTGAAGCAAACACAATTATAATTTAGCCAAGAAATTAGTCAAAATGATTATTTTCTTCCTAAAATCATACCTTTATGATCTCGTGACATCATAAGGGTTTTAATGCACAAGAACTTGTTGATTTTGTATTTTTACATACTTTGTCAACAACTAATTACTATTCTCATGGATTTATATAGTAAGAGTTACCATATAAATCCTTGCTATTATTACTTGTTAGATTTCACAGAATTATTGAGCCAATACTGGCCCTTCATGAACCTACTCTTTTCATACAAATTTGTGAAAGAATACTCATGACAGAGAGAGACATATGAAAAGTTGCCTCAGTTTTTAAGATTAAGATTAAGACCAATAAATCTGGAATGACTGAGCTAAAAATCATCAAAATGTAAGGATTATGTACCCTTTTGTTATTTCAATAATTAACATATGGAAATTTTATAATTATCCACAGCATTTACCCTTGTACTCTAACATATTTGACAATACAGTGCCTGATAGATAGAGGATTATTGCATGCAGTGCTAGTAATGATTTCCTTAAAACAAGTTTATAAATTAAGATATTGGTTTAAACAAATACAAATATGGACCAATTCAAGTACACCTTCCAGGGTGCGCTCGACTTTAGTGAGTCAGCAAGAGGTTTTTTGGAATGTAAAGGTTTAGGATTTTTTGTAAACAAAAAACACAAGCACATCATGGACAAGCAAGTGAGTAATCTATGTTTAAAATTTTATAACAAAAATTTCTGTATTAAAGTCTGTGGATTTTCTGCAAAAATCTTGGCTTTATTTGCCACAAAATCCCCATTTTCTATAAAATGCAATAAAACAATAAATAATATTGCTTTGAACAAAGCTTCCCTTTGGTATATGTACAAAATGGCACATCTCTATTATTCATTATCTTTGCTGTTTTGATATAATTACACTTTGAAAATTTTGTGATTCACATGGCTACAGAAGGGGTCATAAACCTTAATGTAAGCTTTTCTTTATTTCAAATTAATAATAACAATATGTGAACATTTCATAAGGATTCCTGAAAACATTTAAATGCTTAAATTTTAAAAAATTGTTAGTTGGAAATGTACTCTTTCAATACAATAATCTTTTCAATCAAATTTACATAACTTTTTATTCCTAGTACCATTGATTGAAACAGACCTAATCAGAAAAACTTAATGCTAATTAATGTTAAAAATTTCAAGGAAAAGTTCCATATAGGTCAGTTATAAATGAATGTTTCATCATTTCGGTTTAAATTTAGGATACTAATTCAAATTCAATGAAAATGTAAGATTTCCATTTAAAAGTATACATGTATAAATGTTTTTAACAATGTTTAAATTTTTAAAATGTTTTAAGAAATGAAACAGACAGGGGATAGATTTGGAATTTTCTCCCTTAATCTCCAACTATATCTCCTTTATTTCTCCTAATCTCCTATATACGCAATATCCCCTCTTTCCACACCCTTAGAAAAAAGAAATTGGAAATACATTGACAGGCCTAAGTTCTCTATTCTAAAACAAATATGAAAGCGATAAATAATCACGAAAATAATCTGCAAACAGGTTTACTCTAAATGTTAAAAATGTCAGTCCTGTATGTAGAAACACAAATGACCTTTTCAGTAACTGGTGACATCTGCGTATTACTCATAAATAAAGCATTAGAATAAAAAATAATCAATACAACGAAACCCGGTATTAGGGTTTTTATCTTGCACAGCAAAAATTGGCAATTTACGACTTATCAGAAAACTGATAACACAATTTATACTATTATACATGTATTTAACTCAGACTTCATTTAACTGATCCATTAGTTGTTAAAGTGCTACATTTTATGTTTTTTTAAAGTGCACTCCGCCCAAATGCAGGATGACACATTGTTGAAGTAAACAAACACTCAACAGAGAAGCTTAAAGATTGAGATTATTTAAACTATTATTGGAGATTTTACCCCAGGTAGCTTTATTTTAAATATTTTTTTTACCCTAAATGGAACACAGCTAAGTTAGGACGTTTTACACTAATGACAACGATTTGGTGTACGCTTTTGAAAATATTACCCAGAATGCATTAGATTCTGAAACGGTGCATCTTATTCTTACAACACCATTAACAAAATTATGGCATCTTTTTGCACAAACACACTGTGACGTAATCAATTTCACACAATGGACTTTTAAATAGACATAGGACACCAAGAACTTTTACATATTATTACATGTACATGATGGATGAACATTTCTTTATTTCACAGATTCAATTGTGAGATGACTCTTTTATATATATCCTTAAGCTCGCACATTAAAATCAAATAGATTGATTGCAGTTTGCTTTATGTCCAGTGACAAATATTTCATGCATTTTAATGACCATAAATAAATAATTAATACCATAGGTGCAATGTACTATGTAGGTTCTGCAAAGTAGGAGTAAGGGTCGACCGGAAAGAAGAGGAAATTTAGATTGCCACTGGAAAATGAGGGTACATGTATGTTGGATAGGGATACACACATGTATAATATTAAAAAGGGTTTTATTATGGAGTATTCACCATAGCTGAATTTCCTATTGCATTTGTGTTCTGCAAGGGACATTATGTATCATTAAAATATTTGCTGAATAACATTTCAAGTGGTTTAAAAGCATGATCATGGACACTTTCTTCAATGTTTCCTTAATAGAGATTGCACAGCAGTTCTAAATGGTTTTCTTTCAAAGTACAAGAGGCATTATTGTTTGTTATGTTCAGAACCTCTTTGGAATCTGTTGGTGGATTAGTATATTCATTTTAATCTTGTCTCAGGCAATATTTTTATTTATCAGTTTTTACATGTATCAGGCCAGAATATTCAATTCCAAAATCCTCCTGCTACCCACCCACCCCCTCTCCCTACCCCAACATAAAATAAAAATAGAATTGCTGTAACCTTAGACATTAAGGACAATGAAAGCAAGCAATTATATTTTCAGGGTGCAATATTTCGTTATCAATTTGGAAATATATAAATATTATAAATACCAAGAATGATTGGTGAGAATTTGGCCAAATACAAGGGAATCAGGATTTGCCACTAAATAAGGTGCTAGTGACCAAATAACTATTAAATTATTTCTATTGACATACCACTGTCTACCACATGCAGATTACCTTTAGGATCGATGAAGGGCACATAGGGAAGGAATCAATCCTTTCAAGTGTATTATACATGTATGTTTATTTAGGCAATCATTAAAAACTTAGACAAGCATCAATCTTGCATGGTTTTTGGGGTGATCTGCTCATTCTACCATGACATAAATTTACATGTACGATCTGCCCTTATAAATTATTTTGGTAGGCCACCATGACAGATAGTGAAAAGGATTAAAATGCCTAGATACAATAGCGAAAATCCTAAATCCACTATTTAGGTACATGTACCATAATCGGCACTATTTAATAAATTTTCTATACTTTTCTTTCATATATGTTATCCTAAGACTTGTACATACAAAACCTTGAGAAACAAGTAAAATGTTTTTTTTTAATTTTCACATTATTTAAAGTTAAATTGAGGTAAACCAGATAGTATAATGTGCTAGTCACGATGGACAGGAAGAAATGACAAAAACAACCAGAGCTTAAGTATATCTTAATTGAGGTCACCTGTCACTACTTGTGGTACTACAACAACTGGATTACATTTATCAATCTAACTCTGTCCTAGAATTCCTGAAATTAGCATGAATAGTGTACATATCGTTTTCTAACTCACTATTCATTATTTAGTTTGAATCATCTGGGGAACACATATATACTTTCAAATATAATTTTTCGATTGTCCTGTCAGTTATAATGTTTAGATTTCCTGTCAGTTATACTGTTTAGATTTCCTGTCAGTTATACTGTTTAGATTTACTGCCAGTTATACTGTTAAGATTTACTGCCAGTTATACTGTTTAGATTTACTGTCAGTTATACTGTTTAGATTTCCTGTCAGTACTTCAGTATCCAATGTAGGAATGGGGGTTTATGTTTGCTAAAAAGTTTTCTTCTCAAACTTACTCAGATATCTATGCTATTATGTAACACTGAAAAGAAACTTATACCCTACAAAGAACAAAATACTTCGCACCCCCACCCACTTGAAACATGAATAAAAATGAATGTACAGTAACCTATAGTTATAGCTTCATTTGAATGCTGTTGGATAGTTGTCTCATTGGCAATCATACCACATCTCCTTATTTTATATCGATATTTTTATAATGAAAATTCTGTAGTTTTGCTGGATTCATGCAAAGTTAATAATAGCAATAAAATTAAGGGGAAACATTTTCACCTTTTAAGGGAATCACTCAAAATGATCCCATGGGAGCAATTGGTGACTGACTAGTGCCACAGTTCTGACCCAATAACTTATAAACTGTAACCTGTAAGACAGTCTCATAGTTCAAAGCAACTAAGAAACACTGGATGAATTTCCTATGGCAGTGCATTAATAAATCTGTCTTTAGTAGTCACATTTTAGTATCAAATAAACCCTAAATAATGTCTTCTCAATATTTTTAATTTCAATTCCAAAATTCTTTTCTGAGAGTTTCTTCTGAGATCAGACAGTGTTGTTGTTCATGATAGCCATGGTCAGTTTGTTGAAAGCTACCCTAGAGCTAGTGTGATCAATAAGTGATCTTGTAAAATAACGCATAGTTTTATTCATAATTCAGTGATAATGGATTAAAATTGTAAGGTAGTCAGGAATAAAAAACATGAAATTTACATCAAACCTATAACATTATTTCAACAGCTGTTTGAGGAGCATATCAAGTAAAAGAATATCTTGCTCTGCTTCAGAGATAACCAAGATCAATAATTGTACTAAAGACTGATTCAAATTTTAATTTTGACATCACCATTTGGTTGAATTCTGCTGATCACTAAATCTGACACAAAATTGTGCTTCATATGACTGATTGTCATGATTATTGGTATCTTAGATGATACCACTGTATAAATCTAACTTTACAGCAACTTCATTTGATAATTCATGTATATTGCAACTAAACAAATAATTATAGAGGAAAGTCATCAATCATGTCATAACAGTGGCAAAAAAAATAAAAATCAATATACAGTGAAACCTGTTTTGAGACCACATAACAACAACGAGGTTAAACCCATAGCGCATAGTCATTGTATAAACATGTCTTTTTGCCTTAAAGGGGCATTAGCTACAAGATATAAAAAAATAAAATATGATTTATTTTGTTCAATCATTCATGAAAGTCAATGATTGAAATAATGATTCGCTTTTAGCAGCCAATTTGGTTCAATTTTGTAAAAATAAGCTAAGAAACATTGCTGATGAATTATTCACTTGCAAGTAAATAATTTCGAATCCGTATTCATGTGACCTTCCATTTAACCCATTAGCTGGAGATGGGTTACGCATGAATGCAGCTATTAAAAGGACAAGAATGTCAACATTGAAAGTGAAATATAAGAATGAACCATTTGGTTGGCTGATTCGATCCACCAAAAATCAGTCTTATACAGGTGAAAACAATGATAAACATACTTTTAAAACTACAATATGAAATCAAACAGACCTACAAATGTAGTAAAAACCAATTGCATGTGGTCGCTATCTATTTATATTTATGTTTATATCAGGTTATATGACCGTCTTGGAAGGTCTTCTTGATGGTTAATTAGATGACATCTAGACAAAATACACACGTAATGTTGATGCATATTACTGAGTCCATGAATTGTTAATTATTTATTTTAGACATTTTGTAATTAAGATATATGTTTTAGTATGTTATAAATCAAATATGAGAATTTGATTCAAATCGGAGAACATGAACTTAACAGCTAATGCCCCTTTAAAGTAAATCTACTGCAAAAGAAATAAAATCAATTTATTATTAATGATAGACTAATTGGTAAGGCCAAAATAAATAAATTGTGTGTTTACGGTTTCCTGACCCTACCTCTGTTTTAGATGCCAACCCTAAACATTTTACTGATATAAAAAAAATTTTAAAATCCAGATTTTTCGGTCTTTACAGATCTGATTTTTCGTTTAGAATACTACTGATCTACAAAGCATTTGATAATTACAACTAATACGCATAAGTAAAGCGATTCAAGAACCAAGATTTTAATAAACAAGCATGGCTTGTCGTAGCTGTGGAACCATAGCTTGTAGGTCCTTTATCTTTTGACAATTTGCAGACCATCCGCACAAATCAGAAAACATAATAAAGACCATAAGAGTTACAGTTCCGCAGCTAGGTGGTCGACAATCGTGCCGCGTATTAGCTATCAAATATGCGAAATGTGATCACATGTACGCAAAAAATATAATGACACCAATTCCTGATAATGATGATATGATGAACCTTTCTTTAGACCAAAAGTCAGAATGTTTCCAGATTGGACAGACGCAGGGCATCCAAAATTATTTTTAGCCAGCTGGACATTATATATATTATGCCAATTATAATCCCTTACGTCTAAATAAACAAAAGGCAATTATGGTAATCAGTTGCCGAGTTGGCCATCCCAATGATTGACATTAAAAAAACGATATTAAACTTCTTTGATTCAAGTTCTGACGTAAAATGCTAAATTGGCAGTGCATCATTCGACGTGTGCAACATCAGCGTACTTATATCTGCCTTAAGACTCTTTATTTGTGCAAAATAACGTTGTCAAAAACTTTACTTTCATTTTTAAATCTAATACCGGATGTTATCTTGACAATGGTAAAACATGGACGAGAGACGGATATGTAAATTCAGTGTACGTTTGCAAAGCATGAATGAGTATAAGTAGCTCTTTCTACGTTATTTCTTCAAGAAAATATTCGAAATAAACGTGAGATAAAGGTATCAATGACAATTTAAGCATTTTTTTGAAGAAATTAGGATGCATAATTAAATTTCACACATGTGCACACGTGTACTAGTTCAAACAGACATGACTCTGGTTCAAACAACGTGGTTATGACAATTTTTCATTTTCACCTTTTTAATTTTTTCATCAAATCATATTTGTAAACGTATTTCTGATAATTTAAATCTTTTTGACTAAATTAATTAGATGCAAACCGCTGAAATGAAAGAAAATAACTTTGAATAGACCGATCAAAGTCCGGTTTCAAAATAGTTTTCATGTCACCTCAACAGGTAAATTTCAGCTGTTCGACAACTAATTAGCCTTGATTAAAATGAAAAGGTATTAAGATAAGGGTTGTTTTGATAGTACTTAATGATCATGTCACTTTTATGACCGGAAATGTGTGGCTATTAAAGGCAAAAGGTTGGGTCAAAAAGACCGTCTCTTAAGAAAGCCTTGAAAACTAAAAAGTAGATGACCGTTTCATGCTTTGCCCAGCCGGACTTTTACCAGACATTATACAAATGTCCGGAATATATGACCGTTTTGGAAGCCTTGGACAGACGGTATATGTTGGTGAATTGACAAACAGATTTAGAGTGTAACGTGTTCAATTTACTGCTTAAATCAATCCAGATATTATAAAAAACGCTATCGCTCATGTTGTACAGAATTGTACTCAGGATGCAGCATAAACGGCTGTCAATGCCTTTGAGAAGTTGAGTTAATGATGGCAGTGGGGCAGACAATGTGTAACAAGAAAGAGAAAAAAGAAGCTTTCCCCAGTATTCAGACATGGTGTATGATTCTTATTCAATATAATTTGGGAAATAAAAATATTTTATTCTATATTCTATTCTATACAAGAAAAGGGAAAAGGGCGATTTGATATTTTTGCTGAGATGAAGGAACCATCACAGCAAAAGAATTAATTAGCCTTTCAAAACGTCATTATTATTTGGACTAAATCAACCTCTGCTTAGCATCAGTTCACAATGTTTTCAATCTGCTCCCACAAGTACCCTGCGCGTCGTTAACATTGATAGTTTGACCAGGCCCTACATAATAACATACCCTGATTTTTCACTGCCATTTTTGGTTTAAGATAATTTATCGGCAAGAACACATTCCCTATTTTGATCCATGAAATGCATAAAATTTGCATTAAAGGTTATTTTCATATTTCTGACACAGAACTAAAACAGAAATTAAAAATGCTGTAGATTTAAGTACTATTCTTAATATTAAAGAATCAGGCAAATGGTGGCACACCAACAATTTGTTTTGGAACCTTTTTTTCTACTGTCAACAATAGAAAAAAAATTTAATGTTTTCGTAAAATAAAATGTTTTACCTACCTACCATACCTAATTTTTTGGAGGTGAAATAGGAAACATACAATATATTTATTTTGGACAAAATTAATCGAAATTTAAATTATAACTCTATATGGTGCAACACTTTTGCCAACGGATGGCAACCCCTGGATCTGCCTCTAACAAGTGCCAAACTTGAAATTTATGAACAGATTCTGCTTTTAAAATTCATCAACACACCTCTCTCTCCAGTGTTGAAACTAGAAGTTGTTACATGTACATTTATAAAGATGAAATTAATAATTTTGAATACAAATTGTAAACAAACAAGTTTTATACCTGGTGTTGAGACAGTGTTGTTACTCCCAAGAAACATGACAGTCAAGAGATGTGGATAAGTTGGTTCTAAAGCAAGACATAAGGTCTGAAAAGAATAGCTGGTCTTTTCTGGAAGGATGTTCAGCAGTTTTTCGACTTGACTACTTCGACTTGTTGCTGACTTGATCAATGAAATGTCATCCGAATCGAGGACTCCTGCATCTTGTAAAATTGGAAATAGTCTGTCAACTTCTATTGAAGCTAAAAACTTATCCTGGTGTATTTTCAGCAACTCTTTGTGATTTTCATCCATTTTAGGACTGTTACAGCTTCACATTGTCAACAGATGGTTGAATACTTAACAGTCGAAGTTTGACTTCGACAATAAATTTTCATACCATAGCGGCCATGTTGATTTTCCTAAACAATGCGCTCAGCTGATTAGGTTCTGGCCACTGTTTCGTAAAAAAAACATGAGGCCCTCGCAGGATTAAATTGGAACCTTTTTATTTGTAAATCCTGGTAAATTTTGGAAGAAACCATTATGACAGTTTTCTTTTTCTTAGTTTTCTTTACTTTTTTTTTTAACTTTTATCAAGGATTTGTATAGTAAGACTCACTATACAAATCCTTGCTTTTATCATGAATATTGTGTTCTGTTTATTTTTCTAGAACAATCCAGATTTAGGATTTTATATCATTGATTGATTGGTTATTGCTAAATAACAAAATAAATAAAAAATGATGACTTTGATCCTCTAAAATGAACACAACATTATCATTGCACCAAATATTCAAAGCTCGGTGAAATTTTCCGAACAGATTTAGGACAGGAGTTTTAGTCTAAGACTTATACCATGTTATACCGAATTCTTCTGTCTCTATATTTCATATATTTCCTGCTCTTCATAATACATGTAATATAAATTTGCTTTTTACTATTTTAGTTTTTTCCCTTTTTTGCAAAAAAAAAAAAAAAAAAAAAGAATAGTAAATGAAGATCAGGAAATATATGTTATACAGAGACAGATGAATTCGGTCTATCTGGGACTTGTCATCTTGTAAAAGTATCAAAACATTTGACTTTTCTACACTTTAAATCAGGAAATATATGCTATACAGAGACAGATGAATTCTGTCTATCTGGGACTTGTCATCTTGTAAAAAGTATCAAAACATTTGACTTTTCTACACTTTACACAAGTATTCCCCATTCCAAAGGAAAAGACCAATTGAAAGAGTTGGTCCTGCTTTGTTTCATAAAAAAGAATGGCAAAAGTAGATACAAGTACTTGCCTTAGGGAGGGGATAAATCGTACTTTGAAAAAATCACTCTGATTCAAACAAAAAAATTCTCAGAAACTGACATTACCTAGATGCTTGATTTCTTGATTGACAACATATTTTTAATGTTTTAGAGGGCGTGTTTTTCAACAAACAATCGGCACTCCCATGGGAACCAACTGTGCTCCTCTTCTGCGACTTGTTCCTTTATTCATATGAGGCTGACTTCATACAGGAACTTCTAAGGAAGAAAGAAAAAAGTTAGCAATATCCTTTGACTTCACTTTCCGCTATATAGGTGTTCTCTCACTAAATAATTCTAAATTTGGGGACTATGTTGAACGCATCTTTCCCATCGAACTTGAGATAAAGGATACAACAGATACAGTTAGTCTGCCTCATATCTTGACTTATATCTAGAAATTGACAATGGGGGTCGGTTGAAAATAAAACTTTACGACAAAAAAGATGATTTCAGCTCCCCAATTATGAATTTTCCATTTCTATGTAGCAAAATTCCAACAGCGCCTGCATACGGAGTATATATTTCCCAGTTGATACGATATTTCAGATCATGATTTCCTTGATAGAGGGTTGCTGCTCACAACGAAGATATTAAACCAAGAGTTCCAAGTGTGTAAGTTGAAATCATCCCTTCGTAAATTTTACGGACGCCATCACGAGTTGGGTGACCGTTATGGAATATCTGTGTCATAGATGTTTACGGGTATGTTCCAATTGTCGTAATTTACTACAATCCTGTGCATTTCTTCCCGAATGTGACCTACCAAATTAGACTTAATTAGTTAATTTCTACATAAGAAAATGCCTGTACCAAGTCAGGAATATGACAGTTGTTATCCATTCGTTTGATGTGTTTGAGCTTTTGATTTTGCCATTTGATTAGGGACTTTCCTTTTTGAATTTTCCTCGGAGTTCAGTATTTTTTGTGATTTTACTTTTTATCACCGGGTTTGTACTAACATGAGCAATACGACGGGTGTCAATGTGGAACATGATCTGCTTTTTGGTGGGGTTCATGTTGACCAGTTTTTAGTTTTCTATGTTGTGTTTTGTGTACCGTTGTTTGTCTGTTTGTCTTTTTTTTCTTTTAAGCCATGACGTTGTCAGTTTATTTTCGACTTATGAGTTTGATTGTCCCTTTGGTATCTTTCGCATCTCTTTTAGATAGTTTGTGGATCATGTGTATAAAAATCAAAAATGTCTATTCAAATATAAATGAGATGGACAACTTGGGTAAATTGGTTTTGTGTCTTTCGTGTCTGTCAGTTATGCGGTATGCTGTTCCATTTATTAAAAAGTCCTGGTCACTGTGGAGAGTGGATTCAACAACTGCATGATATGTACATATAGAAATTCATGTCTTTCTTTATTATTTTTGTGATGTATTATGTAATGTGTTATTTTGTTTTCATGTATGCCATCAACCAGAATGGGGTATAATTAATAGTGTATTATTTTCAATAAATAAATATGTATAATTCAAGTTACATTAGGTCTAACGTAATGTACAATGATAATTATATTCACTGCTTTATTATTTTCATAATAAGCTATAAACTACAGGCTTCTATTAATCGTAATTAAGGATCATAACAAGCATATAATCGTGACAGAACCAATGAAAAAAAAACATTAACGTCTTCTCAAACGGTCAGCTATATTAAGAGAGATAACTCTAACTAATTCTTAATTGCATTTCCATATCACCGGCTTATCATCCACTTTGCATTTATCTGTTCATCATATAATGTTATTCCTCTTAGGTTTTATTATGTACATATAAAAAGAACTGGACATGTGTACCTGTTTTAAGTATACAATACAGATAAAATAGACATACAGTGGACATTGACATAGAAAACTTTATTTTTAATCGTTATAGTATAAAACTTAACAAGCATAAGCCCTGGTGAACTTGTTTACCGTATGCAAATCACAAAAACAAAGCACCATACACTACAATACAATACAATACAATACAATGCGATACACTACACTACACTACACTACACTACACTACACTACACTACAGATGGGTTGTGTGAGACAGCAGTTTGTTTGCAGCAGCGTGACCCCAAGGGAGACGAAATTTTGGTAAGGTTAATTGCTTAGCTGGAGGACACTCTATGGAACCGGGTGCTTAGATAGAATAATTCTGAGTTTCCCCATGTGAAAGTTCAAATCCGGGTTAAAGACCAAGTCATATTTAAAGTTTGTGCTATAAAAACACCTATTTCTTGATTGTGCCTCGAAAAATATATCTAACTTGAAATTTAACTTTGACTCTAATTTTGATTCAACTTTAGACACGAAATCGAGTACGAACTTGACTCATACTAGATTTCAAACTTTAACTCGATTATTAGCCTTATTTGCTCCTAACTAAAGAATAATTCAAAGGTCGTGGTCGTCGTTATCTTCCTATTGTATTGCTTTTCGATTCATGTTGTCGTTTTTAGCTGTTAGTAATAGTTAATTTATGTAAAAGCCTATATCAACACTGTATATAGATTGAGTGTGAACAACAGTGCCGATCGAGAAAAAAAAATGTATCCCTTCTCTATTCGTTATATGTTTTGCCCATTATTCTCTATTCTGTAATCCCCCATCCACACCCTCGGACCCCTTTGGTTTCTTTCGCCTATATCTTTTATCGAAATCCGTTCTTAATATTTTTTGATGCATGGATGATTTGGAGTTTTAGTTTAATTCAGAGAAACTTGATGAACTAAACTTATGCATATATTAACCACGTAATATTTTACTCATATTATATATCCTGTAACTACAAATGCGGTTGGGCTTTGAAACGTTGTTCTGTTAACGTCCATCATTCGGTATCTCGAGGCAAATGATCGTCCGAGAATATGGAACGGCTGTCAAGTATTACGATCGGATCGTGAAAGATCTGATATCTGACCGTGAAGGCAATTATAAACTATTGAACTTCAAAATCTGCAAATATCTCCGTTAACACTGTTGTATTATCAAATGGCGGAACAAATCAGAAAAACCAAATGAAATGATTAATTTTACAACTCAATAATACTTCACACTAAGATACCAAACTAAATCCGTACTTTTTAAGAAAAACAAAAATAAAAAGTGACTCATGCGTATGGGAATAATGAAAGAAAGGGTACAAAATACTTTTTAATGTATTCTGATTACTTTCCAGTAATATCATCAAGTTATATTTAAAACTTAATTACACCTTATGTAAGAATCCTGGGTTTTGATTGGTTGATAGCCAGTGTATTTTTCACCAATTTACTGTTATCAAATGAATATCGTTCATTTTTTAACTCCGCCGGGGTATATGCAAAAAGGATATGCCTTTTTTTACCCTCTCTGCCGTGGTATTTGCCAAAAAATACTCTATCCGACTGGACGCTTGTAATGTCACGATCATCAATGCGTTTTTGAACGTTAACATTCGGTGTAATTAAACAGATATAGCATGTTCTTGAGGGGTATTTGCGAAAAATACCAGTCTTGAGAATGAATTTCCCTCGCCTTACGGCTCGCGAAATTTAACATTCTCTCGACTGGTATTTTTCGCAAATACCCCTCCTTAACATGATATATCTGTTCAAAATCCGGATAGAGTTCCAGATAGTACCGAGTAAAATGTTATTGTTTTTTTTTCCTGTTGAAGTTCCGAATATTTTTTATAGGGTTTAGAGCATGCACGTGGTTATTTCAAAAGAATATAATTGAATGTTGGTGGTTTTTTAAAATTTGTTTTCATATGTTTGAAAACTACTGTCCATATAATTTTCAACAAGAGCTATCAAAATAACTTCATGCAAAATAATTCTTAGTTTAAAATACGTATAGTAATTCCATGGTTACACAAAGACAAAAAATAAACAGTCTTTATACATATTTATTATAAGGCTAAATCCTAACTATCCTACTGCCTGTCGATACTATTATCTTGGCATTGCACAAGTCATGTCTTCTTTGACTGTCCATGGCGTTAAAACACTAAATCCCGGGGATGTGTTTTAATTGATTTTAGTCTCTGGTGCATGATTTTTTATTATTAATTGTGTTTGGCCTTTAACTAGCTTTCAGTAACTGCTAGTACTCTCAAATCGTACTTTCTTGTTAATTTGAACTGTTGACACACTTTGTAATGCATTTCTGTTATTCAATGTTTACTTATTTTGTGTTATATCTCGTCTCACTATTTTTAATATGTACCACCTTTGATAAGTATTTAGTATGACGATAGATTTTCACTTCTGTTCTCGTACTGTGAACAACAAATTTATTTATTTTGTAAAAAATGTTTCCCTACTCCTAACAACAAAATTATTATATTTAAATTTACCTGTGTACGTTATTTACTTAACGCCATTTTGTCCCAGGTTAGAGTGGTCTTTTAGACATTGTTCCTACAACTTTTTTTTTATTAATATTGTATCTATATTGTGTCATTGATCAAACTTATTCGTTCAGTGTATGTTTACTTGTTTTTGTTTATATGTCTTTTTGATCGAGTTAAGCCATTTCAATTGATATTTTATAGTGTGTCTTTTTATGCTGTCATGTTACACTACTGTTTCAGGTTAGGATGGCGGTTGGCGCCTGTTAAAACGTTTTAACCTGCTGCATTTGTATGCACCTGTCCTAAGTCAGGAGCCTGTTGTTCAGTGGTTGTCGTTTGTTGGTGTGGTTCATAAGTGTTTCTTGTTTCTCGTTTTTTATATAGATTAGACCGTTGGTTTTCCTGTTTGAATTGTTTTAAACTATTCATTTTGGGGCCCTTTATAGCTTGCTTTCGGTGTGAGCCAAGGCTTCGCGTTGAAGGCGGTACTTTGACCTATAACTGTTTACTTTTTATACATTGTGACTTGGATGGAGAGTTGTCTCATTGGCACTCATACCACACATCTTCTTATTTATGTTTACTAAATGAGTAGATGTGGTATGATGGGGGATTTGCCAATGAGACAACTATCCACCATAGAAGAAAGGACGTGGATAAAAGCTACTATATAGGTCAGCGGACGGCCTTCAACAAAGAGCTAACCCCGTATCGTATAGTAAGGTATTCAAGGCATGACAAAATATGAAACAATTCAAATGAAAACACAAAACACAAAACGGCCTAAATTCTATTAAAACAATACACGAAAAACAGATATGGCAGACAGCAACCAACGACAACCACTAAATTACAAGCTCTTGACTTGTGACAAACACGTTAAAAAATGAGGCGGGATTAAACATGTTTGTGAATGCTCGACCCCTCTTTTCCCTCATAACCTCATTTATTGGGACAGTGGTGTATCAGCACAATATAAGAAAAAATTTAATAAATTATTTGGATCGGACTTAATTTACATATCAGATCGACATGAACTTCACTAAAAAACTACTAACAATAACATTAAAGTACCAAATGTATATAATTCACAACAAGAGCCTCGTTGGAGCCCGAAACGGCAGACTGGCAAACATATCTGGTTTTGATAATTGGATTTACATTTTTGCCAATCAAAAATGGCTTTAAAGAAACACTTTACTTATTTTCAAATACTAGTATACAACTTTTTGAGGGCATTCATGTGAAAATCAAAGGCATTAAATTATATTTCTCCAATACCAAGATCATACTACGATTTTTGAACAAAATCGGGTTGATTTTTGGTGTGTTGCAAAATCTTCTAAGCCCCAATTCCAAGCTCTCCTTATTTCACTGAATGGCAATTTTTATTAATCTTTATGCCATTTTTATCTATTCTTCATATTTTAGCGACCTGTTATTCTCTATCCTTTATTTTTTTTCTCTTGTATTTACTTTTTTCACCATTATCATCTACTCTGTAAACCCCATAAAAAAACTCATTGATATATTTGGTAAAAATAAGTGAAGAGCTCGTGTTGTATAATTTACTGATTCTGAATAAAAGATAAAATGTTGTTATCTTTTTTCTTATGTTCTTTCATGTTTTATGTTATGTCAGTGGTCGAGATATCGGAGAAATATATATACAAAAAAAATAGTTGAACATCGCCAAATGTCCATGTCACGGCCTGTCAAGGTTAGCGAAAATCTCAGTGGCGTAGCTTGACCCTTATTTCTAGTGAGGCAAACGATTTGATACTTGGGAGTCAGAGCCTGACACAGTTCAAAGACTGATGTGGATAGGAAATGGACGGTTATGGCATATCGAAGTCACAAATAAATGTTTGCGGCATTCAAGTACAAATGCAAAAAGTCCAGTTTTATACAAGTGTGTTTGTTGTTTGCCTTACACCAAAGGACAATTTTTTTTCATATAAAAATAAGAAGATGTGGATTGATTACCAATGAGACTACTCTCCACAAGAGACCAAAATGACACAGAAATTAACAACTATAGGTCACCGTACGGCCTTCAACAATGAGCAAAGCCCATACCGCATAGTCAGCTATAAAAGGCCCCGAAATGGCAAATGTAAAACAATTCAAACGAGAAAACTAACGGCCTGATTTATGTACAAAATAATGAACGAGAAACTAATATTCATATTCAAGACAAGAAAAAATTAACCATATTCAATAGTATAGGTTCTGCAGAGTGTGTCGACCAGTATATGAGCACGAATTTCGACTGCAACTGAAAAAGGAGAGCATGTTAGACAAGTTAAGAGATTTTGTCTTCCAAAAGGCCCGCATTGGACCCCTGACAGGTTTGTTTCAAGGGTTCTATAATGCGTAGTGAGCATTTCACTCTCTATAGTGCTGTTGGATATGGTCTGGTATAAACTTCACCCCTTCAAAAGTCGACGACGGCTTTCCTGTCGCAAGTGAGAAATTTAGGTTGCCATTTTTCTATATCATTAATCCTATCATTATGCAGGGTCAAAATAAGATAACTAGATATTCATGAACATGAAAAATTACATTTTAGCAGTCTTATAAAATCATTATTTGATTTTATTTGACAAATATGATTTTCATACCTTTCAATAGATTTTAAGTTCGTTGCATTTATGATTGGAATCATGATTTCCATCTTCAAATTTAAAGTGCTGTTCTGTCTTTTGTGTGTGTGGAGGGGGTCTTGATTGGCCACACACTCGTACAAAATTTTCGTCTTAAAACAACCCAGATTTGCGGACTTTCATCATAAAATAATAGTATTTTCTACTGTGCATTAGATTATTTATTACATTTGAATTAAACTATTGATTAAAATTTCAAAAGGGAAAAACGACTGATCAAAACAAAAATAACTTACACAATCTTGCATTGGCTTACCATAAATTGCTTTTGTACAGATTCGGTGATATCAAAGTTTAAGATTAACTATGTCTTGTAACTTTATAAGTTTGCAAGATGCATAGGTGGATATAATATATCTGGTAACAGGTTGAACTATGAATCCGGGCTCATATGAACCAAGGAACATGTCGGTGGAAGGGTAGAACAGTTGGTTCCCATTGGAATGCCAAGTGTCTGTTGAAAACCACATCTATTCAACATACATGTCAGTTTCACAGTTTTTACCTCTTGTTTGAATCCCTTTTGTTACCAGGTTTACATTATCCGTTTCTAAAACAATAAATACACATTTACCTAAGTTGGTCATTTCAGAAAATATAATAGATTATTAGTCTTTAGCTAGTTAACTGAGATAGGCTCGCTTAAACGACAGAGAAGTCAAATGTTTTGTACAATCTTCACTCTCACCTTTATACTTTGGAATACACGTTACATATTTGATCTATCTATATCTTCTCTATTTTTATTGATAAAAAATGTGGTGTGGCAGTTGCCTCATTGCCTCCGAGGCCGAACCTACGCCTCTGAATGAGCAAAAAAATAAATAGAGAAAATGTGCCAATAAAGTAAAGAACAAAGAATAAAGGGTGGTAAAAATAAAGAATAGAGAAAAATGGTAAAAAAATAAAGAATAGAGAAAACTTTCCTAAAAATCTAAAGCATATAGAATGAAGGACCACCATAAACAAGAATCAGGGACAGCTCAGCGGGGGTAACATTATCAGTGACCAACAAGGGAGCACTTTTGGATTGATAAAATTTAACATTGTTGTATAGGGAAAAAACTTGACAGTTGCTTTAAAATGATTTGTCAACATTTTATTTATACAATCATAAACTATTGCCATGGCAGGTGAAAAAGTTATTAGATTTATCTTTATTTTGATGTTAAAAAAAAATGCTTATGTTATTTAAAAGTGGTGTCCCTAATGATTTGAAAATTTCCCATGAAAAGATACGTTTTTCCTACATAACTTAACCAAATTCAATGATGATGAGTGGTAGTAAAAAATTCCTATAAAATTCATTATTGCAGTGACATTATTTCGCCATGTCCCATGTTATTTTTGTATAATTCTTCTTTCTGAAGGTGCAAAAAAAAATATTTTAAGTTTACATTTGATGGTGTCCCTGGAAGTTTGAATATGGTGATTATTTCGTTATCAAACGTCAGTTCATGTATACGTATATTGTAAAGAACTGAAACCGATATCTATACGTACCATATTGGGAAAGACGGAAAATGTTTGATAGAAGATAGCGTCCAAACTTTCCAAAAAAAAAAATAATAATAATAATATTAGTCATTTTTCAATTATTGTTTAAAATAAATTCATAAAGAGGAAAATGTTAAATTGAATTTTAGTCCTGATTAAAAATTGTTGAAATTTTAAACATTATTCGGAAAATTTAAATATATAGATAGAACTTAAGCACATTTTGTATGATTAGAAAATTGCTAATGAATTACCAAGAGCTTATTTGCAGTACACACCTAATGACAAAGGAAACAATGTGAATTTGAAATTCTGCACTAAAAGTTGGATGATGAATCAATTAAAAATGCAAAGCATTTGTGTATTGCTATTAAAGTTTTGTAGAGTTCGGGAAAAGAAACATTTAATTGTTTTTCTTTCTCGTAAACACTTATTATGTATAATACATGTTTTATTTATTGGAAGGAAAAAGATATGTACAAGCATAGATATAATAGCCATATTATGGCTATTATATCTATGGTACAAGTATCGTTTATTGTGTTCTTATCCTAACCATATTAAGGTGTGAATTCAAACAACAACCACCCACTGTTTTATCATCTGCCAGCTATTCAATTAATGAAAGATGTAGACCGACATTCATGCTGATTTTGAATATCATTTGACAGTACTAAAAGTTTAATGTACACTTAACGTATAACTCCGTCAACTTCTGTACTCAGGGATGTTTATACATGAACATATATAGCCCCTTCTAGCATGTCTAGTGTGCATGAGAGATTTAACTAAAATTTTGAATGTTGAAATATTGGAATGAATCGTTCATTGTTGAAGACCCTACATCAACTGTCAAGATGAAGAACAGGAATAAAAGCCCTGTTCATTGATAATTTTCTATGTATTGTGTGCGATTTTGTCCTCTGTACATTTACTTCATATCCTTTTATTTTCTATCCAATATGTGAATTGTGCATCTAGAACATTCAAATGGCCGATGATATAAAAAAAAAATACTTATTCAACAGTTAAATTATAATAATAAATTCAAAAACAGTTGGGCACTCTCTTTGACATATCATTTGATATGTGCAACAGGTTTTCTGATATTTCAAAAATAATATTACTTTGCCTTTCAATTATCAGTGTAATCATTTCTATCAGACCAAATTTTGTCTATGAATGAAGGTAGATGTGGGGTATAAGTAAATGCAGAAGTCATGAACTTCTGGTAAATGAGATAGCAACCCAACCATGCACATAACTTAGACATGTAGAAAGCAAAATATAGCCTTCTCCAAAAGACAGGTTCTTACAGGGCAACTAAATACTCAACAATAGACATGCCTTTATAAAAATGTCAAGATCTAAATCGCCCAGAGTCTATACGTTCAATGTGAATTTAAAAAAAACTATGTGGTGTTTGCTTACATCCTCTTTTTTCAGTCTCTGGTGGATTGTTTTCTAATATTGACAATAATACCACATCTTCTTATTTTTCTTAAGGTCTGCTATAAACACAAACATTCTCCAAATAACGAATACAAATAAGATATGACATACGACAACTACTTACGAGGTCCCCAAATTTGGACAGGTACTAGTACATGTATATGGATATGTGTTCGAGTTAAACTTACTTTTGAAGGTCTCAACCCTCCCCCTTTTGAATCTCAGTATAGATTAACAGAACGTGCATAAAAGAAAAGAACTTAACTCTGGTTGGTTTAAGGTTATGCCACACATCTTATTTTTGGTACCGAGAATTTGCTATCCTATGCCTTTTTTCACAGTTAATCCAATTCGCCTCCTATTGGTGTCTATATAAAAATGACCGTCCCACATGAGTGCATATTAGATATTTTTGAGCATCTATTTTGCCTTTCTGCTTACCGGGCTATATGATTACAAAATTTTTTTGTATAGACATGTTTTGTTTATGTCTAAAATTCAAAGAACCCTCATACAATGGCTGTATAAAAAGTTGTATATAGCAGACCTATAATGCTTTTTCATGAACTTATTTAGCGATTTTGCAGGTTAATATATATGAAAATATTTGTTATCTTCATCAATATGAATTGCATTTTAAACTTGCTTGAGGAAGACAGAAAACGATCCCGGATACACATGTGAAGATGAAGCTCTATAGTTTTTGATAAATTTAGATTCACACCGCATATGTTTTCGAAATTTATGAATTTCATATGAAATTGTATTGTGTCTTGTTTTTGCATATTACTCCCATCTTTTCTTTTCAATATGTTAAGAATAGACATCATTATCTAAAGGTAATACAGATACAGCGTAAATTGACACGAAGTAGGCAAATATTTCGAAAAATAGGAATTATACCAACCTGTATGTATTTCACACTAGTAAAAAAGAAGAAAAAACGTGAGATTGCCTTTTAATGTACCTCTTTAAAATTATTGTAGCCTTAAAATTGTCAAAACTTATCAAATCGACTTTCTAAAATTCACAGGTTTAGTCTTTTTTACCCAAATCTTCTTTAAAGCGTCTTAAAATCGAAAAATGGATTTTTTAAGATTAGAAAAAAACCCACCGCTATTTTAACTTTAGTTGCGATTTTAGTCTTTTTTTTTAAACTATATTAGAACATAAATCAGGCCCGATTGTTTTTCTCTTTTAAATGATTTCTCATTTTTGCATACCGGGGCATTTTATAACATAACTTTTTATAACATGTATAACTTGGTTTTACTTATTGTTGAATGACGTAAAGTGTACTATAGTTGTTAACATCCTCGTATTTTGTTCTTTCAATTGACGGAAAGTTTTCACCATACCACATATTTTTATTCATAAGCCAATAATTCCATTTGTTGAATTAAGATGATACATTTCAAATGTAGGCCATAAATGCCCCGGACATGAAGATAGTACCAGAAAAAAGTCAGGTTAGAGATAGTTTGTCTCTGATTTACAATGTGAAAAACTTATTTCATAGTAATATTTTGTGTTTTCTTGAACATTAATATTTATAAGTATAAACAACTTTGTAAACTTTGGATGATCCATACCCTCATCTCTTTTTATACGTAAGTGTAATTATTGCCCGGGATTACCATAATACCAGCTGAAGTTAATATAATAGACATAATAGGTACTTCTTAAATTGTAGGAAATTTTTGCAGTATCGTCGGGAATAGAAAATTAATCTGCATTTTTTTTTCACCCTAAAAAAAAACGGTGTTAAAAAGACCGTTATTGTTCTTTATTATATTTTAGATATCTGTGGTTCTAAGCTGTCACCGGAAGACTCGTTGTTATGCGTAGAACAGGTGCGCTGAAGGATGTAAACAACATGGCGGTAAAACCAAAAGTTTGACCGGCTACATCATCTCTCTATAAAAAATAGTCTCTTGTATTTTCAGGAAGAGAAAAGAAACCCAATTCTCCACAGAAAATGGCTCATTGTAATTAATTTTATACCACCGATTTCATTTGAGTGATGATAAACTACTAAATCTACAGAATATTTCAAGTTCTCAAAACATGATAAAACTTGTTTACATACTCATAATATAGTGTATCGCTTTTTATGTTCAGTTACATTGCACGTTTTTGTCATCAGCTTTGTGAATAAGTCATTAAAATAGCATATTAGTTCACTTAATAAAGTATTAGTTTATGACTTTCATTTGAGAGTAAAACTAAAAAATCAGCATTTGATAAAAATGCAGTGTGTGATGGAATCCTTGTCCATTTGCCCAGAAATCATGTTCGCCTCAAGGTTTTGTGTTGAATAATTTTTTAATCATGCTTTAGTAAGTGTATTGCTATTAACATGATTAAATAAAGATAATATATTTTTTTAATTGTTTTAAATAAAGTAACATTCTAAAAATTTAAACAGGTTTCCTTTAGTATTTTGTGAATTATTTTGATGTAATGAATATTTTCATGATGACCAACGGCCAAGTTCATTCATCTAAAACTTGTTAAAGAAAGGAGAAAGATACCAAATGGCTATCAAACACATATCAATAATACCAAATTAGCTTTATAATTACCAATTAACAGTAACTATAAATAATTAACATATGATTAATAGAGAATATTATATTGCTTTTTCAATATCACATTTGTATCAACCCGAGACACCAATATAATCCCAAGAGCTCTGCTCGAGGGATTATATTGGTTGAGGGTTGATACGGTGTGATATTGAAAAGGCCATATATAGATGCCATACACTTTATTATATATCTCAGTAGATGGCCTTTTCATTATATCATCCCAAGAGCTCTGCTCGAAGTAGATGTTTTTGAAAAGGCCATACATGATGTTTTTCACGTGACGCCATACAGGTTAGGGGTTTGATAAAGCCTTTGCAACGGTGACTGATGTCGATGATGTGACGTCATACAGATTAAGGGTGTGATAAAGCCTTTGCAACCGTGACTGATATCGATATCATCACGGATGGTTGATACAGCATGATTGCCATTGATTGTATTACACATACAATTTACATGTATTTACTACTAAGTATATAATAAATCATCTAAATACAAAAAAAATATTTCATTTAAAAGATTCATAAATTTTTATTCATGCAAATATAAATATTTTGATATACATAAAAAAAAAACATCTAATAATTTAACCTGTATACTGTATTCAAATAAAAATAGGGTGCAAACATGCAGGGTATGAACAAACCCAGGGTCGAACATTTTGGTTGCGAACGGACCTGATACCTGTGTGATTAATATGGATCTGTCCATCCATAGGGGACTAGCTCCAAAGTGTGATATAAAATAAAGTTTTAGCCTTTTTGTGATGGCACCACAAAAGCCAAATGAATGTGTTGGATGTAATTATATATACACTGCTGTATCATGTTTATATAAGTTAGAAATAAAAAAATGAAGTAAGAGGCTAAGGTCTCTAAAAGTATTTATCAAGGAACCCTTTTGAAAATTAGATGGCCCTTCAACCCTTTCAGTGTTTTGACCTACAAGCTTTGCATCTAGCATGTCTACGGGTCTACTTAAGGCTCCCAGAAAGCTTTTGTTATTGTTTATGCAAAATCCTGAAATCTAATTAGACCTCTTAAACAAATATTTTATTTTAGTGTTTTTTGAAAAATCACACCATGGTAAAAATAGACAATTCCACAAAACACTAGGGCAACACAAAAAACTAAATATCAAATAAGCAACATGAACCTAATAAAAAAAAAAGGGGTCTTCTCAACACGTGCAATTTTGCCCAGCTAGTAATTGTCGTGGTGCCACATCCAGAAATGAGGGGTAGTTTTGTGTATTAATATTGATGCGATAATTTTATATTCAATGATGTGCTTTTCTGCAATGTCTGCTTTAAAACTGATTGATAGAGAAAAAAGTAGCATGATTTTTCTTTAATATTCATAATTGGCTGAGCCGCTCATTTATTAAAAAGGGAAGTGAATGAATAAATGATAAAGATTTCAATACCAATATACTTACCAAAATACGTAGTGGAAGTTCTAAATTAAATTTAGAAACAGGTCGCTATGACAATATTCCCAGAAACAATTGTATTTGTAGATGTTGTAAAATGAACAATATTTAAGATGAATACCATTTTGTGTTGATTTGTCCTGTATATAGAACTCTTAGATGTAACTTTTGCCAAACATATTATTGTTCATGGCCAAATACACGAAAGCTAGATTTTGTGTTACAAGCCAGGTCAAAAAGCTTAACAATTAAGGAAACAGACCATATGCGAAGGAGGAAAATTAGTCCAGTGTGACCCATGTTAGTCATCAATGAGTCAACAAATAGCCACTGGAAATATTGCAATTTGGTACAAAATGTATGACATTACATTAGAGGTCAACAGAATTGTCACATTTTTAAGATTGCTGACATGTTATCTTATTTGTTACTACATGTACCTGCAAAACTCCATTTACCTCATTTTATATTTTTCAGTGTGGCAACATCCATATGTGAATGTGTTCAAACATTTCAATCTTCAATCATGGAAAAAGTCAACAAAAGAAGGAGAAGTTTCAACTGTAATGGTAATTATTTTCACAGCTTATTTTATTTATTTACAATATATCTTAGAAGGGTTAGATGTATAAAAATGTGTTATTTAAAAAACTTTTGACTTTAAGAAGTGAATGTATTAGCTGTTGTAACATAAAAAAATCATTTGTCTTGGTCATTATTAATCATTCTTATGCTGTTGACATCAGGATCACATTATCAAGCACCATAAGATTAAAAGGCACTATCATGACAAATCATGAAAAAAAAGTAAATAAACAAATTCTGAATTGTATGATTCCATGTTTCTGAAAGGTGGTTTGAAACACCAATCAACAATAAATTTACTAAATTATAATGGCTGTTGCTGTAATGTCTGACTGCTAAAAAATTGGTTATTCTAGAAATTTATTTTTGCTTTCCTGGCATCTAAACCATATCATACATTAACCATATGTCAGATGTCTAAATGAAAGGGAAAAAATACAGACATAATGTCATTATGTTTTGTGATTTTTGCAGCAAACTTCAAAAACAATACATTGTATCTAATTAGATGTTCAAAGTATGGTCATGATGCCAACGTAATTTACAGAATTTTTTCATATTATGGAAGACAAAAGAATATTGCATTGACAGCCATTTGTTAAAAATATCAAGAAATTCTAGCAAAAACAAACATGTCAAAGGCTATAAGCTTCCAGCTATGCCAGTGTTGTACTTAAAGTCAACATTAGCTGTCTGAGTTTCCATTATATAGTCATCTCCCACCTTTCTATATCAAGAGCAATATGTTTCAGAGACCAGATGCTTTCAAACGATAAATTTAGTAGTTAACCAGAATACCAGCCAACTTATATAAAAACAAAAAAGATGTGGTATGATTGCCAATGAAACAACTCTACACAAGAGACCAAATGACATAGAAATTAACAAATATAGGTCACCGTACGGCCTTCAACAATGAGTAAAACCCATACTGCATAGTCAGCTATAAAATGCCCCAAAACGACAAATGTAAAACAATTCAAACGAGAAAACTAACAGCCTGATTTATGTTCAAAATAATGAATGAAAAACAAATATGATATACAGCAACAAATTGCAACCACTGAATCATTATGTATGATTTGGTATACTATAGACAAAGAAGTTTTTTATTGAAGTCTGAATATACATGTTGTTCATGAAATTTAATTGAAGCTTGAGAACTACTACCAAATGTTTAATAAGATAATTCAGTGACAACTTTGCTTTTTTTTTTAGGATAAAACCCTGAAATGTACAGTTTATAGAATAACTGGTTCAATCCCTGCTGGTAACTATATTCAACTTCCTAAGGCACAGTCCCAATCTCTTGGACTAACAGGTAGATATTTCTACCTCTTGTTCAAGCCGATTCCTACCAAGTATTTTGTAGTTCACATTGATGTTGCTACACAGGACAACCTCATTGTAAGGATCTCATTTTCAAACCTGTTTAAAGAGTTCAAGTCAACATCAACATGGCTTCAGTTTCCATTCTTATGCAATGCATCAAGAGGCTCCGTGCAGGCATATGCATCTGTTGGAAGCAAAGGTAACTTTTAAAATTTAATTATATAGCTTTTTAAAAAAACTGTAAAACTTGTGAGAATAATTGAATTTTAAAAGTTTGAATAAATAATACAATTAAGAGCCTTGAAGTTTGGCATACTATCTGCGTATATCATATATGGCGGCAAGTGCACATGATATCGTTAAAAATGGATAATTTTGTAAATTTTACATAGAATTAAGAATGCTATAATAGAAACAATAGTTTTTAGAATAAGTGAAAAAGACTTTTCAAAATATGTTCTTTATATCTAATATCAGGTAAAGAATTATTTATTTTATGTAGTTTTAAGTGATTGATTGCTATGTTGTTTGATTAATGTCCAGTGTCAAATATTTTATGCATATTTAAGGTTGATAATTTAAACTAAAAGATGGTGTTGTTATTGTAAGGTGTTTTTGGAATTATCTTATGACTGACTGATTAATTTTAGATTAACACATTGTCCTGTATTGTCTTTTTTTCAGATCACAGTGGACCAGCCCCAATGTCAACAAGATGGACAGTATTGTGTTTAGACATGAATTACATCTTATCTATGTATCTCAATAGAAAGTTCTCCTACATCAAAAATGTCAAGCTGTGTGCCAATATGCTGGTAAAAAATATGTGTACCAGTGATTTACTGTATGAAGTTGGTAAGTTTACAGTGTTCAAGCTAGGATAAAAGGGCAGAGGGGCACACTTTTAAGATGAGTGTACATTAGTGCAGTGTCTTGTATGAAAAGGGACAAACTTAATAATGTTTTTAGACAAAATTGAAATAATCAAACAAATATTATTATATATATATTTTTGCAGGATTTATAGTATTTTGGGTTTTAAAAAGCTTTTCCCAGTTATGAAAAGGATTAGTTTGCATATGAAAAGTATGAATTTCTTTAGAAAAATAAAATTCCTATGACAGGACTAGTTGAGCAGAGGATGCACAGAAAGGACAGATTTAAAACACAGTTTTATTGAAAATATAACATATGTCAGACTGGTTATATAATTAGCTTTTAATAGCCATTTATTAAGCTTTTTTTTATGAATTGCTTGCTAAATTTATGCATATATTAGTACTCGTCATATACTATGCCAGGTTAAATACCTTCTTAAATAATATTTAAAATCTTCTTTTCATATATGTGTATTTCTATTCTTATAAAATATATTCCAGGTTTAACATTTGAGCAAGCAAAGAAAGCTGGACGTGTGTCCCATGATGTGACACCAATGCCAAGAGATTTAGCATTCCCGCTATTAAAGGGAGATAAATGGGATGATCTGTATGACATGATCAGGTATAATTGTTCATAATTTCAGTTTAAAATATGGTATAAAAAAAATTGCTGGCTAGCAAGAAATAATCAATGAGTGTTTGTAGAAGGTTTTGGAATTTAACATATTTTAGCCTTGATCAAAATGTGCATCAAATGCAGTAAAAATTTTATCGTACAGTTTAATGTTATTGAGAAAAAAATGTACATGATGAGATTATAATAAGATCACACTTTTTAATAGCTGGATTAAAGAAAAAGAATCACAAAGTGTATAAATTATGTCATTTATGATCCATGAGGTATATAAAGCATTTGTCTGTTGGATATCTGAAAAATATTATAAAATTTCTTTAGTTTATTACAGATTAATATATATGTAAATGCTTTTAGTGATATAATAAATCATATTTTTTATTTTTTCAGATTTCCAAATGAAGGTTCCAGAAAACCATTTGATTCCATTCAATTTGAGAATATAGAAAATTCTGCAGGTAAAAAATCTTTTATTAGATATAACACTAGAATAAATCTGGTTATAAGCCTATAATTGAAAAAGTCAAGCCCACCACTATACAAAAATTCAAGTTGTAGGTAATAAGAAAAATATCTTCAAATGTTTTGAATATGTAAATACAATGAAATAGCAATCTTGTCTTAAAGGAATTTGTAATTGCTTCAGAAATATGGTCCAGAAAAGGTAAAAACCATTTCATTTAAATTAACATAGGAACTGATAGGCAAATTTATATAATGGTTTACTTTTAGTGTCAACCAAACTAACATATTTTTATACAGGGTCAACCAAACTAACACATTTTTACAGGAAAAGTTAATTTAGGAAGGAAATGCTTGATTGGCAAGTTGATTCCAATCAAACATGGTTTAAGTGAATCAGATTTAGATTAGGAAAAAGCAACAATGAAATTAACATCATATGTAGAAATTGAGTTAAGGAAAGGAAAGAAAGACCCTTAAAAATTCTGAAAAAATGATGGAATGTGTAAGTTTTTAAAATTTCTCATTTTAGTTTCAGAGGAATCATCAATTAATTCTTCACAGCGAGTTACACCAAAGAAAGTTGACGTCAGTAAATGTGTATCAGAAAGGATATCTCTAATTCACAACATGACAAAACCAAGACAGGTATTATATCACATTAGATATCTTAAATTCATTACAAAACAAGTATTGTATCAGATTTGGTATCTTAAATTCATGGCATGACAAAACCAAGTTAGGTATATATATTGTATCTGATATGACATCTTCAAGTCACAGTAAGACAAAACCATGACAGGTAAGACAAAACCATGACAGGTATTGTATCACATAAGATCATTATTTCACAGCATATCAAATCCAAGACTGGTATCTATATTGTACAAGATTAGATAATTTTTAATTCACAACAAGGCAGGTATTATATCAGACTGGATATCTTTAATTCACAGTATGACAAAGCCTAGACATATATATATATATATTTTATTCAATAAGATATCTTTCATTTACAGCATGTCCAAATCAAGACAGGTATTAATAATGTATTGGATGTAATACAAATATCTTTGATTCATTGTATGACAAGCCAAAACATGTACTTATATCATATCAGATTGGATATCTTTAACTCACAACCAATGATTGGTGTTAATGCTGATGATATACACAGGGAAGATGAAGGAGAGATACATGTATTTGCCCATCCTACAAAAGATGATAAATAAATATAGTACTTATCTAGAAATGATTCCTCTACAACAGACAACAGTGTTTTCAGTTAAAGTTGATTATTAGTTCCTCATACATGGATACATCTTAGAGCATGTTTACATGTACATGTATTTGAGTTGGCATAATTAGTACATTGTGTGTGTTTATTTCAGAAAGCCATGAAGAGAATACAAGTGACAAAAGAGCTACCTATGATTGGTGTTGATGATGTTGATATACACAGGGATGACGAAGGAGAGATACATGTATTTGCCCATCCTACAGACGATGTTGTTATACATCAAGATGATAGAATAACAGGAGAGGTTTGTAAACAATGCAATATATCTCTTTTTATGCCCCCGCTGCGGCTATGGGGGCACTAAGTGTTACCCTTGTCCGTACATACGTCCGTATGTCCCAAAATTAGTTTACATTCTCTAACTTGAGTTTTCATCAACCAAATGTTATGAAACTTATACACTATGCTTATTACCACAAAACACAGATCAAGTTTGAATTTGGGTTGCTTCACTTTCACCGTTCTTGAGTTATGTCTCTTTATAAGATTATATGCAAGTGGGGGCATCATCTGTGTCCCATGGACACATTCTCCATTTATTTATTTATTATTTGCTTCCTCTTTTCATATTTATACTTACTTTTGTACCTTGAATAACCGCATTTTGAAAATAATAAAAAAAAAGACTTTCCATAAAATATTGTAGGTGGCACCGCTTATTAAAGTGAAAACATGTCACTTGAAACCTTATTACATTTATTTTAATGAGACAGCAACCCATTTACATACAAAACTTAATAGACTAGGCAATATATGTAACCTCTAAATCTCCTTAAGTCTGAAAAAAGTGTGTTAACATTTAACTGTTTCTATCCATTATCCTTTATCAACAATTTTTTTTATCTAAATGAAAAAAAGACATAGATATGATGATTGACTGATTGACCAATGATGAGGTTCTTGCATTGTGACAGGTATAGGAACATGTGGCAGAATCTAACCATTTTTTTAAGAATCACAATCCTTCATCATCTAATCTAGGTCAGTGGAGTAACAATAGGTATGAACAGGAATGTACAAACAATTTTTAAATGCTGAATAGAATACTTCTATCTATAGGACATTATTGATAAGTGCAACTGTCATGAATTTTAATGTTTCTTATGGTTGTTTATTTTTCATTTCAGTCTGTAAATGTAGAAAAAATAAGAGGAACTGCACATGTTCCTGCTGCAAGGAAAACAAATTATACGGTTTGTTTATTTATTGATGTTATAATGAATTACAGTAAAGGTCACCCTAATATAAAGCGAAAACCTGACTTGTCAGGTTACCCTCTACTTGTCTTGCTGTTGTAATATCATTTTGAACCTTAATTTAAAGATCATCTTTGCTATAAGATCAAGTCTTGATTTCAAGTTCAAGTATACATATGCTTTTAAATACATGATAAGTAATGACTGTAACTGTCTATTTAGAACTGTTTCTTATGCCCCACCTACGATAGTAAAGGGGGATTATGTTTTTCGGTCTGTGCATCCGTTCGTTTGTTCGTCCGTCTGTTCCGCTTCAGGTTAAAGTTTTTGGTCAAGGTAGTTTTTGATGAAGTTGAAGTTCAATCAATTTGAAACTTAGTACACATGTTCCTTATGATATGATCTTTCTAATTTTAATACCAAATTAGAGTTTTGACCCCAATTTCACTGTCCACTGAACATAGAAAATGATAGTGCGAGTTGGGCATCCATGTACTATGGACACATTCTTGTTTACAATAGAAATACAAGGGAAATACACATAAGTTATCACAGGAGTATGTAATACACGGCATAAACATTTATCATGATATTTTGTAGGCATTAGAACCAGATCCCATTCTGAAACTAAGGAGAATTGTTGGATTCGGTGGTGCTACATTTAAAGATGTAAGTTCATAATATATGACAATAATTGATTAAAGTGATAAATTATAAGAACATAATATGTGATTATAATGGTTGGCTGTAAACTTTTTCATATATAATTTCAGTTTTGGTTATGTTGACCATCTGTTATTTGGTATAGAAATATTGTCAATTTAAATTTATTGAGAAAAACAGTAACCTTATTTAAAAAAATTCCTGCAGTTAATTGCAGCCAAAGACATGCAAGAATACTGACCAGAATAACAAAATGAAATGATATGCTTGATGTCATGTAAAAACTTTGGTAAAAAAAAAATGAAAAATTTTATTCTTCCCATCTTTAGGCTTTGTGGTCTGTAGATGGATCAACTGTAGTATACCCCTGCCATGCAGTAGTTGTAGCTATGAAAGTCAGCAATGGACATCAAAGGTTCTTTATAGGCCACACAGACAAGGTAGGAATTACTTTATGATCAACTTAGAAATACTGCTTAAAATTACAGCTTTATATACATATGATTTACCAAATAATTACGAAAATCAGTCATTTATTTTTTAAACAGTTTGAATGTTTCAACTGATGAGCAACCTTATCCAGTCACATTATAAAAGTAAGGAGTCCAATGAAAAAACTCCACCACAGTTCAAATAATTGTATTTAAGCAATTATAGGTCACTGTATGGCCTTCAACAATGAGAAAAAAACGATACCATATAGTCAGCATTAGCCATTAACATTTTTGTTTCTCTCTTAATGAATTGCTATTTTTTTTCTTTTTTGAAAATGAGGCAAATTAGTCACTTTGCTGTTATAAATTTAAAATTTAAAATCTTTAAAAATTAAATAAATTTTTATCTTAGACGATTGATAATTTGAAAAATTGAGTTTTATCTGTTCTATTCATAGGTGTCTTGTATAAGTATGACTGGGAACAGTACAATGTTGGCTTCAGGACAGACAGGGAACCTGAGTGTTGTTAGAGTATGGAAATTCAATACAGGAGACTGTCTAGCAATGTGTAAAACACATGTTCATTCCTTACACTGTCTTAGGTAGGTTACATGGTTGAAGAATCAACAAAGTGTTACGGCCAGAAATCACCTTTAAATTGTAGCCAACAAAAGACAAAAATTAATAATAAATTAAACGAGATTTACTATACAATTTTACAAGAAATATTATACAAATAGAAATGTCAACTTAACTGTAAAAATATATGTCCGATCCTTTGTCTTTTCTTTATACGGAATTCTTCTCTTAACTGTAACGGAATCCAATGGAATATATATGTCCAATAAGTTCACAATCTAGTATGATGTTCGTAAATAAAAGTGTCAATCCAACAACTCCAGAGACCTAAGAAAACGTATATATTTATGTCTGTCTGAAAGTCTAACTTTGGTGTTTGTATATATATAGTTGTCACGGAAACTTCTAGAACACTTTAGAAGGGAAACTCCTAGAAAACTGTAGAATGGAAACTTCTAGAATACTGTAGAAGTTTAAATTACATATCGTAGATTATGATCATTCCGGAATTATTATGCAAGTCAAATAGAAAGTTCTAATCATTCCAACAGTATCTATGATTGTTCCATTGATTTCTAAACTACACAATTATAACATTGTTTTGAAAGGCTTGTATAGTTCGCACTGGTACATAGTCCGCACCCCTTCTCCACACGAAATTTTAGGTAAAAACTTTTGTAACTGTTAGAAAAGGTCTTATGAAACTCCGTAATTTCAAATCCTGTGCGGTCGTTTATGTATTTTCTTGAAAAACTGTTTTCCATCATCAAACAGAAGCTGAAACTGCTTGTAAATGATTCTAGAATGCTTCATGATTGTTAAAATAAGTTTAATTCACTTAAAAACAATTTAGAAACTTGTGTATGTTTAAACAGGAAGTTTAAAAGCACGTGTAAAAGAAGAAATTAACCGGTGAGAGTCGAAATCCGTACATAACAGATATCACTATTATAATACGACTTTGAAAGTAAAACAGTTCCATCCTTTGTAAAATAGTCTTTAATATATCTATCACATTAATGTTTGAAGGGTCTTAAGCTAATATAAACCATATTAGTCAGTATGAAACACCAAAACGGAACGAACAATAACCGATTACGTTTTGTAGTTTACAAATTCTAAGCTGGTTTACGGTCGTCTTTTCACTATGTTTGTATCGTTTAATCAAATAGAATTAGATACCAGTTTATTTCAACCAATGCATTGAAAAGAAACGAGAAATTTGTAATGAAAGGTTTAGTTTTTATATTTATCAGTATTAATTTGATACTGAATAAAATAACTTATTAATATGGATGAGTTAACATTATTAGTTTGAAAAATGATAAGAGCGCCTCTACAATATCAATAACAAAGATGGCGGAACGTAAACAAACCACCTCGCCATGAAATTGAAAATTTTCTTATTTCTTGCTTATTGTACTCTATAGTCCGCACCCGTCTGGAAGGTCCAATTTTGGAGAATAAAACCATGGACTATACAAGCCTTTCTACGGTATTTTGTAAACAACTATAAACCAATTATGTAAACATATTATACATGTTGTAAGGCCACACAAAACAAATTAGGCCAAGATAAATAAACATGATAATTACAATTTCATAGCAAAAGTAATTAAAACAGTGACTTTCAAATGCAAAGGTTTATACTATGAAACAGCCAATCATTAGAACTATAAAATAACATGCAGTAAACACAACAGTCATTTCAAATTATTCACAGTAACGAAAAAGACAAAATATTGCCTCAGACAAAACTATGTAAAAAAAAAGAGGAACAACATAACTTAAGGAATAATGGATAACAACTGTTCTTCAAAATTCTTTGAAGTAATGTAAGGCCATTAACAATTAGTAATACTTTGATGTGCAGATATATTATAGATAATAATATCTTGCATAAGTTGTAGCCCAGAGCTTAAACTTTTTTATTTTCAGTTTTGCTCACAAAGGTAACATGCTGTGTGGAGTTGGCAAAGACAGTCAAGGGAAAAATGTAAGTTGATTATATGTATTAGGGGAAGAAATTTCTCATTTTTAGAATTGAGCTCTACATAAATTGCCCAGAGAGGAATCACGTTTGTATCTTGTTATGAATTATTAGGTGTCTGGTACTGAGGCACCTACATCAAGGAGTGTCCAGGATGATAGACATACTTAGCCTCATTTGACAGTAAATTTATTTTACTTGTATTAATTTATGTCACAATTCAATAGTTTGAAAATTTACCGGTAAATGTAGATAATAACAAAAAATGTCCATTGTGAAAAATCAAAAGATACAAGTTCTTATAATTTTGATAAATAGTAACTTATAAATGTTAATTTTAGAATTAAAACATGGACATCTGTTTTACCTAGGCTGTCTCTAATTTTCTCTTATAAATGTGGCCTGTTATCTATTTCCTGTATGGCTAGCATGGGTCAAAATGGACTACTTTCCCTCCTTGGTAATGGTCTGTTTCCTTTCAGTTTCTGTGAAGTGCCAGCATTATCATAGATTTGATTGACAAGGAATACAGAAAGGGGTCCATGTGCACTAATGAAATGGCTTTCATGGAGTGGTAATTGGCAAAATGTCAAATTTAAATTTTTGAATAACATTCACTTTGCAATGAGCTTGATCTGTTTTGTCAGTTGAAACAATTGATTAGAAATAATACCTGCCATTTCACAAAAATTTTAAAATTTAAACTGTCTCCTGTACATGCAATTTAGTCACTTATATAGGCTTATTCTTTGCATGAGGATTATTTTACTTTTTCAGATGGTTGTCATTTGGAACACCTCTAAAGTTATGAAGAATAGAGAAATAACCGTAACAGCAAAAGCCCACACAGATGTAGATATTGTCAGACTGAGAGTTTCAGCATTTGACGATACAAGGTATAAAACTAGTAAATATGATGATGAAAAATTATTTTGATGTAGTCAAAACAATGGCTGACTTTTTTCTCAAATATACGTTTTAAAATTTCCTGTGCATCATAGTCATTTGACCATTTAATCATCACAAGCAGTGTTTGAAATTATGGTCAGACAATACTGATTGGCTAATTGAATTGTTGAAAAGCCAAGTATTTAGGATTTGCTGAATTTCATAGAAAATTAAGCAAACTGAATAATACATGAAGAACTTTCTACATGTCTAATTAGTTATTGAATAAGCAAAAAATGAAGAATTATATTATTAGAAATTAGTTGTATACAAAGGAGCTAGGAATGTTATCTTGTTGAATATTAAGATGGTAAGTTTTGCCTTGAACATATTGTGTATAGATAAAGTTTTTGGAAATACATGTGTTCTGTACAGAATATTGCTTTAGCATTGTAGCAACCATTTATTGTTTTCAGTCAAATAGGTCTCCCTGAGTGCAGGTAAAGGTTGATTTTCCTCTTTGTTGCAGTTATATTTATTTTTGTTGTTGTTTTAGGACACTCTTTAGATGACACACAATTATTACTAAATGAGTCAAATTTCAAAGTTGAATGGCAGAAAACAAATTCTCTTTGTTTTCTTTGTTTGAATATCTGGAGAAGTCACAGGAACCATAAACATTTATATTCAATTCAAGAGTCTTGTATTAAAGCTGGATGGAGGTCAAACACAACTTTTTAAAAATATGTTTACTTGATTGATTTGAAAACTTATTCATATTATTAATATATTATTAAATTCAAAATTTGAGGTCATATCTCAGGTCCTGTAACTTGTAGTGTTATCTGAACTTGCATTCAGATTTTAGAAGCACATTGATAGAAATGATCTAATAGGACTATTTGTACCTCATTGATGTTAACAAAGCGTTTGCCAGGATAATGAAATAACAGTGTTTCCCTGAAATAATAACATCTGATTGATAATACATTGTATAATAAAATCTGTAAAGATAGCATCATGGTAAAAAATATAGCACCATGACAAATAATATAGCAACATGGTAAAAAAATATAGGACCATGGTAAAAAATATAGCACCATGGCCCTGGGCAGAACACTGGTTTACACTTTGATACAATGTGTGACCATTCACCAGAAGTAAACCATTCTTTTTCATTTTTCAACTGGAAAGTTTTTAATTAAAGGAATTAAATTACTATCTTTAGTTACATTCATGTCATTACCCTTGCATATGGATAACAATGCAATAATTAAAAAGCTAATAAATTTTGTCAATAATTGAAACACTTATTTTTTTTTTATGCAGAATGGTATCATGCGGAAGGGACAATATACGTCTGTGGAGGGTTAAGGAAGGTCAGTTAAGGTCAGCTCCAGTTAATCTAGGTGAACATCACTCTATGGAGTTTACCGATGTCGCATTTGAAGCTGGTTACCATGCAGATAAAGATCCATCAGACAGACTTGTGTATGTATATTGCAAGCAATTAACAGTGTGAATTTTGAAAAATCTGGACATGCTGATATTATTTTTTATAATATAAGAATACTAATTTTGATTATACTATTACTACATTAATAGGTTTTAGACTAGAAAATTATAAGGACCATTTTATTTGAATGAGTAAAATTTATTGTGAGAAAAAAAAAAATTGAATGCAGTAAAAGATTCTTAGTCTGTTTGTTTTTAACAGTTGATAACATATTTCATTTATGAAATAATGATATATTGCCAACAAAATTGAAAAAAAACTTTCATTCAAATCTAAAATATATTGTGGATTCATTAAATTTCATGGGTACCAATTTTCATGGATTGAAGATAAATTGTATTTTCGTGGATACTTGATTTTGTGGTTTTGCCAAAGTCTATATCTGTGTACTTTGTTAAATCATGAAAATCTACGAAATGGTACCTGACGAATAATAATGAGACCACAGTATACTTGGTTACAGCTTTTCCTATATTGCTTTGATTTCAACAAACCCCCTCCTCTTTATATGTACAGGTATGCCTGCAGTAGATCTGGACATATATTTGAAATAGAATTACAGAAAGTTGCTATTCGTCATGTCAGGAGACTTCTGCCAAACTCCAGTAAATCTAAAGATAAAGACAAGCAGACGTTCAGATCAGGTCAGATAATAGCAGATGTTCAAAAAGTTTTGTGTTGTTTATTTCCTGAAAGTTATAAATAAAGCTTACACATTTGCACAAATGAAAAAAATATAACTTACTTTTTTGAAAACAAAAAATAATAATATCACTGTTAAAATAAATTTTATTTGTGATAGAACATCAGACTCCATTTATGTTTTGTATTAAACCATGAATATGACTTAAAGGAGGTAACAAAAAAGGTATAGAAAAAAGTCAATAAAACAAGGTTAATGTTGCCATGAGGAGGAACAGGTTTTTAAAAATGATTGGCATAGATTAGATATGAAAATAAACTTAAATAAATTTTACATTTCTTTCAGGTCCTGGTATTGGACTAAACTGCATGTCTGTTAATGAGACGTTCTGTGTTACTGGATCAGACGATGGGTATCTCAGGTTGTGGCCATTAGACTTTGCACATGTATACTTGGAAGCAGGTTGGTTATTATTAATTCTAGTTGATAAGGAAGGAGTATTTTTATATTTACACTTGATTTTTTTGTTACACTGAATAAATTTACAAAATGTTTTAAACACACTAGGAATCATAGATGTTTAGAAACACTAACTCCTCAAACATTTACTTTTAAAATCATTAAATATTGGTTGTTGATTTCATTCAATTTTTTTTTTAGAAAAATTTATTAATTTTTATTTTACATTTTAGAACATGAAGGCCCTGTCACATCAGTAGATTTTTCATCAGATGGACTTCATATATTGGCTGGTACTTGTACAGTAAGTAAAATTAATTTACATTTAATCTGCATATTTGAGATTTTCATATGAATTTAAGAATAAAGTTAACAATTTTAATTAGTATGTACTGTAAATTCAGAAATTATTATGTTTTTATTATTGCGAAAAATGCGACAGGGTTATAATCGCAATAATTTAAACTCGCAGGACTTTATTCAATATCGTTAAAATCGCATTTTAGTCTAAAATGACAAAATCGCAATAATAAATGCACGCAATAATTTCTGAATTTACAGTATATGTCAGCACATTTTTGCTGTCATGTTGTGGTAATATTCTGTTGTGGTCGTTATCAATGGCATTGATGTCTTCATCCATCTATAAACATACAGCTTTTTACGAAACTAAAATTATTTATATAAGAAAATACTATTTATGGTGGTGTTATAACATTTATTGGTTTGACACTGATATAAAAAAATAAAGATGAAAATTGAAGTGCTCTAAAATCGGTAGATTTTCATATATGGAGATATGGGGTATAACATTATTAAATCAATTTCATACTGTATTATGCCATTTAAAGCAAATCATTGCAGTTCCTAGAAAAACCATAAAGTACTTAGAAAGACCTTGCTTTTTTCACTTTAAAATAGGTCAGTGTACTTCCTTATAGATTTCAAATTAGCAATGTCTTGAATGATTTAAGAAAATCATAACATAGAGTAATGACAATAATAATGAATGGATGATTTCCATGCAAAGATGAAATCCTGAATTTCTCAATAAAAAGTTCTATCTTGCTCTGTTATAGGGAAACTTAGGAATGTTGGATGTAACAACCCGTAGTTATACAACCATGATGAGATCTCATACAGGACGTATCACAGGAGTAGCTGTAGACCCATATAGAAAACATCTAGCAACAGTATCTGAGGACCATACTATTAGGGTCTGGGACTCTGAAACATTACAACAGGTTGGTTATAGTCTGTACAAAAATTGATGTGGGAACAATATCAGAAAACCTTCTATCTAGCCTAGATGAACTGCAATAAGTGCATTCTGGCCAGGATTTTGAATTAAGAAATATGTTTCTTTCAGGCTTATGTATTCATTCAAATTATTTGAAGAATGTTTAATGTAGTAAATTGAAAATTACAGCTTGTCAATGCTGACTCAATGGTACTCTGAATCCATTTTGTTGGGTACCAATTTTTATGGATTTTGTTGGTATAGATGAACCATGAATTTAAACGTTCAATGAAATATAAATTTCTGATAGAAAGTTTGCAAACTTAGGCAAAACCATGAAATCAAGGATCAACTTAATTACAGTTTTTCTTCAATCGGAGAAAATTGTTACCCATGATAATAAATGAATCCACAGCATGTGTTGGAATAACAAAAAATCCTTCATGTTGTGTTTGTTGGTATTCAATAGACTGTTGTCATGCACCATGTACTAAAAGTTAAATTTAAATTCTTTACACTTGTTTGATATCAAAGTACCCTTATGATTTCTTTTTACAAAATTCAATAAGTTGTCTGACAGATTTCTTTGCATGGTGTATTTTGTATAGTTTCTGTTCTTTATAATCTTAAATTGTAATCCATTTATCCATATGACCAGACTTTTTCTGGTTTATTTTGGCTTGGAAAATGTTATGACATATTGACTTTCTTTTTGCCATTTTGTTTTATTAGTTCATATGGAAAATAAAATATCTTGCTATAGATTTGTTTTGTATTATAAGATCCTTTGCATTTTATTTATATCTGACATTCTCGAAAGGTGTTTGTCAGTCATTTTTTTCCCTTAAGTCAAAGGAATTTAATTTTTTCAGTTATACGATTTCAGTGCTCCGTCAGAGTGCCCTGTACAATATCTTATCACCCATCAAGACAAATATTTGCATGTGGTTTTGAGAATGGTATTGTCAGAGTTTTCAATGTACAGACCACTAGTATGATGGCAGAACACAAGTAAGTAAAGAGTTATTTCCTCTTTTCAGTGTTTGATTGGAAGACAAGTTGTCTTTCCTATAAGTCATTGTTTACAACTGTTGTTTACCAAGATAGCATTTGAAATATAACATTCTGTATACTATTTCTATTCAAGTAGTTTTGATTTTCACAAGTTTTAAATACACAGTACAAATTTGGAGGCCATTACCGAGTGTAAGCAAGTTAATTAAGATGTGGGTTACTTTTGTGTGTGGATTTTATCATAAATTGGTGCATTTAAGTATCAAAGGTCTTAGACTAAGGAAATGTGGTATGATTACCAACTGGACAAATATGAACCAGAAATCAAAGGTCAAGGATGTAAACACAGTACGGCCTTCAACAAAGAGCAAAACCTATACATATAGTAAGCTATAAATGGCTCCATCCCACATGACAGAATGTGTACATTACAAACCAATAAGATATTTGTGTTTCTTTGGTTTTGAACCACATGATTTTGATAAACTATGAATCCATGAAGCTTGGTTTAAAAAACAAATAAGAATAATTTTACAGTATAAAATTGAATGAATATAAAACAGACTTATTATAAAAATATAAATATTTACAGGACAACACAAATATTTTATGGGGATAATAAATAATTTTTTTATACTTTAAAGTTAATTATAATAAGTTACTGTAATTCATTGATTATTTTATTGCCCTTTCACTGAAAGAATGGCATGGTGTTATTTGATGGATACCAATTTTTTTGTTGGTATGGGTATATGAATTTAAATATTCAACCAAGTATAAATTTTCTATGGGCATAAATGTAGACTTTTAAAAACCACAAAATCAATTATCTACAAAAATACGTAAAATTGGTATCCACGAAAAATAAATGTGAAATTTATTATTAATTCATTGTTTTTGTTTTGTTTTCAGACAACACAGAGGTAAAGTGATTGGTTTATCCTTTGCCCCTACAGGAGACTTCCTATTCAGTGCTTGTTCTCTGGGATCTCTTGCCCTTTATGATGCCACTTCTGATAACTTTCCTCTGCTACGCCTTCTTGCAAACACTGTAGCCAGAGGAGAGAGACGAGGACCACAGGCTTTATCTGTTAGTCCTGATGGAAGAAGAATGGCATTTATTGGTCCATCTGAGTTCATTGTCAGTGTGGTTGATAGTAAAAGTCTAGATGAGGTAAGAATAATATAACAGTAAGATGGTTTTTGAAGGGGTGGTCAGGGGTCCTTGATTCCCTCTTCAATCCAGTTCAAGTTAATTGGTTGGCCTATCCTATCAGAAATTGTGAGATTTCCATTGGTTATTCTTTAGGTCAGTGATGACTTTCAAAGGTCACAATGGACTACTTTTCTCCCATGGCAACAGAGATTTGTGATTTCTTCAATAATATAAAAACGCTCAAATGTTTCACCTGAAAATATGGTTTTTATCAAATTTGATTCAATTTTGAAGCATACAAAAGCTTGAAAATGTCTGATGTGAAAGTTTGAAACCAGAAGCAGACTTATGACATCATATAGTTTAGGTGCAAAAGACAAGTACAATGTTTCAAGGATTTTCTTTTCTTACACAAAGATAATTTTTTACACTTTGAGAAATAGGCTTAATAACACTTGAGAATATTGGATATCGTTTCATATCAACTCTCATTATTTGATTTCAATAATAATGATAAGGGCTATTCCATTAAAATGTATGTGGGGGGGTAGGAAGGGAATTTCAAAAATCCCTACAACCAAGAACCATTTTTTGAATAATTTTGCATAATGGTAATAGACGCATACTGAAAAAAGACCCATGACCCACATTCAATGATTAAACTTCCCTTCCTACCCTCCCACATACATTTTAATGGAATAGTCCTAACCTCACCAAAGTCCTCATTATTATTATTATTATTATTATATTGAAATTGAATATCTGGAGTTGATATCTAATGATATCAAATTCTCTTTCGTTATGAAACCTATAATTTAAGAGAGTATATCAGATGTCTTTTTAGTTTTGGTGTCATCAGGTATCTCCTTTCTTTTATAGTGAATCATCAGGGATATTCCATTAAGATGGATATGGGAGGATGAGAAGGGAAGTTGGTATTTTGGACATGGTTGTGGGTCATTATTAAAAGTATGTTGGTTGTAATTGGGGTGGGGTTTAGAAGTCCCTTCATACTCTCATGCACATTATTTTAATGGAATAGCCCTTAATAGTTAATGTATTTATTTTTGCAGGTTTTGAGGATCGATATATCTAACATTAACAGTTCAGATAGTGGGAAGGCAGTACTTGATTCTGCAATGAGGGTTTACTTTGCTCCACAAAGTTTAGGCCATTTACTGGTTACTACAGCAAATAATAAATTACTCAAGTTTGATGCTAGAACAGGAAGAATTCTTGCTGAGGTATGTAGTCACATAATATTTCATTAGAAAAGTGTGTAGGTCCCATATTTTTAGTCTATGATTCAATTTGTTAGAGAGCATTCTTATTTGGATTATAATTACAAATTACGGTGATTCAATGTTTTTTTTTCTCAATTCGATACAATTTCCATTGGGTTTTTACAAGGTCTAAGACCTTAATGCTATTTCACCATTTTGTATTTAAAAGGTTTCAGCATAGAAATTCATTAGAGGATAGCACAACACATGCTTCACTGACTTTGGCTTTATTTTACAATACAGTTGATTTCTCCAATATATTGTATCCTAAAGCCATGCAACAAGCTATTTTGAGGTCAGCCATTATATAAATAACTCATAGCTGAGAGGATGATAGAGCAGATTGTTACACCGAGATAACATTGTCAACCAAGGCAACCTTGTTTCTTCAAGGGGTAACAATACAACTTTACTATGACATCATGTACATAACAATGTTACAGTTATTAGAAAGACAACAAAAGTGAAGAAAGATATAATTTCTTTTTACAGTCTTTGATAAAGGCCAAAGCGTAGAATTCGAGCATTGTCTTTCAAATTATTGAGATCAATTCAATTCATTGTACTTTATATGAATGATTTTTGATTGGTCAGCACGAGAGAATGACATTCAAAAAATTGTCTCCCGCTGAACCATGGGATAGAGTAAATTATCACCTTCGTATTAACCAATCAAATTCTGTCATTTTGACATGAAGTATAATAAAACTCATTAATTGCAGTTATAAGTACCAATCTTTCAGCCCTGTTTGTATTGAACTTACATTTGGCTTCTATGATAGTTTTAATGATAATATTAGGTTTAAAAGAGAATTGTGAAAATGAGGCAAGGTCTGTAATTGTGAATTACTTATGTTTATTTATGTCAAGTTTATTGTATCTTTTTGTAGGTTAACAACATTCATAGGTCTGGTTGTTCAACCTTAACTGTGACAGACAATGGTCGTTACCTAGCAACAGGGGGAGATAAGACAATCAAAATTTGGGATTACAACATGAAATTGGATATCAATTTTCAGGTACTATTTGCATACAAATTGATAATGATGGGAATATGAATAAAAGGACATATGGGATAAAACCAACAACATATGAAATAGTAAAAAAAATAGATTAAAAAATTTAAAAGCCAAACATCTAGATGTCAACACTGTAAACTAACTTATTTCCATGGATACTAATTTCAAGTTAACCCTTTCTAGACAATTTTGTGGCTATTAAGTTTTTTGCAATCCTCTAACTTTATTTGTGTATTCATATTCATATAAAATAAGATCCAGTTTAACATGTTTGTGACTATTTTTATATTCAAGTTAATATTTTACTCGAAAAGGTTGCTAAATAGAAATTAGTTGATTTACAGATTATAAATGTATATGGTCTTGTTAACTTTATAAACAACTTTGTTAAAGATATGATATGACTGTATATTAAAAGTGGTTACTATTTTACAGGTTTTCATTGGTCACTCTGAAAATGTAAGTAAGATAGTGTTTACACCAGATTGTAAAAATCTTTTGAGTGTTGGAGAAGCTGTATATATGTGGGATTTCTTAGCTGTCCGACCATCTTCACCTACTGAGTAAGTTTAATACAGACAGTAAAACTCCCTAGTTATATAGCTTTTGTAAAAGTACTTTTGAATACTGTAAATTCAGAAATTATTGCGTGCATTTATTATTGTGATTTTTGAAGAATTAACAAAAATGCGAGTTTAATAATTGCGATTTTAGAAAAAGCTACATACAGATATATGAATTTGATTTCAGAATGCAAATTTTTATTATTGAGATACTCAAGTAGTCGCATTATTTGCACTAATAAAAACCTCACAATAATTTCTGAATTTACAGTAATGTTTCCTTTCAAGAAACATTCGTACTTTGAATCTACTTAAAATATAAATTTACATAATTACTCAGTGGGATTTTACAACTTTTAATATGAGCTCATGAACTGAAGTTGGTTATTTTTAAGGTCCACAAGTGATATTATTCAAGAGCTTACACTAAAATAAATGTTACTGTAGATTCATATTTCATTATTTGAGTTGGTACCAAACACCTCGTTTAATTTTCATAAAATTTTGACAAAATATAAAAATTTCAAAAAACTTGAACCACACACTTTATCTGAAAAATTTCATTGGATATATAGCAATTTGAAAAACACTAATTTTTTGTCCTTGTGAAGCTTAATATTTCCTTATCAATAGAACGTGATTAAAACGTTCAGCTGATTTTTTACAGAGTTATCTCCCTATAGTGTTATGTACCACCTTTAATACTAATTATACCCCAAGCAACGGGTTGCGGAGGGTATAATGTTTTTGACCCGTCCATTCGTCTGTCCGTCCGTCCGTCCCTCAGTCTGTCAGTCCGTCAGTCCTGTTTCTTGTCATCGCAACTCCTCTCAAACCACACAACAGAATTTCACAATACATTTTAGATAATAAGGACATGCTATGTAGTTGTGCATATCGACAGGAAATTGCGATTCAGTTTTTTTTCTAGGAGTTACGCCCCTTTGAACTTATTTACTTTAATGTACTACTGCAACAGTTTGTCATCTCAACTCCTTTGAAACCACACAACAGAATTTCATGAAACCTTTTTAGATAATAAGGAAGGACATACTATGTAGATGTGCATATCGACAGGAAATTACGATTCAATTTTTTTTCTAGGAGTGACGCCCCTTTGAACTTATTTGCTTCAATGTACTACTGCAACAGTTTGTCATCGCAACTCCTCTGAAACCACACCATAGAATTTCATGAAACTTTGTAGATAATAAGGACATACTATGTAGATTTGCATATCGACAGGAAATTACGATTCAATTTTTTTTCTAGGAGTTACGCCCCTTTGAACTTATTTGCTTCAATGTACTACTGCAACAGTTTGTCATCACAACTCCTCTGAAACCACACCACAGAATTTCATGAAATTTTGTAGATAATAAGGACATACTATGTAGATGTGCTTATTGACAAGAAATTACGATTCAATTTTTTTTCTAGGAGTTGCGCCCCTTTGAACTTATTTGCTTTAATGTACTACTGCAACAGTTTGTTATCGCAACTCCTCTGAAACCACACAACAGAATTTCATGAAACCTTTTTAGATAATAAGGACATACTATGTAGATGTGCATATCGACAGGAAATTACGATTCAATTTTTTTTCTAGGAGTTGCGCCCCTTTGAACTTATTTGCTTTAGTGTACTTCTGCAACAGTTTGTCATCGCAACTCCTCTGAAACCACACCACAGAATTTCATGAAACTTTGTAGATAATAAGGACATACTTTGTAGATGTGCATATTGACAGGAAATTATGATTCTTTTTTTTTTTCTTACACTTATTTTATTTCTCCAATGACAATGTGGGGACGTGGGGTATGTGAGCGCGCTCACTAAGGTTCTTTAATTTTTGTTGATTTTGTGGGTAAAGATGAACCACAAGATTTATATATTTATCAATGAAATATAAATTTTCTATAGGCTTATATGCAGACTTGGGTAAATCCATAAATTCAAATATCCACAAAATTACACCTTTTCCTCATTCCATGAAAATTGGCACCCACAAAAATAAAAAAATCTGTGATATTCTGTTTTTGTGGAGCCTGCAAAATTATTTTTGCGAAAACAAGACATAGCAATCCTAGATCCATCGTCAGAATCGCCAACATATAGGTTCAGTCTGTGGTTAAAGTTTTTAAAGACATCAATAACTTTGTCAATTTGAAATTTGTACAGAAGCTTGTTTATGACCAAAATACAGTATCCAGAGCAAAATTTTGAAAATACATATTTTCATCTTTCTGTATTTTACTGATATATGGACTTAGTTTTTGTTACATTTAACATTCAGATTACATGTAGACTGAGGTTAAAGTTTTTCAGTCATGAATAACTTTGTCAAACCTTCATGGAATTTTATGAAATTTGGACAGAAGCTTGTTTATGATCAAAATACAGTATCCAGAGCAAAATTTTGAAAATATTTTTTCATTTTTCCATATTTTTCTGATAAATGAATAAATGGACTCACTTTTAAGTCAAAATTACACTTTTACACTGACAGCAGCAATCACAGGCGAGACATAGGGTTCTGCGGAACCCTATACAAACTTTTTGTGAGATTTTCTTTTTGATAGATTAAACAATCTACATCAGAAATCAGGAGTTTATCTTAGATTTGTCCAATTAGTAAGAGTTTTTTTCTATAAATCCCATTAACACCTTATTTAAAAATTCTTAAATTCAGTCTGTACTTATCAGTAGAAGAGTAAAATAATTCACTACCACCCTTGAAGCATTCTGTTACTTAAAAAAATAAAATGAGAATATTTTTATGAAAGTGAATAATTTTTGTTGAGCCTGCGACTTCTGTCGCAGAAAGCTCGACATAGGGATACTGATTCTGGCGGTGGCGGCGTTAACAAAATTCTTAAAAGCTTAATATTTCACAAGGTAGAAGACCTGGATCCTTCATACTTTGTATATAGATGCCTTATGTTATGAAGTTTCCATCTGTCAGATGTCCATTGTCCTTGACCTCATTTTCATGGTTCAGTGACTAATTGAAAAAAAAAAGTTAAGATTTTTAGTATTCTTAATTTCTCTCTAATTATGAGTAATAGGATAACTATATTTGGTGTGTGTGTACCTTGCAAGGTCCTCATGCCCATCAAATAGTTTTCACTTGACCTCGACCTCATTTCATGGATCAGTGAACAAGGTTAAGTTTTTGTGGTCTCAGATACTGTAAGCAATAGGTCTACTATATTTGGTGTATGGAATGATTGTAAGGTGTACATGTCCAACTGGCAGGTGTCATCTGACCTTGACCTCATTTTCATGGTTCAGTGGTTAAAGTTAAGTTTTTGTGTTTTGGTCTGTTTTTCTTATACTATATGCAATAGGTCAACTATATTTGGTGTATGAAAATATTTTATGATGTACATGTCAGTCCGGCATGTTTTATTTGACCTTGACCTCATTTTTACGGTTCATTGCTCAATGTTAAGTTTTTGTTTTTTGGTCTGTTTTTCTAATACTTTAAGCAATAAGTCAATTATATTTGGTGTATGGAATGATTGTAAGGTGTATATGTCTGTCTGGCAATTATCATCTGACATGACCTAATTTTCATGGTTCATTGGTCAATCTTAAGTTTTCCTGGTTAAGTTTGTTTCTTAGATACTATATGCAATAGGTCAACTATATTAAAAGCATGTAATGATTGTAAGGTGTACATGTCTGTCTGGCAGGGTTCATCTGACCTTGGCCTAATTTTCATTGTTCATTGATCAATGTTAAGTTTTCCTGGTTAAGTTTGTTTCTTAGATGTGCAATAGGTCAACTATATTTAAAGCATAGTTGGTGTATAGTTGGTATATGGAATGATTGTAAGTTGTACATGTATTTCCAGTTGGGTTTATCTGACCTTGACCTCATTTTCTTAGATGGTGTTAAGTTTATGTGATAGTTGTAGTAAAGCTTTATATTTAGGACTATCAACATAATATCAATTGTTAGTAAAGAAGGCGAGACATTTCAGCGTGTGCACTTTTCTTTGCTATTGTCCAAAAAAATGTCACAGAAATAATAGTTTATTATTTTTGATAGTTAAATTTTAATTTACAGGGGAAGAGAAATCAGAGAAACATCATTTCCCTTCATGGATAAAACAGGTTTGTGTTTTTGTAGGAATTAAAAGGCAGATCTGTAAACTGGAAGTTTCATCATTTGGAAAAATTGAGATTTTTTTTTTTAATTTGAGAAACTCTTTTGTTTGGAGAATAGACCACAATATTATAATTTTGAAACAATTGGTAAATTAATAACAAGGGCATCCTTCACTGTAAACCAAATTAAGTAACTTTTAATGCTTATCACTAAAAAGTCTACAATTTTCATAACTTTTTGTTCCACCTTTTAATTTGCAGCTGACAATTTATAATCTATGAAACTTCTGAGACATTTTGAACTTAGCATGGCAAGATTCTTTAAACAAATCTGCTATATTGTTCAGTCTATTGACTGGAATTTTGTCTTAATTTACATGTTAAAGTTTGTGATTCAGTCAGTATAAGGGAACAGCTAAAGGTAAGTTAATGATATTTGGTATGCAGTTGTAATATCATTAGCATATTTCATTTCTTGTGCTGATATATGCCCTTTACCCTCAGTCATGGTTGATTGAATTTGAAAGTTTTCCACAGTTTACATGTTAAAAGTGTTGTTATTTTAATTTCAACATTTGTGTTATACTATTAAAAGAGGTGAGACATATCTCTTTATCAATAGTTTATTCAATTTCTTCTCCCTGTAATTACAAGACCAGTGATTTAAGGTTTTCATATTAATATCAGATAGAAGCACATCATAATACATAATAAAACAAAGTGAACAATTTTTGCTCATTGCAACCTTTAGTTCCTCCATATCTTTTCTTGTATGTAATGAAGGGATAATTCTTGATATGAGGGTGTTTATTATTTTTTTTTCAGAAACAATTGATGATATTATAAATGTTTCATACCGCCAAGATCTTCCTAGAACACCACCTAAACCAATCATGAAGTCTCCTGGGGACCGCAGAGCTCATTATTCACCATCCAGACAATCAAAGACAGCTTCATTTAGTAGGATAGATGATCTGAGTTCCATACATAAACCTTCTACTGGTTTGTATAAAAAACTGTGCTTTAATTTTTAAAGTTTCATATGGGTCAAATTGACCTGGTAGACCAGACAGCTTACTGACAGGTTCTTACAAAAATAATATCTTTCATAAGGTTGGTCAGGTGATGAATGAACATACATGTGATTCTTCCGGTGAGTCAAAATCTCCGCTTTTCAGACCCTCTTCCGTCCCTCCCGTTAAAATTTGAAATCTTCCGCTTTTGAAAATGTCAACCTCGTAAAATTTTCAGTACACATTTTGTTTACAAAATCGATAGGGCAGAGAAAAGTCCGAGAAACTCGAAATTGATATGGGAAAAGTCCGAGAAAACGGAAGTTTCCTGTTGTGTCAAAAGGTAAAATGAGGTTGTAAAATAGGTAAAATCAGCCTGAGGTGTTTAGGATTAAACTGTATATACAACAATAAATTAAAAATAATAGGCAATTACCGGGTGATCAACTAGCTAGTTTAAGACACAAGCCTGGTTGATTAAAAGTGAAATACTGACAAAGGATTAAATTGACTAACTGTACAAGTTGTATTAACAACGATTTATTTGATGCTGTTGAAAACATGGAACATTTACTGAACCTCAAAGACAAATGAAATCAACTCAAATATGATATTTTTGGCTTGTTTTCTATCCAAGCCAATGGAATACCTACATAAGTATAGTTGTCTTGGACTATTCTAAAATTTTAGAATTTGACAAAATGCAAACCGTATTTTATCACCAAATACCCCAGCAGCAAATAAAAGAAGACCAAGTATCTAGCCAAATTCAACTCTGCCTGGAGATCTGATTTCAAATGGTGCAGATCCAGTACCAAGGGTCAAACCATGCTTACTACACTTCATGCAAAGCTGACTATGGTGGCCCTAATGACTTGACCAAACTTATGGAGACAGCTACCAACCAGCAAGCCTACAACTCTATCAATACACCTTATCGCTATTTGTCCGCCATTACTGGATATCACACAGGTTCCCGTAAAATTTTGACGTCATAAAACAAAATATCTGACGCCACAATGGAAAAGTGATTGTTGTATCGTCAAAAGTTCAAGCGGCCGGGTCAGCGGGATTAGCGATAAGGTGTATTTAAAACCTTCTGTTACAAGCATGTTCAGAAGTGGTACCAAAGTTGACAATGTAGCTTAATCAGAGATACTTTTGCCAACTATGTATGATGGCTGATCACTTTATCTTGAATTATACATAATGAATAAATATTTGAGAACCCCTTATCTTCTATTTTCATCAAGTAAAATGGATATGCAGGTGTTTAAAGGTATGGAATTATTGTTCTTTTAACAAAAAAAGGAAGATATGCAGTTTAAACACACACAAAAAAACATTGTGTATGCCGATAAAAAGGTCGATAAATAATCTCCAGTTATGAGACCCAAACTCCAGCTGAAAATTTCCAAATCTCCAGTTGTGGCTGGACAACTCTGTCACATGTCTGAATGAAAAAATGGATAACAAAAGACATATAATATATTTGAAATATAACTATGTCTATAGGTTGCACATCTGTATATATAGACAATGAAATTTTCTATAGGAACTCCTTTTATGGCTAAAACTGCCATTTTTACTGTGAAGTATTGTAAACAAATATATCCTGTGATGGATATTTCACATGCACCTCTATATTTTCAAAGGTCAAAACATAGTGTTGTGCGGCATATTTTCATCCTTTATATGCCTCAAACTTCTAAGAGTTTAAACTTATACTAAAATTCTGTACTACCAATCCTTTAACTTTGAGTCTTCCTGGGAATTCAATTTGACCGCTATCCAACTGTATTTATATTGGTAAAATTGGTAAAATTCCCAAGTTGTGTCTCTATGATATGAAACATTGAAATCATGCCAATGAACCAGTAGGTAAACAAAACAATATATATATATAAATATTAAGTATCTCCCCAAAAGAAATGTGGTTTTAAAAGCAGCTGTATTTAAAGAGTGCAACCTATAGTATCCAAGAAGGCATCCTTGTTCAAATAATTTTCTAAATAAACGGACTGATTGTTCAGTAAATAACTGACAGCTCAGATTATAAGGCAATTTTTTTTGTTTAAGATGAAAAAAAAAAAATGGGTGAATGAATATCTTTCGGAATGAAATAAAACAACAAAATTCTTAAAGGTTATAAATAAATTTTGCTTTTCAGTGTTATATTTCAGTGTGTGAAACCTCCGCTCGCCAACTCGCCAAATGCGAGTAAGAATCGTGTTTGGCGAGTCCAGATTCAATAAAACTCGCCCTTGTGGAGAGTGACTCTTCTGTGGCGACTTTGAATCAAGCCAGCGAAAAGATCGTTACAAAAACATTTTTTCCCTCAAAATCTATACTGTTACACATGACTTCTGTTTAAATAGGAACCCAGATGATACATATTATGTTACATGTGTTTTGATTGGCTAGATGACTGTTGAATGAAAACTTGAACCAATCAAGTTTATAGATACAAATGTAGATAAATTTACTTTCACTTTCCTTTTGGCAATGTAATTTTAATATATGTTTTGAAGATTGAATCAAGAGTAAATTTCCTATAAACTGTAAATAAAAACTTAATTCAATAATAGCTTTTAAATAACATGAAAGGAAAGAAAAGGTCACCAAAAAAATCTTTACAGTGTACATTGCTTTATTAATTCAGCTTTTAAATGACATGAAAGGAAGGAAAAGGTAACCAAAATAATCTTAACAGTGTACATTGCAGAACAATATTTGTTTTTCTTATAGCATAAATATTGAAAAATGCATTAATTATGGTCAGCAGTAGCAACTTTGGATATTAAACATGTTAAAGCATTTTTTTCAAGATAAAGAAAATTTATAAGTCCTTAATTTATACAGTCCCTCTACAACCAACATTTCCTTTGGAACCAAGTTAATATATAACCAGATATCAAAAAAAGTTAAAACCCATAAAATGTTGCTTAATTGATATCATTTTTCATGGGATTTCTTATTAAATCACAAATTAAATTAAATTCTTCAGTTAATCTGTTTAACCCTATTTAGATTATTATATATTATACTTATTATATCCTATCTAGAGTATTATATAAATACCAGTAACCCTTTATATTGACCAAGCACTCGGAATGAGAAGCCATTGAACAAAATTAATACATGAAAACTGTCAAAGGAAATCACAGATACTTCCTGAAAAGCTTCAACGTAATAGATAAGTAAACCTAGAATAAAGCTATTTCTAAAAATGTTTACTACATACAATAACGTACGATTAAGATGGCGAGTTCAAAATTTTAGAAACTTGCCAAGCTGGCTAGTGGGATTTTAATTTGGCAAGTTGAAATGAAAAGCTGCTCGTCAGATTGGCGAGTTCGAAGAAAAAAAGGTTTCACACACTGTATTTTAAATTGTTATGATTTATTTGGCCACAACTTTTATGTGAATAAATCAGTTGTACAAATGGTAGATACAAGTTTTAGTGCACAAGACACATTTCTGGAACAGTTCATAGGTTAGCCTTAACTGAAAGATGCTAAATAAATAAAAAGTTTTGAGAGTATCAAAAGCAGGAGAAAGGAAACAGAAATTCCCATCTTGAGAACAGAATGCTGGAAATCTGTTGTACGTACTGCATTTTGTGACTTCAATGCAAAAGTTTTGACATACTTAATTTTTAACTACGGAAGTTTTGAAACAATAAATTTATTAAATTTTGCTAGATTTTGTTACAAATATTTAAGGCTTTGATTGTCAAAAATCTTCTAGGAAATTTTATTTTTCAGAAACAGAATTTTCGGACAAAGAAGAAGTAGTTTTGGCTGGTCCTGAATTAAGAGAGAGATATGATGCTATTAGTGACTCAGACTCAGTAGGTTGATTACATTGTGTTAAATAATGTAGAAAAATATTTGACCTCTGCCATATTACCATGTTTGATAACAAAAGTTGTACAAAACTTAAAACAGCATTTAGAGACTTAAACTCCATAATAGTACTGCATAATTACAGAACAATAATATCATTTTGTAATCTTCTATGCACTTACCTCCTCACATCATAAACCATGAAAATTGTGAACTATGAATATTTTTTATCAATCTTAGCTAGAGTGCATTTCCATAACATAGAGCAGGCTAAAGAAAACTGTAAATGAAATTGAATTTTCTAGACTAATCATTTATCTGTTAATATGAAAGTTTTATATAGCTGAAAATGCAAATAATAGTTTACTCTTTTATGAAAAAGAAGTTATGGAGTATTTTAAGAGAAAAATTCAGTTTAATTCAAACTGTTTTTTTACAGATGCATATTAACTTATATGTAGGTAAACATTGTCTGGTGTTTATGTTTTCACAGACTATCACTGGGTCATTTTATTAAAGATCAATGAACAATTAAAAGTAGATGTCACAGGATTTGATAAGAATTTTGAGAACAGTTCTTTTTTACTGTACATGCATTCTGTAAATGTGTTTAAAAAAATTTCATTGTAGCATACAAAAAAAAAAGAAGAAAAGATTAAGATAATGCATATTTTTTTTCTCAATTCTCAGTTAAACAATATACCAATCTTTATACAAAAAAACTGTGACAGCATCGATTTTCTGTTTCTTAACCCCACTCTAAAAGCTATGAATTACTTAGTGGTAATGTTTTATCACTGGTTTAGGGAGAAAACATAGTTATAAAAGTTGTTTTCTTTTATCATATACACATGTTTTGAGTAATCACTTTCAAAAGATATAACTAAGGTTTGGAATCTGTTTTGAAAATAGGACACATTTGCAATGTTTTTTCCAATGACTGACAATATAGTGCATGTATATGGTGTATATTCTTACTGCACAGTGTTTTTGTTTTTTAAAGGAGATACTTCTATCTTGAAAAAAAGTATAAGAAATGCAAAATGATTGCTGTAATATTTATAAACAAGTATTAATATACAGCAGATTTTAACAAATGCTATCAAGGAGGTGGGTTATAGATGTATTAGTCCCTGTAAACTTGTAAAAAGTAAATGAAACTTGAATGCTATTACTTTTTGTGTAATAAATTTGGAAGCCATTCAATTACATATTGAAAAATGTGTTTGTGTCTTATATAAGATTCAGTTATAAATGATTCATACAATAATATAATGTATGTTCCTTTTGGAATATAAAAAAAATACTTCTATGACTTCATTGTGTGCTTACATTGTCAATTCAACAGAATTCTGAAGAAATCAGTTATGGCTTTTTTTCAATTTCCAGGTTGATTCAGGACCAAGGACTGGACTTGGCAGCAGATCAAAAGTACAACAACATAAGAAAAGAACTCCTGTAAAAAAGAAAAGAGCTCCATCAAGGGGGAGAACACCCAAGAAGGACAGAAACTCAGACAGTCACAAACCAACATGTAAAAAACATTTCCAACAAAGGGAAAGATTTTATGGGCTAGCTCAGGTAATTTCTAATGGAAGAAATTCTCTGCTTTTTTTTATTGTTTTAATGTTATTTTGTAGATTTACCATTAAGTGAGCACAAAGCATGAACAATATACATTTTAAACTCATAATTGTTAAGATTCCAATCTTCTTTTCATTATACTGAATGTTATCATTTCAGGTCCACTTTCAGTTAGAGGTCAATTAAATCCTTAAAAGAGAAATTGTAATTGTACAGAAATTTTCATATGTTATTGAGAAATAAGGCTATGTTTTCAATGTTTTATAATAAATATAATTTTTATAGAGTGAAGTGGCGATATTCGCCTTGGACACATTTTGCCATTTTGCTATTTTTTCTGTAAAATTTGTGTGCCTTTACCCAATACTTGCCTAAATAGATGGTAAAGGCTGTTTGTAATGTTACAACTGTTGATATTCCTCTTTACCCCATTTCCAAGGTTATTCGCACATATTGAGAAATAAGCAGGTGTTTTAAATGATCTGGCAATTATGTAAGATTTATATGGCAATCATGTGCAGTCTTAAAGTAAATATTTGTGAGAAAAATTGTATAGGAATGATCTCTCAAGCTAATTCATGTAATTGCAAACATTCGTTTTATAATATACCAGGATAATGAGGATGGTCATATCATACATTATGCGAAAATGTGTCCCCATGGTACACGAACAACTTGATTTCCTTGAGTTTGCGTTCATTTTAGAACAATTAACCAATGTTTTAAGATAATGTCTTTATCAAACATTTTTTTCATATAGTTAAATTTCTGAAACCTTTATAAAAGTTCCAAATATTCGAATGTAGGTCGTATGTAAGTGGAAATGAACGAATTATGCGCGAATATGGGTCTCTCACTCTAAGATTTATAATTCCAGTTTCCTTTTACCTCCTTTTTTCAGAGACGTTACATAGCACCACCAAATCAAGCAGGTGTACATTTGAAATCTATTATAGGCTACAATGGAAATGCCAAAAATAGTCTTATATGGCAGGCAGACACAGGTAAAATATATTGTAAAGTTCAGTTTTCTGAACATAATTCAATACTTCATAGTATATTTTCATTTCACAGAAGTTTAAATAAAACAGAGTTTCATAAACTATTTGATATGTTTTGAAAATTTTGGGGCAAATATTTTGAATATGTTCACAGTGAATTTTAAGCTCATTTAGAAAGAATATTTCACCAAAACTAATTTTAAGTTTTTAATTGCACAAAATTTTATAAAGTTTGCAGTACTTACAATTCATAAATAACCAGTTTTCAGTTCATGTTCATTGTATAAAGTTTAGATAAAAATAATATTTTTGTTTTTATGGCAAATTCAGGACTGTTTGTTTACACAACTGGTTGCGTGTTAATTGTTGAAGACTTGAATACAGGGCACCAGAAACATCTTACTGGTAAGGTTTACACAGATTATTACATAACATACATTTCATTTTATCATTAATTCAAATGGAACATATACTAGGCATTCCAACAATTTTTTTAAAGTTAAAATTGAATAACAAAACTGTGTAAATAAATAGCTATCTGCATGGATAATAACTGATGACTGTTCAAATCTTATTATTCTCTTACTTTTGGTTTATTTTGTATATCATAAACCCATTATCATGCCTTTTTCATTTTTGAGGTGAAGGTTGAAAGAAAGGATACCATATTTAACACAAAGAAAACCCTTTTGAAACTATAGAGGAAACTCCAAATATTTATACCAAATACATGGTCATCAATAAAAAGTTAAATACTAATTTCTATGGGAATACCTACATACACACCCTTGATTTAATGGTAAATGCACTATCCAAATATTAATGGTAATCTAAATATGGATGTGTTTTCGTTAATACTTTATCATTAGATAAGTAACAGTGAAATTACATCTAAATACAACAAAGTTCATTGTGTTCATATATATAAGCTTGATTAAGTTATAGTTAAAAGGAAAATTTATATTTGTTGAAAAGATATTCCTATAAGGTTGCCTCTCTGAAGGAAATATGGTCTTCGACCTTTTGTCAATATAAAAGGAAGTTAAGCAAGAAACGATCAACCAATCAATATAATGTTATGGAATCTCAACATGAAAATAGCAAAATAACCTGAAGATTTACTTGTTTTGAGATACAAATTTTTGCTAAATAGATGTTTGGTAGGAAAATTAATATGTCAGGATATATTTATGTGTATAAACCTATGTAGAGAATAGTTAATTGAATTATTTGTCTTAGAGGATAGTAGAATTTCTTAGTTTTCATGTGAATAAATGTGGAAGTAATCAACCAGCACATAGCATTAAATTAAGACATTTATTTTAGCCCACTTACATATAGGAACTTTGCATTTATTATATTTTGTATGATTTTCAATTGCATTATATAATGAAATAAATTTAATATTATACAGGCCATACAGAAGAAATATCTACACTGTCTTTACAGAATGATTGTCAGGTATAATTATTTTGATTCATTAGGTTAGTTACTCCCACTTAACTTTGATTATTCTGAAAGCATGTACTTTCTTTTCACCCTTGCTTGCTTACTTGCTTAATCCTGTTGCCCTTGGTGGAGCATAGGCCACTAACACCCCAGTCAAAATAAATTGTATGAACTATAAAAGGTGAGGGTTACTTAATGGAGAAATCTTTGCTATAGTTGATGTAAAATTTGAAGTGAAGAATTTAAAATTGTTATATGGCAAACATTATTATAATATCAGTTGTTTAAATGTCTGAATTTGAGATGAAATTAAAGTTGAAATTAATTTTGTCAATGAAAACAGATTAAAATCAATAAATCTGTGATGAGCTTTATTATAATTCACATAATGTCCTCCTATTTTTAGGAGGAATGAGTATATATATATATATATATGTCTGAATGTGAGATTTTACCAGCAAAATTTCCAAATAATTAATCTATTTAAGTTAGAGGAATTAAATGCACATTCAAAAGTCTTAGAAATATTTTTAGGAATAGAATAGGATTAATGTTTTTCACTAAAATATATGAATATCAGTGTATTTTACTAAAAAATGTATGTATGATATATTATATTACCAGAATAAATCATTTTCAATTAGAAAAAATGAAAATAAAAACATGACAGAAAGTCATATAAATTTTGACAGCAATTGTGAAATTTATGTAATATCTAAAACTCTTGACACCCTTCATTCTGATTATTTTATTATAAGATATGTTTAAATTTTTTTTTCTACTAACTCAGGTTTTAGCATCTGCCAGTGGTTCATTTGGAATGTCACCAAGTCAGATAATTATCTGGGATTTAGAACAATATCTATGTAGGAAAGTTCTCAATCACCATGAGTTTGATATACAGTGTCTGGCATACTCCAGGGATGATAGGTTCCTTATATCTGTTGGTAAGGATTTAAAAAACATACAAGTACAAAAATGAAAATGATGGATTTAACTGCTAGAAGGTGAATAGACAAAAATTGTAAGAAAGATACAGCTCAAGACATTAAAATAAGAGTATTTTCCCAATATTTTGATCTGATGAAAATCTATATCAAGTGCTTTATGAAGCATAAACATGAATTAGATCAAATTTATGCTCTTTAAAAGATTTTACATCTGTTAAAGAAGATAGCTGTTGCAGAGTTGACATTATTTTGCTATTAAATAATCAATGTTTTATTGTTTCTGATTTTGAATGAGGTAACTTTGATGGCTTCATCCTAACAGATGTCTAATTTATGAATGACTATATTTTGCATTACCTGTATATCTAATGATCTACCACACTTGTCTCACCTACATGTATATCCTTCAGTAATCCATAATTGACTATATTGCCTTCCCTTTATCCCTAATGATTGGCTATAATTGGCTGTACATAAATTTCTAGTGATTGACTGTATTTCACCTCTATTTTTAGAGATTTGATATGATTGTTTGCCCTGTATTTCTAGCGGATTGACCATTTTTTGCCTCCTTAGATTCCTAGACTTTGACTGTATTTTGCCTTGCCTATATTTCTAGGGATTGGTTATTTTTACCACCTTTATTTTCTTAATTATTACTGTGTTTGCCTTGTATCTATACACAATCTAGAAATTGACCATATATTGCCTTGCCTATATTTCTAGTGATTGACTATTGAACCTTGCCTTTTTGTAGGGATCACCAATATTTTCTAGTGATTTGACTCTTTGCTTTGCCTCAATTTCTAGGTTTGCCTTTGATGGTTATATTTGGGTTTATCAATATTTACAGGCGACTACCGTGATTGCTCAATTGTTGTATGGAGTACAAATAATTATGAAATCCTGACAACTTCACGGGCAGCCAGTCCAGTACATGAATTAAAATGGGATCCATACACTGTCAACGAGTTTGCCACAGTGGGACAGAATGGTACAGTCCTGTTCTGGTTACTGGACGAAACAACCACTGATGTATGCCTGAATGTACATGAAGCTGAAGTACCAGAAGAACTATTAGAGGGGCACCATAAGGTATGTTGAATTGAAACGAGTGGTAATTTTAGGGAATGTGCATGAACTCTCATTTAAACTTTAAAAAAAGTTATGAAATAAAATTATAAATGTTACACTTCAAAATATAAACAAAAATCATGCAGTTTACTCAAAACAAAATGGATATATCCATTCTGAACATATCTAAAACACTTTTCTTTGTCAGCTTGTTCCTGTAATTCATGTAAAAAAACAATTATTTTAACATGAATCATTATGTCAGTGTCAAATGCAAAATGTTTACGTCTAATCCAAGATTTAGTTTTCAAATAATAAAAAATTATTTCCTGAGATACTTACAGGATAATTGCCCAATAACAATTTACAAATCCAAAGTGAAAAAATAATTTTAGTGAAACATAGTTTTTCTGCTTTTTTATGTCACTAAGGGTCTGTAATCATTACGTTTCTTTCAGTAAAATATTATAGTAAGCTAGTATAGTATCTTATAGAATTTATATAAAATGGCTGATTGATTTTTTTCAGGATGTTGAATCAGTTGATTTTACTGCCATGGAGTATGCAGGGGACAGTACTCTGTATATTTCTACAAGTAGTGGTAAAGTGTCAGCTTGGGACACACGGCATAACACATGTTTTATACACTGGGAGGCAGATAAATCAGAAATAGGTTTGTATGTTTTAGCCTTTCATACATTAAGTTTTGTTATAATCTAATATATATACTCCAAACAATTTATATACTTTTTTTTAGTTAACATTAAATAAATAATTGACTTGAATATGAATGTTATTTTTGTCAGTTGGTGTTAAGCAACCAAAAGTAGTTTAATATTAGATGCATACAGATTTGTATGGGAAAGCAAATAGTTTCTTGAAAAAACAATGAGATAAATATGTACTTTCAATGTTAGAAGTAATATTTCTATCCATCCTTAAGTTTATATATCATTGTCTGACCAGCTTAGTCTTTTGTCTGCATGGATGTTGACATTTTTGTGTGTTTACAGATGTGATCATGTGTCGTAGTGGAAGACTGTTGACTGGAAGTGTTGGTAAAAACTTACGAGTATGGTCGATAGTAGGTGTCGGTGAATTAAAGCTACCAGGTGACCACAACAGTATGAGAACAGGTGGTCTGACCATGGAGGATGAAATGAATCTGGATGGATCTATTGTTACTGCAGCTTTTGATGAAGCTTTAGATATGGTATTACTTATAGCTCTTTATTAATTATTCCCCTGCTACAAGGTCAGGTATACTGTTTTTCCCCTGTCCGTTCGTCCCGTCCAGGAACTACAAATCAGAGCTTCCGGAATTTATTTAGTCTTACACAAATGAACATCTATAAAATTTTCATTGCATTTTCCTCAGGAAGTTCAAATCAGATTTTCTTGAAATTTACTGTAAGGCTTCATGTGAGAATGCTTTACTGTTTTCTCATCCAAAGCTCATCAAATTCCTGTTTACCAATTACAGCTAACTCTCGTTGTCTCGAACTCGGTTGACTCAAAATTTCGGATGAGTTGAAGTTTTCGGGTGGTCCCGAACTTTGTTCCACATAAATATATGTATTTTGATGAGTCCAAATTGAATGACTCGAACTCAATTTATGGTCCCAAGGTTAACAAAAGCATTCAAAATTCATTATTTATCTCGAACAAATATACATATGTCAACTCATGACCTCGAGGATTTAAATGGATTGAAGAGTTAATCTGACAATACACGTGTAATTAAATTTCCGATTTATGACATTCTTTTTCCATGAGTGTTTACCTAAGATTATCTTTGATCACCATGATAAATAATTAGTGATACATTGTTATAGTTTATGAAAAATTATTTAAAATGTTTTAAAAACAATTTACCGTAATCATATACTAATGAGTTTGGTTGTGTATAAAGTAAGAATTAAGACTTCCGTTGGTGATCAACTCAACAATACTCAATCGGCGTCTTTAATCTTTTTTGTATTTTCTCTTGTAGAAAAAGATTGAAATGAAGAAAATGAAAAGAAATCTAAATTTTCTAAAATCTCTTGTATACGAGAATGAACAATTTTGATAACTTTAAATAACGCTAAGATCGATTGGTAATAACTCTCTCGGCTAAAAACTACAGTAAAAATTGTAACTGTACAAAGAAATAAATAAGAGACGAAAACATAGAATGTTATTATAATAATAAAAGACCATAACATACAAATACATCCATCTGTGACCTGAATATTGATCCCTACCCATATTCATCCGGATTTATTTTAGCCTTACCAAGTTAATCAAGAGTTGTGTCCCTTGGTCTGTCAAACTTCCGGTTTTCGTTTGAGTCGAATTATGGGTATCAAGAAATATTTCTCTGGTCCAACTAACTTCGAGATAACAAGAGTCGACTGTACTTGTAGATGGGTTTCATTAGTGAACATTAGCTCACAGTTCAACTTGTTTATCTATATCTAAATTTGTTTTATTGTCTTATTGTCTTGTGAGAGCAATTTTTATAGGATTTACATAGATTTGTTAATATTTCAATGCATACTTAAGAGCTGCCTTGTTCTGTGATCTCCATTAAATTCACAACTTCTTAAGACCAGAGATGGTTTATAGCCTGAACTAAAAGCATTATTTTACCATGAAAAGAAATAAGTGTTTTATTCAGGATTTCTGTCTATAATCTTCAAGTCTTTCTAACAGAGCAAAATATAAATTGGTAAATGTATAGTGGGCAGCCAATACTAAAACACTTACCTTGTTATGTTATTTTATGCTCAGACATAGATTTCATTTGGTAGGAATTTTTTTACTAATGTCCTTAAATGGCAATCAAAATAGAAAAAAGTATATACTTGACAGTAGTATGAAACACGTAGCTTGACCATAAGATTCAGATATATTATTTCATTTCAGGGGATAGTTGGAACCAGCAGTGGTACATTGTGGTATATAAACTGGCCAGAAAGAACCAGTATACGACTGGTTTCTAGTCACATGGCAAAGGTAAATAGAAGTACAAGTAATTTCCATGTAATGAAGCAAAAAATGTATGTTTGACTGTTTAAATATCTCTGATAGATACAGGGAAAAGATAGGAGGTAATAAAGCCATGCTTCTAAATTACTTTAAAATGAATTATTTAGGGCTGTTTCAGATTTAGGTGCACCGCTCAAGTAGGATATACGGTACTATAGTTCCGGCTTCTATAATAAATTTATACGCGTATGTATTCATGGGCAATAAAGGTATTCAAATTATTCAATGAAAAAAAATAATAAATGACTGGTAGACAGGTTGACATGTTGACAGGTTGACAATGTGTTAACATGTAAATATTTTTATGGTTGACTGGTTGACAGGTCGACAAGTTGACAATGTTAAAAATGTAAATATATTTATGGTTGACTGGTCGACAGGTTGACAGGTTGACAAGTTGACAAGTTGAAAATTTAATATAGTTAAAATTGAAGTTACGGTTGACAAGTCGACAGGTTGACAATTTGAAAGAATTTATATAGTGTTAAATAGTATTATTGGTGACTGGTAGACAGGTCGACAAGTCGACAGGTTGACAATTTGACGGTGAGAAATGAAAACTGTAATAATGGATAACAGGTTGACAGTCGACAGGTAGACAGTTATAAGTCAAGACTTAATAAAAAGGTTAAAAAACTGAATTGTAAAATTAAACCTGTCAACCTGTCAACCTGTTAACCATTACACTTGTCGACCTGTCAACCTGTCGACCTTTTCACTTGTCGACTTGTCAACATGTCGACCTTAACACTTGTCAACCTGTCGACTTTCACACTTGTCGACCTTTCTAGTGTCAACCTGTCGACATGTCGACCTGTTAGTCTGTCAACTTATGTACACATAAACCGATTTACTACTTAAGTAAACCCGAATTTCTCCTCTGTTTCTTCCGATGGAACTACAGTACCGTTTATCCTACTTGACCCGTGCACCCATTATACAAATTTTTTATTTTACTTAATAATTCTTACAAAATTCTAAAGAAAATGCAACCACCCACAATTTGTTAATTTGAGTGCCTCCCATCCCCCATGCATTTAAATCTGGGACTGCCCTTAGTTTAAACAGTCAAGTATGAGACCTATCCACTATTTAAGGCTACATTTATACTCCTAAGGATATCCTCATGCAAGTTTTTCTATAGATTCATTTTACTAAGTTATGATTAAATGCCTTCTAAATTTTCCATTTTCTTCTCTTAACAATTTCAATATGCACAAGACAGCGTATCATTCACTCATGGTGCAGCTGTTTATTTTTAATTTCTGTTCAATTATATATTCAATTTTAACTAATTGAAGAATATCATCTGTAAAATTGTCAGAAATTGAGTGACTAGTCATACTATTCGAGGTTTAAAGTTTATCCTGGGAATACTAGTGAATACTGTAACTCCTATGCTTAAGGTGCCAGTGTTTTGTAATGTTATACATTTTTTCATATGAAGAGTTAGTTTTTGTAGCAATGATAATGGTAGTGTAAGACATGCTATATATTTTTCAGGTGAACAATTTGTCTCTATGTAACAGTGAAAATTTTGCATCTTGTGCTGATGATGGGAGTGTAAGAGTGTGGTCTATAGATACCAGAGAACAGACTTTACAATTCCAAGTTTTAGACCAGGTAATTAGTTCAGTATATAACTGAATAATTAATAAGCCTAATATTTCAGTGTTCCAAGAATTATGGAAGAAGTTTAACATCATTAAATGCTTATTTTTCATATACTTTAAGGCTTAGAGGTCTAAGTTGTTCGTCTACAGTGATGACCAGCTGGTCAGAACTGAGGTTGTGACTTTGAACCCTGCTTCTGCAAGGTGTGTTAAATGACTTGGAATGCTAGTTTTCCTGCTGAAGGTCATGGTTACTTCCTGATACTCAGTCTTCCTCTAATGAAAACAACTGGTCAACAAAATATAGCCAAGAGTGCTTAAAGTGGTGTTAATCACCATTGATCAATCAATCAATCATACATTTACACTTTCAAGACCAGTTTTCAGAACCATTGTTCAGTATCAGTGCTGTAATGAAATACAATGCATAACAAGGAGCAATACTTATTCACATTTTGTTTCTGCTTTGAAAAATTGTACCTGTTTTTTTTTTTTTCTATTATTGTCGAGAAAAAAATGACATTGTGCTATTTGCCTTACAGTTAAAAAATGAGAAAGGTCAGCAACATTGTTTCATGAAAAGAATAAACTACAAATGATTTATTTCTTAAGGATTCTTTCATATTACATCCTATTTTCAGGCTTGTACTTGTATCGCCTTCTCTCCCGTAAAACCAGATGGTATTGTTAGGACAACTGTTAGTAACACAGACTCTGCCCCAGTCACAGCTCACCAGAAAATTGATGCTAAGTTCATGCCTCTGATAGCAGCTGGCTATAGTGATGGTACAGTACGAGTATTTGACATAAACAAAGCAGAAATGATATTGAAGATGCATCCACATGCTGTAGCAGTCACTGCCATTAGTTTCTCTTCAGATGGTAGGTTTAATTTCTTATTTCATCAAAAATATAAGAGGCCATGTGGCCGAGTGGTCTTAAATAGTAGTTGATAAACTGTGTCAATAGCCAGTCAACACTGAGGTTGTGAGTTCGAGCCCCTCACTTGGCAGGTGCGTTCGACTCCAATCTTGATTAACTATGATTGCCAGTTTTTCTGTTAAAGGTTGGAGAATCTCTAGGCTCCATCAATAATAACTGGCCACCATGAAAAATAGCTAATAGTGATGAAAGTAGGGTTAAACACCAAATAATCAATTACTGTGGATTCATTTATTTTCGTGGGTATCAATTTTCGTGGATAGAGAAAAAAAGACGTTTCGTGGTATACGTAAATTCGTGGATCGCTGATTACAAAAAAAAAAATCAGATACGTTATTCGTGGATTTCTTTTTGATTTAGGAGATCATATAACCTCCTTGGTTTGATCAATAATAAAACAAACAAAAAAAGAAGGAACTCATTGAAAAAGTTTTGAAATGTCAAGATCCTCGCTTGGTCATTCTAGGTTAAAGTGTTCATTGAAAACTTCTATTACAATAATGGACAGAGACAACTAATTATCACTAATTATTTGTTTGTTTTACAATTTATAAATTCTTGTCGGAATTTTATAAGGCATTAAAAACTCTATGATTGAAAGCTCATTTCCCTAATCACGATATAATAAACAGTCATATAAGTAAAAGGTTTGAAAATAAATGTTCCTGTCATAAACAATATTACCTACGGGCAATATCCCCGTACTTAATCCTATTGACTTTTAATCACCAGTAAACCAAACTATGACACGGCAATTAACAACTTGCAGTTATTTTCCATGAACAGTTTTAATCAATTTTAAAAAGTAAATTATCACTGATATCTGGGACTATTATACTATATATTGTTAGTATAATAGTCCCAGCTGATATTCGATATATTTATTATTGATTTAATCAAAATACTTGTATCTTCTTTCAATAAAAACACGTGTTATGTTACAATGTTTATCGCTTATCAACACTATACTAGAACTGCATAACATAACCGGAAATAAACATCCGACTCCATACACATTTCTCGGGATTATTCTTCGTTGAATTCTTAAATTCGTGGTTCGCTGTGACCCACGAAAATTGGTATACCACGAATAAAAATGAATCCACAGTAATCAATCATTTAAAATATTAGAGATGATTTTGTAATGGGTCACACATAAAATAATTTGAGAATAGAAATTGGACTTGAGGAGTTTGACACCCCTCCCTTCCTGTGTTTAATAATCAAGTACATGTATATATTTATTCTTAGAGGAGAGTGAATTTCCCATTTGCAAATTGTACATGTAGGTTAGACATATTTTGAGTTAAAAGTATATTCAATGTCACTTTACAGAATTTACTAGTACCGATGTAAATATATGAAGATATAATGGCCATCATTAAACATGACAGCCAAATATTTATATTTGAAAAAAAAAGTCAAATCATAAATTCTCAATTTCAATTTGGACTAATAAATTGTTGCTGAAACCAAAATACCATAATTTGTTTTTTAAATTTGCCAAAGGTTTAATCAAATGTTTCATAAGTTTGATGAATTCATGACTTTTTTGTTTACATAGAAAATCTGGATCTTTTTAAATAATGTCATTGTATACTCTATATAATGTATACTCTTAATTGTACCATTTATCTTTTCGTTTAAAAAAAAAAAAAATTTGCCATGGTGTTATGAGTTTTGAATGGCCCCTTGGTATCTTTCACATCTTTTACATCCAGACAAACATGCATTTATTTTTTCCAGGGAGAATGGTAATAACAGGAGGAAGTGATGGACTTATTGCCATTAGTAGTCCTACTACTGGAATGACTGTCAGAGTGATATCTGACCACAAAGGAGCACCAATCACAAACATTGATGTGACTCTCTGTCAAGAACAAGAACTTTCAGTCTCCGCTCCTCAGCTTTGGTTGGCTACCAGTGCTGATAGGCGTGTTAGTGTTTGGTCTGCTGATTGGTCGAAAGATTTTTGTGAGCTTGTTGATTGGTTAACATTTCCAGCACCAGCTTTTACTCCAGATGGCACTGTTATAGCCAAACAAGACCAGAAGGTACAGTATTATTTCCCAACTGAAAGCTTATTCAGTTTATTTTTTAGATAGTAACTTTACATAAGTAGACTATTTTAACGTTGTTAAATATTCGGGTATTTTCGACCACGGTCGGGTATTTTCGACCACTTTATAATTTCCATCCTTCATATCACTGATTACATTATATTATGGTCCATAATTGATTGATAAAGAACACGAACTTGTACATGTATTGAACTCCATTTTTGAAATGAGGATTGGGACGGGCACACTAGGTATACCATGGACTTTTTTGTTTTTTGTTTTAAGGCACTAAGGGTCATCAAAATGAGTGATGTTCTATCTTGTCTTCCAAACTAAATGGGACAATATCCTATTACAAATGAGACTGTCAAAATTGGGCTGATTATTATTGGATGCTAGCATTGAACTTGAAATAAAAATACAGGACCAGAAATCAAGGTAAAACATCCAGCACGAGCCGATTACATGATAGCTTCAACGCATAAAAGTCTGGGTAGAACTTTCAACGGAAAAAATCTTGATCTAACACACATTATCACTAGTCCTATTATATAGTCTTCGTAGGTTCATATCGTCTTCATTCGGATATTTTTACTATCAATGCCGAACCAGTAAAAAAAATATCCGATAAAAACGTCGAATGAAGACGACATGAACCTACGAAGGCTTATATTATAGGACTAACATTATCCCCTCAACCAAATAAAATAAAATAGTTTCTCCCTAAAGTTACGGAAAGTAATATTTATGACAAAAATATATTTAGCAGAAAACGATTATAACAAATTGCGAAGCCACGCTAATGTATATCATTTTAAAATGTTCTGTATTCTAAGATAAAATAGAGGCGGAGATACCAAAGGGACAATCAAACTCTAGAGCCAAAAAATAAAGAGAAAAAACGACGACAGTCCACACAAACACAACACAGAAAACTAAAGACTGAGCAACACAAACCCCACAAAAAACTAAAGACTGTGCAACACGAACCCAACAAAAACTAGACTGTGCATCACGAACTCCACAAAAACTAAAGACTGGGCAACACTAACCCCACAAAAACTAAAGTCTGTGCAACACGAACCCCACAAAACTAGACTGTGCATGCAACACGAACCCCACAAAAACTAAAGACTGTGCAACACAAATCGGTACAAAAACTAAAGACTGTGCAACACGACACCCCCCAAAAAAAAAACATGTATTCCAAATATTGAAAATAACAACAGATAATGCAGTACAGTATACATGTAGCTATATTATTTTGTTTGAACATTGGACTGTAGTAATAAATATATAAAATTTGTAACAAGTCATATATCAATGTACATTCATTGTGAAAAATTTGTCACGTAGAATAATATCTGACGCTTTTTAGAGACAATCATCACACTCATATGGAAAGCTTATGATGTCGTCAATATGCACACAAGGAAAATCAACACCAGAGCATTTTGCATGATAAAAGGAGGAGCAAATCTCGCAACATATATAAACATCGTCTGTTTCAAGTAAACACTTGGAACAAAGCCTGAAGTAGTCGATTTCTCCGATTTCTTTTGATTTTTTATAATTTATTTTTATCATTTCCGATCCCGAAACGGCTATTGGTAGTACAGTACGAGCTTTCCTTTTACTGAGAGTCTTTTGTTCATTTGGAGTAACAAGTAGGAGTTCGAAGAGCTCGAATGTATCCGCCTCCTCAGCAATTTGTACGGGTTCTGGATCTAGAATGTAGGTCCCAGAACTATTGGTAACTGGACGACTATCAACCTGGTCATCTTTACAATTGATATCGTAGTCAATACCGAGATCCTGGTCTGATTTTGCCCTTGCAAATACTGCCGATGGCTCGACTTTAGGTTTATCTACACTTTCAAATGAAAATGAATAAAGCCCCGTATGACGGAAACCTTTAATTGCTACATCAACTGTTGTTGCATTCGCCCATGCCGACTTAAATACAGAAGCAAAGGTACCTTTTGTGACAAATTCACCCGGATTTTTGAACTGGTAATCTCTCACTGAATCTCTCCATTGCTTCTTTAAAGGCCCAAAGAGAGTAACATCACAAGGCTGTAATATATGACTTGCATGTTCGAGCAAACAGTACACTATAACATTCTCAGACTTACAAAGCTGAGCTGTTTCCAGACTAATATGGCTAGTATGTCCACCCACCAGCAAAATAACCGGTCGCTTGACTTTTCGGTCCTTAATTGCAGTAATAAAATGATCACGTACCCAGGTGTAAAATAGTTCGAATCCATCCAACCAGTCTTTGTCCAACTAGGAATCCTTCGAGTGGATTATACCGAAACGCTCCCTGGAAATACAAGCATAGGTGGTAAGTAGTGTGCTGTTGCACTCATACATGCAAGAACAGTTATCTGTGATTTGTCAGCTGAACATGTTGAATACACATTCTTACTGCCTTTAGCAGCCAAAATTTTACCAGATTTTGGATCTATGACCACCATACTTTAAATCAAGAGGGCATATTCTCATTATCTAATCCTCTTCATAATTTTCCGTTAGGTACTTTGCAAAATCTTTAATGATTTAACCAATTTTTACTGGTTCAGCAGTGACATTGTTCAAAATGATCCCCTTCCAGCATTTTTATCTTGATGACTAAAATGGGGACCTCGGTGGCAGAGTGGTTTAGTAGTCGTACTACTATATCCTCCACCAATAAAAACTTACCGCCACGAAATACCACAATAGTACTGAAAGTGGTGTTAAACACCAATCAATCAATCAATCAATTTATGACTTACACTTTACATTCCAGCATTTCTCTTGATTAGATATTCACATAGGCTTATTTTGAAATTACTATATTATAGGCTTTTTTTAATGAAATGTCTCAACTGTTTTTTGGTAACATCAGAGGCCTAAGTTTGAAAAAACTAACTGGGCTGACTCACTTGTAAGGACCAATTTCCCATAATTTGTGAAACTATGCTAAGCAACAGGTGTATTAACCTTCATCATAAAAAGACAAAGGGTAATACATTTGTTTTTTCTCCAGTTAAAATCTAGCCAATTGAACCGAGATATTATTTGAACTATCCTTAGATGGTCTAGTCTTTATCTTGTATTAGATAACTGAACAGATCCTTAGATGGTCTAGTCTTTATCTTGTATTAGATAACTGAACAGATCCTTAGATGGTCTAGTCTTTATCTTGTATTAGATAACTGAACAGATCCTTAGATGGTCTAGTCTTTATCTTGTATTTGATAACTGAACAGATCCTTAGATGGTCTAGTCTTTATCTTGTATTAGATAAATGAACAGATCCTTAGATGGTCTAGTCTTTATCTTGTATTAGATAAATGAACAGATCCTTAGATGGTCTAGTCTTTATCTTGTATTAGATAACTGAACAGATCCTTAGATGGTCTAGTCTTTATCTTGTATTAGATAACTGAACAGATCCTTAGATGGTCTAGTCTTTATCTTGTATTAGATAACTGAACAGATCCTTAGATGGTCTAGTCTTTATCTTGTATTAGATAACTGAACAGATCCTTAGATGGTCTAGTCTTTATCTTGTATTAGATAACTGAACAGATCCTTAGATGGTCTAGTCTTTATCTTGTATTAGATAACTGAACAGATCCTTAGATGGTCTAGTCTTTATCTTGTATTAGATAACTGAACAGATCCTTAGATGGTCTAGTCTTTATCTTGTATTAGATAACTGAACAGATCCTTAGATGGTCTAGTCTTTATCTTGTATTTGATAACTGAACAGATCCTTAGATGGTCTAGTCTTTATCTTGTATTAGATAACTGAACAGATTGAAACAAATCCTAATATGCATGGTTTAACATAGGACTTGATGAAGTACAAAAAAAAGACAACAGCAAAAGAATTCAAAACTTACATTTCTTATCATTCTAGCATTTCTCAAATATAATAATTAAATCTCCTAAACAAAGTTTGGGGACTATTGGTTTTACTCAGTTATTATTATTTTCTATGTTATTTTAGGGACTTTACAGCCAACTACCACCTAGCATAGCTAAGTTTTCTCCAGAAGAATCTGACATCATTGTATATGTTGGTTATGGTATGGAGAAATGTATACAATTTTACAGCTTATCTGAGCGAAAGGTAAATGATGATACACAGGCATTTCTTCTTCTTACATTGATATGCATTCAATGATTTACTCAAGTATGCATAAAATACTACAATCAGGATATTTAAACTTGGATAATTCATTGGTGCATTTTTTTTGCACTTATAAATAAAATACAAGGAATAACAAAGGTACTTTTAATCATATTTTATTCCAGGTGTTGAAATGTCTTATAACGGTAAATGAGACCATGAATACACTACACAAGGTTACAGGAAAAACACTTTGAGGAAAACTCAAGCAAATTGAAGATTTGATAAAAGAATACATTAAACAAGAAGCCAGGAAAAACATTATGCAGTGGTTGTCACTGTACAGAAATACACAACACAACAGAAATACCACATTGAAGATTCATACATACCAAAGGGATATTCAAACTCATAAGTCGAAAACAAACTGACAATGCCATGGCAATAAACGAAAACGACAAACAACAGTACACAAAACATGGGAAACTAAAGACTGAGCAACACAAACCCCACCAATAACCGGGGGGATTTCAGGTGCTCTGGAAGAGTAAGCAGATCTTGCTCCACATGAGGCACAGTCCCTCCCCCTGTCCTGTTGCTCATGTCAGTACACAAACAGTGAAAAGTCTAATTCAGTAGGTCACATTCAAGGAAAAGAGGACGGGATTCTGGTTAAAATGTTTGGAGCATATCCGTTGTCATCTGTAAAACAAACTGCTGATACATCACAGAAGATTTCATCTTATTAAAGTAATAAATACTATGACATACATTTTCTTTTGCAAATAACATTGCAGTTCACTGTTACTTAATGATTTTTTACAGGTATTAAGGACACAGGCTCTGACACACTGGCCCATGTGTATGGACTTGGCCCAGTCTACAGCACTTGTATCTCTTGGAGCAAATGGTAAGTACATTGATTTAGACAAATGTGTTTGTTGCCATATTCTACAAATAGCTATATTAGTCATTGTTGCTGTCTTGTTGTGTAAGCTTTAGAATTTACGTTTATTGTCCAGTCAGTATTGTACAGAATTTGACCAAATTTAACAGGTAAATAGTTTGTGTCTCAAATAAGACTTGCCTTACAAATGACAATTTCTTTTTGTAGCAGTAAGGTCAGTAGTGTTTCTAAAAATATATAAGGTTTGCCAATTTACTTTCCAATTTTTATCAGTGCCATTTCAATATCACATTTCCATTATACAATAAAGAAAGTTTCTGTTCCTGTGACAAACATATAAAACTTTTTGTGTTTTGCTTTTAAAAGTTCATTTCTAAGAAATCTTTTACAATAAATCAGTGAGATTTATCCACTAGAATCCTCTAAGAAAGGTACATCAGAATTAAGCAACCCTTCCATCTGCTAACCTATATTTTAAACATGAGTGACCAATTAAGTATTACAAATAGGTCCTGTACAAAACACATGATGGTTCATCAGTGATAAATGCTGCTGAAATTATCATATACATGTAAATGACAACAGTTTCACCATGACCTACATTTCAAGCTTTATGTCAATGATGACTGTGTTTCACAACAAAATACAAATTTCATATAAACTTGCATATACATTTCATTAAACCACAAAATCAGGTATTTCATTTCATTAAAAACAAGTTAATTTTCAATGATATATTTATTTACATATACATATTCATGTTAATAAGACTTGACTACATTTTTTCAAACTGTCTATTTCAGAACGAGTGATGAAGTTGTTAGATTACTATGAAGGCAGTTTTCAGGATTTTGTAGGTCACAGTGATTCAATAAACTTTGTTAAATTCTCACCAGACAGTAAATATTTATTGACTGTGTCACATTCCGAAATATTTATCTGGGAAGTGCAAGTATGATAGTGAATTAGCAAGAGTATTGATTGACTTTGAACTGTAGAGTGACCATTGAAGTAGTTGCTTAAAAATAAATGAGATGGAGGAGTAGAAAGTTCCAACAAAATTGTTTGCATTCAAGGAATGACAATTTTAAATGATATCTCACAAACAAAGTCTAAATTCACTTATAAAGCAGTAACTTTAATATTGCTAAAAAGTTGGAATTAAAATTATGATAGCAAAAATATGTTAAATATGTAAATGTGAAATAAATTTGCAGTACATGCAACAGGTGTTATCTTTCAGAAGCATTTAGGTATCATTTTATATATTCTTAAACTTTCTGGGTAATTTTGCCAATTGTAGTATTTATATGTTAAATAAAAGTTTAAATGAATGGTATTTTGGGATAATCTCTATTGTTATAAATATGATCTAAACAATCTTTTACGTGTGACAAAGTCTTTGTATATTAATGCTTCCGTCCACTAGTGCTGTAAAATATTTGTTACTGTATACTTAAACACATGTAATGATTATGTAAATAAAATATGATGATTATACTTATCTGTGAATAGATAATAAACTAATTTATTAAAGTACTTTTATATTTACTCTAAACATGTTCATGTTATTTTCTTTTGATTAGCACAGTGTAAAATGAATATTCAAACATTACTGTTTCTCAAATCCCTGTCGAAGAGTTTAATGAAGTTATATATAGAACAAAGCAGTGTGCCATAAAGAGCATGTTAACATGGTCAGGGTCAAAAATTCAGTTTCAGAGTTTTAAAGTGCCATAATCTGGACAGGGTCAAAATTTCAATTTCTGAGTTTTAGTGCCATAATTTGGAATTAGAAAAACAAGCTTTTCTGTATTTTTAAAGAAACCGTTATTGACTTAAGAGGACAGCTAGAACAAACCACATGTCAACCTGCATGCCATGACACTACAATGTAATCTTTTCATATACATACATTTTTGTACATAGTAGAGGGCAAACAATCAGCATACATGTCCCTATGATATGATCTTTCTAATTTTAATGCCAAATTAGAGATTTTCCCCATTTTCACGGTCCACTGAACATAGAAAATGATAGTGCGAGCTTCTACATCAAACAAAGCTTACAGCAGGCTTTAGTATGACAAAGCACACTCTGAAAATGTTCAAAATTAACTACATTAAAAACTAATAAATACAGACATGATTACATGTCAAAATCTATAACTAGTATTTCATGCAAACTTAACAAATAAAAAATTCCATACAGACTGAGAGGGTTTAGTTCAAAGTTTCACTTCATTGGGTATAAAAATAGACATCTTCAAACAAGTTCCACTGTTGTAATACATTATAAAAAAGATTATCCATGCGTTAGATTGTTAAATGTACATTTGATAATGTGCATTTCTTTAACAAATAAAGTTAATAAAATTGACCACACATGTCAGCTTTTTAATGATTTTCTCCATGTCAGCGTTTTGTATAACTTTTATAATGAAACCTGAACAAAGTTTTGTTATAGCATATTAAAATCTGGTCACCAGTCTTCCTCTATCATGTCCCATAATGAGTTTACTATGTCATATTTTGACATTTGTTCTTTGTTAATGGAGAAAGGTTTAACTTCAGTATTTCCACAAACATCTGATTTCAATGTTAAGGAAACAAAAATAAGAATCAATATAATAAAAGTGTTGAAGAAAATCAGTGTGTTAATTTTTGTACAGGTTATTCCTATGAACGTGATGAACGAATAAAAAATCTAAATTATTGGTAAGATTTTCTTTCACATCCAACCTTGGACTCTCCCATTCAGGGTCATAATTTACATTTCTCAAGATGTCTTTCAAACTCTTACCAAAGTTATAATTGAAAATTAAATCCACCACCTCTTCATATTTTAAAACACATCAAAAACAAATAAATTTTTAATAACTTTCTGTTGTTCTAACATTAATAAATTAATAATGAAAGGAATCTTCATAAACAAGGAACTATTAAGTAACCATTTTTTTTTCTACCTATGGATTAAATTTGTTACTTGATTCATAGCAAACTTTTAATGGACAATACTAAACAAACCAAAAACTGTCTTTCCCTTAAATAAATTTCTTTTTCCCTTTCAAAATTCCTGTATTTCTATTTTTCAACTTGGCCATGGAGAAATAACTCCAATTTAACTTGTCCTCGAACAAAATTTACTTCCCCTTGGTGACAAGAATTCTAGAGCACTGTTAATTACAAGATTTCCAGTCTATAGTACCACATATTATTACCAACATTTCCAACCATTTCTAAACAAACACCAACCAAAAATTAATAAATTTATAAAGTCTACTAATTCCAAACATGAAACTGAGTATCATGTTTGTTCAATAGACGTATTTACACTTGTATGCAAATTTGTCTGCCATTACTTAAAATTACACAAGTTCCTGTAAAAGTTGACATCACAATTTATAAATAATTTGACCATAATTAAAAAGTGATTGTTGCTTGACGTCAGAAGGTTATTTTCGGAGCAGATCTAAGGTCATTCGGACACAAAATTCAGCTAAAAACCAAAAGTGTTAATACGTTTATAAGATGCTGGTTTCTAAAAGACAGTTTAACTTTTTTTTAACAAGTATTTGAGTTCATTCAGTAAAGGACATGGAATGTAAAATGTAAAATATATACGTAAAAAAAGGATACAGCCTTTAAGTTCATTTTGTGGTGTGTCCAACTGCCAGTGTAGGTTAGTAATTAACTTGTACAGTGTGATGTCATGTCTGAAAAGATAAAGTATATTATGATATAGAAATATTATGTATTAATTTTTATATTTGGAGTGTTCATTTGAGATACCACCTTTGTGATATAGCCACAAACTTTTTCATGTAACAACATACAGCATCATAAAAAGCAGCGGTTCAAATTTGCTTTAAATAATGAAAGGTCAGGGACCATTTGAAATTTTAAGTGGAGGGTCCTCCATAAGAAATCAATGGTCGTGTATCAAGCATCAGTCAATAAGCCACAAATTTTTTCAAGTAACAACATACAGCATCATAAAAAGCAGCGGTTCAAATTTGCTTTAAATAATGAAAGGTCAGGGACCATTTGAAATTTTAAGTGGAGGGTCCTCCATAAGAAATCAATGGTCGTGTATCAAGCATCAGTCTAAAGAATGGTAGGTCCTTGACTTTTGTAATTTTTAAAAATGAAAAGTCCGCTCCTAGAAAAGACAGGTCCCGGACCTCGGACCCACACTAATTTGAAACCCTGAAAAGGTTGGGACAGATCCTCATAAATTGGTATAATACCCAAAATCAGGTATCAATTTTCAGTGATAAAAAATTAATGTAGTATTTCATCATAAGTGCCAACATGTTCAGGTTAATGGCAACATTTTCCCCTTTGAGACCATAGTATAAATAAGAACTGAATAAAAATTACCCAGCAAAAATTTGATTGTGTGAAGGCCTTAAACTTTTATCCTAATGATATTTTAGTCATAGTGTCTTTTGGCAAAATGTTGGCTTTTACATGAATGTTTATGCCATGACAGCAAATATCCTGAAATCCAAAGTTAGATTTTTCATCACTGAAAACTGATACCTGCTTTGGGGTATAATACCAATTTAATATGAAGATCTTCTCGAACCCGATAAAGTTGGCAAATGATAGGTTGCACAAATACAGTGTCATTAGTCTGTCATTAGTTAAATGAAATTTTAAATGTATCAAGTATTGACTCATGCATGTTGAGTAATAATATAGGGCACAAACCTTTAACTAAAGATTAAAATAGAAAGTCTATTCTGTGTTTATCTACTTTGAAGGTACTTTAATTCATGGGTATCAATTTTAGTGGTTTGAACGAAAGTTACATGTTCGTGGGTTCTTAAATTCATGGATTTAACTTTTCTGAAGAAAAATTGTTAAGTAGATTCTTGAAAATAATCATAAGTTGTTTTATAATCATTTGTGGGACATTGCTTAATAATGTGTTCATTTTCACTTACTTGTTCGCCTTTCATTGCTGACAACTTTCATAATTTTCTTTTGTTAAAATAATTGCTTTCGTAAATAAGCAGATTAATCTATGGTTACAAATTGCCTCGATTGAAGGAAATTGTAAAGTAAACATTTTAATTATTGCACATGTAATCAGAAGTGATGACAATAATTAACCCAAATCCAATGATCAACAGATTAATGGTCATCAAAGGTGTTAATTGGGTAATAAACATGTCACTTGAACATTTTAAAGCAAACGATTACATAAACAAATGCCACAAATGTACTTTGAAATGTAGAATTAATTCTGAATGAAATATAAAAGCAAGCCCAATATGATATTTTCGTAAGATCATCATCACCAGGAGTTTACTTTCATTGATCTAAACTTATTTTTATGACAATTAAAGATTAAAGGTCTTAGGTTTTATAAAGATTGGATGGATTATAAAATCCTGTCTGAAGTTGTATATTTAGTACATATTATGTTTGCTTATATTCAATGTATTTATTCTCTTGATATGCTGGTATCAACGAAGTCAAACCTACAAGGGGTCATTCTATGTTTTGATTTGGACAACAGTTGTTATATTTTGTTGGACACTTAAATTGTGGATAAAACCATCCACGAAAACAACGAAAATTGGTACCCACAAATAAAAGTACTTTCACAGTAGGTGCTTGCAAAAAAAAATAGTTGGCAAAACATGTGAATTTCTAAAATGCTCTGGAAATTTGTCTATTTTAGCAAAATCTGAAAAATGTCGTTTTTGATGACACAAATAAGATATGTGCTCTGAAGCATAGCTATCATTAAATTTTCTGTTGTTCCCAAGGCTTTGAGAAATCAACTGGACATTTGATCGAGTAAAGCATTCTTCTTAACTGGAACAGACCCTTTCTTACAGGACATTTTCACATACAATTAGGACAAAATCCAAAATTTTACTAGTCATTTGGTCCAGTAATGCATATCATTTAACTGGACCAAACCAATTTTTACTGGCCCTTGCCTTTGCCCTTGCCCAATGTCCGATGACCTTGGGAATGACTGCATTATGTGGAATCCTTTAATCTGAACTTTGAAAAATGGTGACCAGTATTTGTATCCTGAAGTTGTATTTTTAAGAAAGGATTGGTGAAACTGCAGGATCACATTCATGTCTTGTAAGGTCCTAAAATGTACTACCAAAAATTCTCCTTATTATGAATACCAGTATTTAACAGCATCAAAAATATGGTCAAAAAGGTCAATGATCATAAATTGTGCAAAATTTATTTTAATGGCCTTTATTTTTCTGATTCATGTTAATTTTAGGTAGTGCCAAAGAGCCATACATGCACAGTTCTTGAATGAACTCAATATTTATCCCAAGTCAGTGTTTTGACATTGACAATTAATTCTATAGTAAATATTCTCAGAACTAGAACTGAACAGTAAACAAGCAATGTTCCTTTGCTTTTTTTTTTTTGCTGTGCATATACTGATTTTGTGTCATGGATGGATACCCCATATGTTTTGTTTTTCTTTTAAATCATAAATATTATTTCTATGGTCTTAAGTACCTAGTTTTGGGTATAGATATTTTCTTTTGTTTTTCAACTTCCTGTCTTTCTATTTCCAATTTTTGTGATTCTTGTTGACATGCTTCCAAATTTTGTTGTAATCTTTCACATGTTGATACAACATTTGCAAGTCCTTCTTTCTGTTGAGAAACTAATTGCTCCAAACCCTGTCCTTCTTGGTTTAGATTGAGGCATGCTGTTTGGCTTTTCTGGTAGTTGGCTTCTTCCGCAGACTCCACCTGCATAACCTCTAAAGTAACAAATTTTTTTTGGGTTAAACTCTAGTTCAACAATGGCAGTATCATCATAGGTTATATGTTTTATTATTTAAAAATTCTAAATTTGTTAAAAGTGAAATTAATTTGAAAAAAAATAAAATGAAAAGTTCACATATATAACATTCACCGTCAAATATTCCATGCATATAGGGATGATAATATGCTCAAGTCATATAACTAGTGTATACCCAATTTTGTACTAGACAGAGGCTGGGTATGAGGTTAAATTGATAACCTTTCATAAGATAAAAGTAAAACCATTATTGATGGGCCTGATGGGTTATTTTCGTTCATCGTGATCCGTTTTTCTACAGATTTCTACTCTTTTTATATTTTTGTGATCCGTGATCATGGAAATTTATTTTCTGTGAATCGTGATTGACAAAAAAAATCAACTCGTGAATCGTGATGAGACCCCCATCAGGCCCCTCATTATTGTTATCAGTACTCAAAACTACATATTGACATTTGTAAATGGTCTGATACTCTGACATACCAAGTTTTATGTTTTGGCTCATTTTGAACATTAATACAACACTTTATAAAGTTCTCAAATTCGAAATGTGATAAAAACACATGTTATGATTTAATAAAGATAAAAATATTTTTGGAAAAGGCTTATTTCAGGCCCAAAACAGTTAAGTGGTTACCTTGAATTATTTTTTTAGTCTGTGCATTTTGTATTTCTCTTATTTCTAATATTTTCTGCCATTCTTTAACAATATTGTCAAGTAAAGTATTTTCGATCTTTTCATTATCAATAACTGTTATCAACTCCTCAGCAAGACGTACAATATACTCTGGTTCATTCAGGCTTTCATCCATCTTTGCAAACACCCAGTGATCTGAAAGTATAAATTTAGAATTACATATATTTATTCATAGATTCTTGCATGATATATACGAAATCACATAAAAAAAATTCAAGGTTTACTCCAGTGAATCCTATTGGAATTAGAGATGTGTAAATTGCAATTGAAAGGAAGCTTGATTTTTTTTTTAAATACATTTTTTCAGTCCTAAATATTATTGTTTGTTCTTTAATATATCTTGTGTAATTTAAATGATTATTACGAAATCGAAGAAGGCTGAGATTTTAGTTAAACTTTTCTGTTTTACTGTTTCATATTTGCTTTCCATAGCCTTTGAGTTTTGTGCATCCTATAGGGCTGACTGGTGACCTGTAATTGTTTACTTCCTTGTCTTTTTGAGAACATGATGGTAGTTGTCTGATTGACATTCCTATAACATGTACAACATTACCTTATTTTTAATACACATAAAGGTAAGCTGTAAAATAACTTATTACACTTTCTATTAATTGATGTGGTATATTTTTTAAACTTTTGCAAGTACTGGGATAACATGTGAAAAACTATTTTCTATCATATTCCACTTGTTTGTTTAATATCCTGCTTCCAGCAGGATTCCCAAAAGTTCACATTTATAAGGTTTATACACACAATGTGTGTTCTCATGTGTAACTGATGTAGGTTAAATTGGTTATTTATAATGTCAAAATAAGTATTTCAAAAAGGTGGTATATTCTAGTTGATTTACATGTTTAACAGTTAATTGAGGTAATATTACTTTAAGATAATCATCTTAGTTAAAGAATTAGAGTTAAATGGTATAAAATCAAAATGAAGTCAATTTAACTTTTTGATAAGGCTAAGGGTACATCAAAGTTCAAAAGTTGCATATGACAGGGGAAGTAACTCTAAACCCAAAATAAAGTGTATTAGAAAATGATGGATTATTTTCATGATTTTTTTTTGTGTTAGACTATTTAAGAAAATACATTTTATTTGGGTAAAGGCAAGTCTCCCCTTAATATTTGAGTTTAATTTTTTTCTTGAGATATTTTTATATTCTTGAAAAGTTGGATTAATATCTTGTATCATTTTGAATATTTATGTCTGGCAAAATCATATGGTGTAGCTGTTGATTTTTCTATTACATGAAAATAATTAAATCATATAAGTATATCTTAATATAAGTTTTATCTTTTTTGCCCTAGGGACATATGTGTCACTCGTTAGGTTATGAAAAAGAGAGTGTTCCAAACAAACTGAGGAATAATTACAAACTGGAAATCATACTAATTCAAAATATATTAAAGGCAGTGTTCTCCCAAGGTTTTTGGATATCACCAGGGTAAGCAAGGAGACAAATAAGATATAGGCGTCAAGCAATATTTGCATCGCGTCACAACATATTTCCTCTCGTCAACCATTATTTGCATCGCGTCACAACATATTTCCTCTCGTCAACCATTATTTGCATCGTGTCACAACATATTTCCTCTCGTCAACCATTATTTGCATCGCGTCACAACATATTTCCTCTATCTTTACGGATAGTTTCCATAGAGTTCCTTCTTTCTTTTTATTACCTTTTATCTATTTGAGTTTTTCGTTTCTTTTGTATAGTAGTGTATACGCATAGTGCAGTAACACAGTACTAAATCCTAGCATGAAATAGTTTTATTTGTTTTCATTCAACTATAGTCTCTAATTACTGAACAGTTAAGCAGAGAAAGCAAATATATATTCTACTTTCAGTCAAGGATAAAATATTTACATATACATTCTTTATATATACATGTAATACTGATTTCAAATCATTAGAAGTATTTAAGATATTATAAATGTATCTCTCATTTACAATGTATCATTTCTGTATGTATACAGAATTTTTATTTTATGAAATTACATTCCATTTTACAGTTTGTTATCCATTGTTATTTATATTCTTAGAATCTTAAAATAGCCAAAAATAGGGGAGTAACTCTTTATGTATTTATTATGTAATGTTTTTTGCTGTTTAAAAAATACTCATCATATCTTAGGGTCCAAATTAATTGTGAGTGATGTATAAAACTAATTTAATTAACTGCCAAACTAGAAGAAAACTGGGGGTCAAAAACGTAAATTCATTGTTGTAAAAGAGAAGGAAAATTATTAATCAAAGAGCTGAAAGCTCTGAAGAAAAATGACGCCACTGTCTCTAATATTGTGATATTTTTATGCAAGTCTTGATTTTCACATATCGTAATTATTTTAACATTGCAACATGTCTCGTAAGCATATAATTGATATTCGTATCTATGTGTGTGTGTGAAGTGAAGATGACAACTGGCTGTTTTTAGTACAAATGAATAGGTCAAGACTACCTGAATGATCTACAGTATTCAATGACTACTGGTTGTTTTTTTTGTATAAATAAATAGGTCAAGACTCCGGACTGATCTACAATATCCAATGACTACTGGCTGTTCTTGTGTACTAATAAATAGGTCAAGACTATTTGAATGATCTACAATATCCAATGACTACTGGCTGTTCTTTTGTACATATAAATAAAGACTACCTGAATGATCTAAAGTATTCTAAGTAATGTGATTTTTTCTTGCAATTACATTTTTCTAAATCAAGAATACAGACTACTAGTATCCTTTTCAAACCAATGATTATGAAGAGCCTGTTGTAAGCAAGCTCTTATACCCAACATACTCATTAAATAAGTTACTAGTGACCTAGTTATTTCTGTTACTTGAAGCAAATTATATTTCTGTACATTTAGACAATAGTATAATATTGTTTTACTAGTTTTATTTCACCTTGAAGATTAGACAAATAGGGATACTCCTTTGATTTTTATTTCATGTCAGTCAGGTCGCTTTATATGAAACTTGAAACCACTTCTCTGCCATATTGTTATTTTATAACAACTCTGCCCTTGACCATGTTGACCCATGTAATTGATATTCATTCTTTAACCATATCTGTCTCCATTTAAGTTAATGACATTGAACCATCATGGTATTAAACACAATTTCAATAGTGATAATGTTGTTCTCGTGGGTCACCATATATTCAATACAGCTGGTCAAGAATATATATAGAATGACACGTAATAGTATCTTTATTAATTAACTACAGTGTTACAATATTTTTTTATTTCATTTCACAAGAGATAAACAATTTTACCTTGAAGTGGAACTATCCAAATCTCAGTTTCTTTTTATAAGATGCAATATCTAATGATCTGGTGCCGTTTCCATGTATCTTCAGCCTTTTCTCATCTCATGAATTTTCTACCCTTTCCAGTCACTATAAAGTGTTACAACTTAAATTTAGACACAACACATAAATAGTAATTGAAAGGTACTGCCATTGCATGTAATGCAAATATAGTTTTAAAAAATAATGTAAGAGTTGAAATTGATACAACTATCCATAAGCCAAATGACCAAAGAACGAAGATTTGCACAATTACAGAATGCATATGCCTGGTTTGGGTTTAAAAATAAAAGACCATTTACAAAACATGAGAAGCGAAAGTAAACAGTAAAAATCGATTTGTACCATCGACATCATGAAATTATGAGGTCCGTCAAGAAATGAACTTTGTGATAATTTACTGTTCCCCAAACCTGAAATAATTCCATCGTCTGCTTTCAAAATGCTTTTTAAATGAATGGGACAGTCTTTAGCCAAAATATATGCCATACTGAACGTTTCAGCTTGTTCATGGCGAGTAAATAAAACTGTCTTACAAACAAATGTTTACTTGCAGTTTGAGTTTATCGTGACTTACGATCTAAAAACTAGAGACGTTCCGAAATCCTGTTTTGGCGGATCAGAACTCGCCAAAACAGAAAAAATCTATATTGCCAATTTGGCCGAGTTGACACCTTATATTGCATAGGCAGTTTTCATCATATTAAGTACAATAACAGTGTAGTTAATTAATAATGATACAGTTACACTCTGCTGCTGTAACTTTGTAAACAAAGATTCATACGCACCGCGTGGGTACAACCAGACATTAGTACTAATTTCCGATTATTAAAATCTTCGTAAATCTGGATAAAGACCAGCATCCATCCAATGGATATCAAAATGATTCAAATTATTTCTTTTTAATGATTGTAAAGTTGAAATGGCATGAAAGGCTGACATTATTTAGGAGAACTATTTTGTACAGCGATTGCTGATCATTGAGTGTAAAAGTCACACCATAACAAAACGGATCTATTTATACATACCGATTGTTTACGATTGTAAGACATGTGCATAGAAGTGAAAGCTCGAATAAATATGAAAAATATAACAAAGGGATAGCTCCAAATACCATTTAATAACAAAACATGTGGACAGGTCAAGATATTTTTTGGTAAATAAAATAAAGTATGTAAACTGTCCTGTCCGACTACAACATTTTGTTCGAGTGTAGCGTTATATAAGCAGATTCCAGTTAGTATGTCAGGGCTGCTCTGGCTCCCAAAAGTTGGAGCCAGAAAATCGCCAGCTCCTATATTTTGTTGCCAGTTTTGAAAACTTTAGAACCAGCTAGAGTCTTTATTTAGTCTACCAAAATTTCAACAATGTTCAATTTAAATTTCTTATGCACTCAGCCTGCACTTTACATAATTTAACATGTAATACTAAGTAAGTTATTGCATAGGGTTTATATACATACAACAAAACAACATGTGAGTTTATCTGGGACTATTATACTAATAGTATTATAGTATTAGTATAATAGTCCCATATTTTATCATGTTTATTTTAACTTATGTCAGTATTTCATATGTAGAAGAATATAAATTAGCTTATGGTCTGTATATTCTACAAAATAGAGAAAATGTCTTTAAATTAAATTATAAAGTATAGAAAAAATGGGTAATTGAATGAAGAAAATAAAATAAGAGGTGTTTAAATTTACAGAATAGTGAAAATTTGTATAAAAAAAGAATGCAGAAAAAGATGACAAAAGGCATCCTACCCATACTGCTACTAAGACCCTCTTTAACTCTTCCCATAACTCAAATGACCTAAACATGTAAATTCTAAAGCCAGAAGTATGTAGCCATATCTAAGACATGTCTTAAGTAGGTATCTCAATGCTAGGAAAAGTAAAATTGAGTTATCTTTCTTTATTCGGTGTGCTCCTTCTTTGGAGGATTATAAACAGTACGTAGAACAAGTCACAAGGTGAACAATGGCGGTGGGTTTTGTTATTTTCGTATCATAACTGAGGGCAGTCAAAGACAAATTCGTCTGAATTTGCTATTTTTCAACGGAAATAAGTAAACGATATTTTTAACAAGTTGATTATGGTTTTCGATTTCCTGTCAGTTACGCTTTCTTCATACAACCACGGTAAACATTGCAAATTGTGGAGTCGTACAGTATGACCATTTCTTCAAAGACAAAATGCCGACTGACCAATTCTATTTGAATTAATTAATGTTGATGATCATTAATGACCCATCCGATAAATGGATTACCTGTATCAACAGATTATGGCACCTGTTGTAACTGTTGATTAGCTTGGGGTTGTAAACAAAGTCATAAACTTGTCGCCAGGTAAAAATTTTACAACTTATTTTTTAATTTTTACCAATTAAAATGAAGATCGATATTGTCAAGAAATGAAAATTTTACATAGGAAAATGTTGGCGCCAGAAATATCGCCAGCAGCCGTAATTTGTCGCCAGATGAAATAAAAAATCGCAAATTGCGACATTGGCGACGCACAGCGCGTCCCTGTATGTAAAATAGTAAATATGAAACCGAAAGCGGAAGGCGGAGAAATATAATCGACTTCCGTAAGTTCTGGTCAATGGTATCGAAACATGCCGCTGATAGCGTCATTTTCCAAAAAGAGAGGATATGATGACTAGCTGGGACAACTTGCTTCATACAGAATAAAAATATGCATTTACTTTTATAAATTGTTACTTGATGGAGAGTTGTCTCATTGGCACTCATACCACATCTTCCTATATCTAATAATTGTCAATTATTATTCAACATGTTTAATGAACCAACAGTTCATCTTTTATTAAGTTATAAGTATAAACATTTTTTTGGCATGTGTACAACTGTCGGCATTGTTTGTGTCCGAATTAAAATTTCTGATCACATCACTGGTCAGCGCTTGGTACAGTGTAGGTGAGTGAACTCATAAAATTGTTGTCAAAAGTCATAAATTTTCTCCACAGCAATTACATTGTAAAACACACAAGAATCAAGTTACAAATGCTAATCAATTGAATAAATCCAATCAGCAACAGGTAAACCTCATCAGGTAAATCGATCACAGAGTTCTTGAAAAGTGGTGGTTCGAGGATTTGACCACCAAAATTTGCAAAGGACCGACACAATTTTGGTATTTTGTAATAGAAATAGTAGTGAGGACCAGCAGTTTTTCTTCAGGGACCACCAGATATAAAAAGATTTCGAGAACTCTGCGATCACATGCTACATTTGTATTAACAATCAACATGTTGGTTAAATTTCACCTAGAATTTAATACAACATGGATAAGATTGAACAAGTCTTATACAATTTTACACATAAACAATTTTTTGACTGAAAATTATAGCACCACTGAACAGGAATCTAGAACTGCTGGAAGACTGGTAACCGTGATGCTTTAAGGGCCTAGGGAGAACACTGATAGGATTCCATAAATTTAAATGAATAACAGTATAACGTCAAAATGACATGTATAACATCAAAATTAAGTTTTACATTCTCTGAAATTCTTTCCACAACTTAAAAATTAGGCATATGCTACAACGTTCATTCTAAAAATGTCACTGTCAAAGGGTTAGTGTTTTTACTTAATCAAGTGTAAAAGACATGCAAATTTTTCCACCATTACTTACATCAGGGACTTTCTATACTAAGTTAGTATCAACCTTATCACTATTTAGTCTAATCCAGAAAAAACAGTTATTTAGACAATTTTCTGTTTGGGTCAACAGGGAAAAATACAAAGGTCATCAGTAACGAGCTGAGGGAGGGAAAAATTTAGAAAGTGATCAATAGGAAACTTTGATAGATTATGATCCACTTCAGGATGCTCTGGCTCCCAAAAGTTGGAGCCAGAAAATCGCCAGCTCCTATATTTTGTCGCCAGTTTTGAAAACTTTAGAACCAGCTAGAGTCTTTATTTACAATGTTCAATTTAAATTTCTTATGCACTCAGCCTGCACTTTACATAATTTAACATGTAATACTAAGTAAGTTATTGCATAGGGTTTATATACATGTACATACAACAAAACAACATGTGTATTTTATCATGTTTATTTTCTTATGTCAGTATTTCATATGTAGAAGAATATAAATTAGCTTATGGTCTGTATATTCTACAAAATAGAGAAATGTCTTTAAATTAAATTAAAGTATAGAAAAAATGGGTAATTGAATGAAGAAAATAAAATAAGAGGTGTTTAAATTTACAGAATAGTGAAAATTTGTATTAAAAAAAGAATGCAGAAAAAGATGACAAAAGGCATCCTACCCATACTGCTACTAAGACCCTCTTTAACTCTTCCCATAACTCAAATGACCTAAACATGTAAATTCTAAAGCAAGAACTATGTAGAAATATCTTAGACATGTCTCAAGTAGGTATCTCAATGATTAGAAAAGTAAAATTGAGTTATCTTTCTTTATTCGGTGTGCTCCTTCTTTGGAGGATTATAAACAGTACGTAGAACAAGTGACAAGGTGAACAATGGCGGTCGGTTTTGTTATTTTCGTATCATAACTGAGGGCAGTCAAAGACAAATTTCGCCTGAATTTGCTATTTTTTCAACGGGAAATAAGTAAAACGATATTTTTTAACAAGTTGATTATGGTTTTCGATTTCCTGTCAGTTACGCTTTCTTCATACAACTACGGTAAACATTGCAAATTGTGGAGTCGTGTGGTATGACCATTTCTTCAAAGACAAAATGCCGACTGACCATCTATTTGAATTAATTAATATTGATGATCATTAATGACCCATCCGATAAATGGATTACCTGTAACAACAGATTATGGCACCTGTTGTAACTGTTGATTAGCTTGGGGTCGTAAACAAAGTCATAAACTTGTCGCCAGGTAAAAATTTTACAACTTATTTTTTTTAACTTTTACCAATTAAAATGAAGATCGATCATGTCGATATTGTCAAGAAATGAAAATTTTACATAGGAAAATGTTGGCGCCAGAAATATCGCCAGCAGCCGTATTTTGTCGCCAGATGAAATAAAAATCGCAAATTGCGACATTGGCGACGCACAGCGGTCCCTGCACTTTTCGAAACCCAAATTATAGTCAAAAAATATTTTGTTTGAAGTATTTACTATGTTTTAAACAGGTCTCATTAAAAAGTATCATGCATGGTGCATTGTTTAAACAGGGTCCCAGATAGCTTCAACTGGATGAAAAAGTTGTGTAGTTTTAAAACTCATCAGGGATGGAATAAATAGCGATTAGGTGTATAGAAAGTCCTTGCTTACATGTAAATCCTCATAAAATACTGTAAAATAATACATCTTGTGATGTCACAATTTAAAAGTTTTTGTTGCACGACATTAAAAGGTTATTCGAAATCAAATCTTGGGTCATTCGGAGACATGATTATGAATCGATTATCAGGATTATCCCTTTATGGCTAATCTAAAAAAAAATGTCATTTCCAGCCCTGTTGCTGTTCCTATGTATCATTGTGGTGTAAATTATAAACAGTCCTCATTACTCTATTTATAAAAGTACTCTAGTAGTATTTAGGTCAAGTTTTACGAGCAATGACTATACAAATTATCTCACCAAAATCGTTTGCAAATTTCTTTGTTTTTTATTTTGATTTTCAACTTCCCGCTTAGATTCTAATATCCAAAGTCCGACCGGACATATTTCAGTTCCGGAATAAAATATTTTTAATCACGTGATGTACAAAATGGTAGATGGAATGAAAACATGCTGATTGTGTTTGCTATTTTTTAATAATGGGTAAATCATATAGACAAAAGAACCACGGCGATAAATCTGAAAACAAAAGAAAAGAAAGACAAAAAGATCGACAGAAGTCAGAAATTGATTTTCTTCCTGATGCTGATGATGGATATGCTTATGGGTTTCAAGGGGAGCAAGATGAAAAGGGTAATCTACATGTAAATGTGTCTTTGATAATAATCATATGGAGAATGTGGAATTGACAATGAAGAGCTGTTATCAGTAATCCAGCGTGCACAGGTCTATCAATCTCCTGTGGTGCAAATCTAGAATACACTGTACGGTATTGATAATTGAAGGTAGATCAGGAACATATTTATTGACGGAACTTGACACTACCTCATTGTAGCCGATTTTATCGTCGGGTCATAGGTAATAAAGATACGATACGGAAACGGACATGTATTAAAAACGTACTCGCTATTATCCTAATAATTTCTGAAAATATCAATAAAATGTCATTCAAACTGGTTTTACCAGTGTAACAAACTTGTATTCTGTCACTTCAAATTTGTTATAATCGCATTCATTTTATCACAGAATGGTACAGAATGCAAACAGGGTATTAAAAAATGGCGCTGATTGCCTTCCCAAATTCAAAAAACATTATAAAACACTTCACATCAAATAAATTAACTTATTTTGGTCATTTTATATGACAAAATGAATCTACTTTATGATAAAACTTGTATTTATTTATGATTAGAATTATGTGGTTAATTTATTGAGCAGTTCCGATAGTTTTTCAGTCAGACGACACCAAAATCTATAAATCTCACAACAAAGTCTCGTGGAGTCCAAGATTTTATCAATTTTATACTGAAAAGCCTATCAGATTCATTTCCTGTTAGATATACTATTCCCAGGGTAGATGTACAACGATCTAACATAATTACAAATTTTACAATGTAACAAATGGAAGTAAAATTTTGACTAATATACATAAGTTGGAAAGAATTATAAGATGGTTTTACATTTTATAAGAAACAATCTCATAAATCAGAAAAAAAGTACAAAATATATCAAAGGAACAGGACTTTAATTGTTGTTCTTCATCTTGACAGTTATTGAACATCTTCAATGATGACATATGGCAGAATTTGTTGCATCCATTGCAGCACATGCACCAGTTATCACAGTTATATTTTGATTATTGTGTAAAACCATTCAAACAGGAAAACCAACTGTCTAATCTATATAAAAAACGAGAAACAAGGAACACTTGTGAACCACATCAACAAATGACAACCACTGAACATCAGGTTCCTGCCAACCTTCACCCTACCTGAAACAATAGTGTAACATCACAGCTTAGAAAGACACACTATAAAATATCAATTGAAATGGCTTAACTCAATCAAAAGACATATTATTAACAAAAACAAGTGAACATACACTGAACGAATAAATTTGATCTATGTCACAATGTTAATATAAAATTAATAAAACAAGGGGGTTAGCAGAAAGACAACCATAACCTTGGACAAAATCCCGCCAAATATAATAACATACACAGGTAAATAAAAATAATTTGTCGTAAGGTATACATGGAGTACGGAAATTTTTTTTACAAAAATAAATAATTTTGTTGTTCCTAGTATACAGGTATATGCATATATAGGTGTCTTCAGTGATTACTTTAGTCCAATTTTATTGCAAATTAGGATGATGCCAAATAGTTTTTAACAAATTTGCATTTTTACAGGTGAATTGAGCAAAACAAATTATTTACTGAAAAACCTTATTATGTATGGTACCAACTGCAGGCATGACCTGATCATAACTTTGAGGTATTAACAAGGTGGATAAATGGTTATGGTACCATGGTTACAAGATTTGTTAATTGTTAATTTGCCAATCTCTGGGATTATCTGAAAAAAACTTAGATATGATTATTGCTTCATTTATTTGAGTTGTGGAATTTTCTACTAATGTTTTTCAGAAACCCATGATGAAGCAATCGACTCCAAGTTTCCTTGTCCATTGGCCATGTGGGATCTGGAACACTGTGATCCCAAAAAATGTACTGGAAGAAAACTAAGCAGATTTGGAATGGTCCGTACTCTGAAGCTTAAACAGAAATTTGGTGGTCTTATCCTCAGTCCTATGGGACAAAAGTGTGTTTCACCAGAAGACAGGTAAAATATATATTATTTCATGTGTATTAAAAATCTGACTACATTCATTTATATTTTTGAGGACCAAATTTTATTATTAGAGAAAACAAATACTGTTTCAGTGATACCTATGGTCAATTAGAAATAACTGAGAGTGTCCTATGAACAGTTAATTTTTGTATTTGGCATGCTAAGGGAGCTACCATTTGATTTTTATGGGGGGCTAGGATGAAATTTGAAAAAAAGGCAGGATAGGAGTTTTGAGTAAAAAAAGAAGGCAGGGTGACAATTTATGTGAAAAAAGTTAGGATAAACTAATAAAAAAAAAGGCAATACCGAATAGAGTGAAAAATAAAAAGGCAGGACAGAGATAACAACTAAGAAAAAAAAAATGCAGGACAAAATTTTTCATCCTAGCCCCCCCATAAAAATCAAATGGTAGCTCCCTAATAGAATTTAGATTCAACATTGAAATATATTAAAGGATTTAAGGTTTCCTGTACATGTACTTGTTTCAAAACTATGAGTTCTGAGTTGATTTTTTGATGATATAGAATTTACTATGTCCTCCCCTCCATTATAGCTTGTTTTTATTTAGAATTGATAGCTATGTTTTGATATAAGCATTCAAAAAAATAAAAACAATTTAGTATGCATGCCCATTTGAAAAGTTGGTCAAATCTAATTTCTAAGTTTTATTATAAACATTTTGGCATTAGATAATGAAGTGAGATTAAAAATAAATAATTGATAAGGAGATGACATGAAATAACTTTATTTAGTTTCAATGGTTTAGGCATTTTTATCTATCATGTCTATTGATGCAACAAGGAACTTCTTTTTATGAAGAATTTCACCAGCAGAAGATTTTAATAAAATTTATTCCCTTTTTCAGTTGTTCCGTTTTTTGTTTTTTTTAAATTTGTTTGCCACTTTCTCACTAAACATGATAAAAGTGTTTCTATCTCATTAAAAAAACAGTGTATGTTTTATTATGTTTCCTTGTTTTCAAGTAAGAAAAAGTCAGTCAATGATTAAAATGATAATTTGAAGAAGAGTATATGTATTGCATGTCATGTAACTATAGATTTTTCTAAAATGAATTTAAAATTTGATTTTGTGGTTACTTTTCTATTTGCATTCATGGAGGCAAAGCATATGTGCACATGTTTGTTTGTTTCAGGCATATTTTGCATGTATAAATATTACAATGGGTTTTTTCAAGGTCAAATAAAGAAGGGTTGACCTTATCGAAATTTTACTCTGTAACAGCTCTTAAATTCAGCAGGTAAGTCATAGCTATGTTATGAATTATCAGTCTGTGCACAAATTTGGCTACTTTTTCAGCAAAAGGCATTAGAATATAGAATTGTAGACATGTACAATGTTTGTCTGAGAGTCAAAATTGATATTTCCTGTTATAGGAACTAAAAATTGGTATCATATTGATTGATGTTTGAGCTTACCAGTAACACTCAACTTTGTTTATTTTAGAGATATTATTACACAACATGGCCTTGCTGTTGTTGATTGTTCCTGGAACAAATTAGAAGAGACACCATTTGCCAGAATGAAGGGAGGGTATCCTCGACTACTTCCATACCTAGTTGCGACAAATCCGGTCAATTATGGTCGTCCATGTAAATTATCTTGTGTTGAAGCTTTTGCTGCAGCATTTTATCTGACAGGTAAGAGGGTGTGGATGGGGTCTTAGTTTTTTTTAGGTCATTTTTTTCTTTATCTTTAAAAAAGCACTTATTCTGTAAAATTCTCATGAAAATGATTTCACAGGTAAGTTTGTGTTGAAGCTTTTGCTGCAGCATTTTATCTGACAGGTAAGAGGGTCTGGATGAGGGTCTTAGTTTTGATATTCTTTTAAATTTTAAGGTTTTTTTCTTTAAATTTAAAAAACACTGATTCTGTAAAATTCTCAAGAAAATGATTTTACAGGTAAAATATTTACTACAATTACTGTGTCTGCTGAATACGCATATATGATATAGAAGAAGAAGAAAGACAGGCTGACTCAGAGGCAGAATTGTGTATCAAGGTAGAGTGACATGTTTTCCTGCAGACTATTATCTTTTAAACTAACAAAAATGTATTGGTCAAGTACAAATATAAATTAAGGAGATGAGATTTGATTGCCAATGAGACAACTATACAATAGTGTCCAAATAATGCAGATTTAAATAACTATAGGTCATCATAAGGTCTTCAACTATGAGCAAAACCTTTACCATACAGTCAGCTAAAAAAGGTCCTGAAGCAGGGTTTATATTCATATTATATCAACTTGTTCTCATACTGATATGCTTGTAATAGTTTCCACTGGACATTGAACCGTTCATCCATCCAACGGTAAAGAGATATCACTCTGACACATTAATTTGTAAGCATGTTAATCATTATGTGAACTTTTTTTTATTTATTATAGGATACAAAGATCTGGGTAGCAGACTGTTGGATAGGTTCAAATGGGGTAATAATTTTTATGAAGTAAATGAAGAATTATTAGAGAAATATTTAGCTTGTAAAAATAGTATAGAAGTTGTGGCTGCCCAGGATGCTTACCTCAAACAGATAACACAAGAATCAGCTGACCGAAAATTAGAAGGTGAATGTCTTATTTGTACTTTTTCACATTTTCTTAAATATATATTTCTATTGTCATAAAATAATGATGCAATGTAACAAAAACATGAATAATTTTATCAATAAGATGCAAACAATAGCTTCAAAAACCTGACTAGAAGAATACTGTAAGACAGTTGGTTCCATATACATGTAATGCTAATTATGTTTTTAAAAGCTGCCGCCTTTAATTTTTTATCTATATATCTATATTTTGTAGATCTGACCGATATAGATCTGAGTTTAGATGGGTATAACCCTAACAGAGTTCAATGGCCACCATCAGAGAGGTACTTACTTTTGAATATTCAATTTTTACATTTTTTATTCCAACATAAAAAAACTCCAACCTCCCTTGTTGCCTTGGGGTTGGGATATTTGAATAACGTCCCATCTTTTTTTTTCTTGGCCAACATGTTGTTACAAACTTTAAGAAGTAAGTTGACTGGTAATGTTTAAAAAACAAATGTATAATACCCTTCGTAAGCTGCATATTGTATATGTACACTTAGTATTTGGTATACGTATACCAGTACCTTTTGCTTTGCAACAGTTCCTTTAACACATTTTTATCTGGGTTGCCAACTGCGAAACAGGTCTAATAATGGTTTTCTCTGTCCGCCCACCTGTCCATCCAAAAGACCTTGAGTAGAAAACTTTCTTTGTTTCTATGAGAGGGAATTATCTTATATTTGGTCTGCAACTTGATAATGTCAAGTTGAATCGTGTAAGCAATTCAAACATCTTTGTGACCACTTCCTGTTCGTCGATAGTTGAAATTTTACAACACTCATTGTACAAGGAAATTTTGTCAAAATGTCCTTGGCCTCAATGGAAGGAATAATAATTAATGCTTCAGTATACATGTTACCTTAATTAATTGCATGCAGCTAAGCAGGTCCAGCCACAATATTGGTCTTGTTTGTTTTATGTACGGTTATGTTTTGGCTTTTATTTGAATTATTGATCTGTTGTATTAGCTCAAGGCATATCTGAAAGCTAACCTAATTGAGCATACAAAACTAAAGGCTAAGCCAAAGCAGAAATTATAATACACATGTACTTATTTTAGTGGCTTACATGTGAGTCAACTAGTAAAAGTGTAGATTTCGTGTTTCTATAAATAGAGTTTTGGCTGTACCATTATTAAGGTCAACATCTGCGTAATTACTAAATTCTGTAAATTCAAAAATGTTTGGAATGTTTTTATTATTGCAAAATTTCTACAGGGTAGGTCTAGCATAAATAAACTCACATTTTAAATTTTGTTTTACACTAGTAATTTTGGGGCCCTTTATAGCTTACTGTGCGGTGTGAGCCAAGGCTCCGTGTTGAAGACCGTGCTTTGACCTATAATGGTTTACTTTTATAAATTTTGACTTGGATGGAAAGTTGTCTCATTGGCACTCATACCACATCTTCATATATCTATATAATATCATTTGTATGCAGTATTTCCTAAAATTGCATGAATTTATCTTGCAATTTTGTCTATTATTCAACAATTACAATGATAAGTGCACTAAAAAATTTCTGAATTCACAGTAATTCATACTGAAGTGTTGTACAATTACAATATGGAGGTGTATCCCCTCTGCAAGGGAGTTCAGTAAAAAAAGGAATATATTACCATTATTTTTAATCTTTTCATAGTTCAGAAGAAGAAAGCAGTAGAGAAGAATCTGAAGAAGAACAGGATCATGAAGACAGTCAAAAATCTGACAGTGATAAGGAAATTAAAAATAGTAACAGTGAAACAAACGATAATGTGAAAGTAACAGAAAAATCAAATGATAATCCTGTTGAAAATTCTTGTGATAAAAATAATACTGATGTGCACTCAGATGTTACTGATAGAAATGTTCAGACAAATTTGAATAAGTTGACTTTGAATGATGATTGAAAGTAAAATTTATAAATGTGTGCAATAGATTATTTGAATTTATTTAAGTGTAATGATTTTATCATGCCTGTCAAATGTACAACATGCAATATATTTGAGTCAGTTGAATGAATGGATAAATTAAATGTAATGAATACATGGCCGTCTCCATGTAAATCTGTCAAAAGAATGTTTTTAACACCTCGTAAATTGATTTGTAGTAATCATTACTATACCATGAAGACCAGGTGTCTCACTAAGGATTTTGAAGGCAAATCCAGGGACTCATCAGGTTTAGCCATGGCAAGTCCAACAGTGAGAAAAAAAATTTATTGCTACTTAATTTATTTTTTCACACTCCATGACAAAATAGAGCAAGGAAAGGACATTAAATTTAGATTATATTTAAACACTTGTTATAAAATGATGAAATGTGTGCTCAGTTGATAAACAATTTTACAATCTAGATGCATCTTTGGACTCACCAGTTTCAAAATGATGAGTCCAGATAGATTTTCACGAGTCCAGGACTCATGACCTCGCCTTAGTGAGAACCCTGAAGACCCTGTATTGTAGTCAGTTGTTAGGTAGTTAATTGTATATTGCTTTTAATTTCAAAAGCCAAGATTCCAAACTCAAACAGCATTGGAAAATGTAACAGACCAACTTATGTAACTAAAGGAAACAACTGTTACACTCCTGATATGCACTTTTAAAGGTTTGTGTTGACCTTTTTTCTTTTTTTTAATTTGTTTTCAGTAGTCAGGCTTTTACAATCCCTGTACATCACCTGACTATGGTGTTAAGGGTTTTGATGAATAAAACAAAATTTAAATAATTGACTACATTTTTCTACTACTATGAATATATATTACATATATATGAATATCAACGTTATAACAAAAAGGAAAAGAACAATCACACACACATACACACACTCTTGCACTTGCTGGTTTGTGTTGACTGGGGTATAGAAAATTGGTCATCCATGGACTTCTCTTGTCCGCAGTAAAACCCTTGCTAAAGTCTGTCTGCCTGTGGGGGATATGCAAATAAGCAGCCACGTCTGGTTGGAATGTGGATGTAAATTCTGAGGTATATTGTAGAGAGAGTGCCAAGTTCTCTGAATTTGAAAGAATTCTTGCAAAAACTTTTTTAGGGATTTGTTGCAGGGTGAAATTAACTTCTGCCCCTTTCAATTATTCCCTCTTTTCTGCAATGATAGTCCAAATTTTCCACCCTTCATCACAGTTGATTTATCTTACAGAACCTAGATTTTGTATAAATCATTAATTTGGTCTCCTGAATTTGCATGAAATATTTACCACTAAACTAAGCATGAAATATTCATTCAATAAATCAATCAAAGTTGGAAAGTTATGATTTTTAAAGGTTATTTCATGTCAACAGGACAATTTTAATGAGTTAAAGCTGTTCGATCTGGATGAAAATCATAATTTGTATTATTATACTTCATGTCAAAATGCCAGATTTTGATTGGTTAATCGAGGAGACAATTTACTCTATCCCATGGCAAATACTCTATTACCCTTCACGGAGACGCTTGCTCAAGTGTGCTTTAATAAATACGGATGATTGTTATGTAAAAGACAACATAGTTTATTACTTTGAATTTGAAATTTAATAGACAGTAATAACAGAACATTCAGTATAATAAATTAAATAACACATATCTGAGAGGTGATAGAGCAGATTGTTACCCTCGAAAGACATTGTCAACCTTGGCTTCGCCTCAGTTGACAATTTTTTCTCGGTAACAATCTGCTCTATCACCCTCTCAGCTATGTGTTATTTATATACTAGACAACTGTACCGATTTTATGACTCGCCTACCATAGTAGAAGGGCATTGTGTTTTTCAGTCTGAGGATCCATCTTTCCATCCATCTGTCCATCCATCAATGTTAGATTTAAGTTTTGGTTTACAAAAGTTTGAGATTACATAAACTTGAAACTTAGTACAGATGTTTATTATGAAGTTACTTTAAAATAAATGTCAAATTGAGCTTTAATTAAGATTTTCTGTTTTACTGATCATGGAAATGTAATATGTTAAAGTTTTGGTTTAAGGTGGTTTGTGGTCACATCAACTTGAAACTTAGTACAAATGTTCATTATGAAATAAACACATAATCGTGTGAGCCAGACATGTCAAATGGACACATATTCTTGTTATGTACTAAAGTTGACATATCAGGTGAGATTCAGTTCCTCATGTAAGTGTTACCATAACATTAATTTTATAAGTACTTGTTTAATTTATTAAAATAATATAATGCAAAATGCTAAATATTATAAACACTAAGATTGAATATTTTAAGATAAATTAGATAAACTTGACGCATAGATTTGTCTTGCCTGTATGGTGTTTTGAAAATGAAAATATTGAAATTAAAACAACAGTAACATGTAAAATATGCAAAACTTTCAAAGTCAATCAATTTAACCAAGACTCAGGGAAAAGGGCCAACAATCTCTGTCATGATTGATTGGTGTTTAACGTTACTTTTAGCACTATTGTGCTATTTTCGTGTGATAAATTTTTATTGGTGGAGGAAGCCTGAGTGCCCGGAGAAACCACTGACCTTGGTAGGAAATCAGACAATCCTAGTCAATTAAGATTGAGTCAAGTGCACCCATACGAGCAGGGTTCGAACTCACAACCTCTGTGTTGACAGTAGTTGAAACTACTTAGACCACTCGGCCACTGAGGCCCTTTCTCTGTCATGAAGAAATATGCTAATGCTAATACAACTGCATAACAAATATCCTTGGCTTACCATTAGTGGTATATATGAACAGCAAATTTAAATGTTCAACAAAGTATAAATTTCTCATACGCTTGTATGCAAGCATTGGAAAAACCACGAAGTATCAAACTAACAAAATATAATTTTTCATCAATCCATGAAAATATATGAATCCACATGAAACTTTATTGAAATTCTTCCCCTTTGAAATTAACAAGTCAAAAATTTTTCAGTATCTAAAACAGATTACCATTTAGACAGAGATAACTACAAAATCACAAACAGTTTCAACATTGTCCTTGCCATGTAACGCTGACTTAGTCGTGTAAGTTTAGTATAGAAACATCTCCACCGTCTCAAGAGTTTGAGAACTCGCTACTACATTAGAATGAGGATGTAGATAACTGCAGGTCACCATACAGTCTTCAATGATTAGAAACATATACTGACAGCAGGAAAACTTTAAAGGCCATTCAATTACATAAAGTGGAACAATTCAAAAGGAAAGAAATAACATTAAACGTAAAACACTTCTGGTCAATAGCAACCAACAACAACTGCTGAACTACACACCAGTACAAGATTCTTAATTTTCCAAAGAATGATAGTATAGGGACCACTATTTGTGTGGTGTAATATGGCGGACACGAATTCAACCAATGTGGAAACAATGTATGAAATTGGTTTTGTTGTTTATTTTTATTTCTTTGGGTTGCAGTCTTATTGAGGGTAACCACACTTTTATTGTCCCCTGCGCGATGCGTTGTGGGGACATAAAATACTGGGTGTCCGTCTGTCTTTCCATCCGGTCTTGTAAGCGCTCTCACATGTACAGTACATGCCAGATTTTATAAAACTTATATCATAGATTTATATCAGCAATGTCTGTGACGAGCTCGAAAATCAGTGCCGATCAATTTTTTTAAAAGAGTTATGCCCCATAAAAATATTAATTATTTGGAAAATTGCATTGTTAGCGCTCATGTGTACAATTTTGCAAGATTTTTATCATATTCATATCAAAGGTTAATAACAGCAATGACTCAGACAATTTTGAAAATAAGTGCCAATCAAATATTTTTAATGAGTTATGCCCTTGGAAATATTAAATATATCAGAAATTGCTTTCAAGTCCTCAACTCTCCAAGATAATTTTAAAAGTTTTAAAGTTTTTAGTTATTGCCCTTGGACAGATAAAATATATGCAATGCAGGAGACATTGGAACTCTGTTCTTTTACTCATATTTTATATAACTACTTGTCTGTTAGGCAGCATCCGACAGATTTTGACTTGTTTTATTTGTAGTCTGTATGTAATATCCTAACTAGATTCTTTTTATCATTCATTCTATATCGTAAAAGATACCACAAGGATATTCAAACTCATAAGTCGAAAAACAAACTGACAATGCCATGCCAAAATACAACGAAAAGTCAACAGTACACAAACTACAACTTACTATTAACAGTAAATTCAGAGGACATCTGGCCAATTATTTTCGACAGAAGGTAAGATGGAAGCTGATTGGAAATTTATATTTTCCACAATTCTATGGAATAGCTTAGCCTCTCAAAAAGTAGGTACAAATCATTACAAAATTTAAGACCTTTCATTAAATCTAATGGAAAAGGTACATGCTGTGTTTAGAATGAAAAAATAACAGCAGATCAACAAGGGTCTTTCTTCAGTCCTGAGCTCTCAGTCATAAAACTTAACTCAGTACTCAGAGTACAAAATTTGTACTCGAAACACCAATTCCAGTATCTTGATTGGTTGATTTCTGAGTGAGTATGATAATCCTGATCGGAATTTTTTTTCTACAAGGCCTTCAATTATTTACAATTTTTATAGAGCTTGATATACTGTATAGACACCTACTATAAAGACCCTATTTTAACCTCAAAATATCTTTTGCTTTTTGTGCTGTTGGGTTGCTGTTTGATGTCATGTCTTTTGATGTATATCGCACATCTTCTGTTATTCATATTTCAGTAATTAGAATTCAAAGAATACAATGTATATTGAAAGTCATTTATTTATTTATAAATATATAAAGTAACTAATAAAATATAAGCATCTATCAAACAATATATTTATGGTCAGATTGTATAAAAAACAAATCAAATATAAACATTTCAATCTTGAAACCCTATGGGTTGATGAAAACATTTAGAAATACAATGATATGCAATGACAAATGTTGAATGTTTAATGAGAGTTTGTTTAGTGAACAAGACAGAATGACAAAAGATTTGACCAACACAACCACAAAGGTACACATGTACTCATAGGTACATAATATAAAAATATGGAAATATGGTATGATTGCAAATGAGTCCAAATGATGTGAATGAATTATAGATCACTATTAGTTCATCATACAAAAAATTTTGAATTACATCAAATTCTACTAAAATTTTTGCACTTTAAAGCTAGGATTTTCCACCAAAATATTTGAGGAATCACCCATACCTGCCAACCTCTGAAACCTTCAAAGAGGGAGATCTCCTCTCAGCTATGACAACTGAGGGGAGATTTTAAGCGAACGACATTTTCAAGTGAAATATATGACGTGTTTATTTATTCATCTACGAAACACATATAAGAGTTAATAGATATACTTTGTTTCTTTAAATATTGTTATATCCTACAGAAGGTGTGTTGTTTGTTTCTTTCCTCTTTCATCAACTTTGACATTTAATTCCCATCAGGACAACTTTCACCCCAGATAGCAATCATGTTGTCACAGTCTAATAATGCGTTTTGTGAATGCATATATCTAATTCCTAAATTTGGTTCAATACATTTCTTATAAATTTCAATATAAACATTGAATAGAAGTATAGATCTTTTAAGTGATTTTTAAAATATAATTATTTTTTTTGTCTTATTAAAGGCATACAAAATCTATTAATTGCCATCCTTTTATGATTCTTTGTTTAATTTGTATTTAGTTTATATTGTTTTATCAATTCACATTATTTTAAGAAGGGTAACTTAAAACAGGATTAAACAGGGAAGTAACCCAAAATTTCTATGAAGTGTTTTGCTTGAAGCGAAAGTCGTTAATGATCGTTAATTAGTACTATGTTTGACACCAAAGCAGTCAAGTGAAGCCATTTAATTTCACATGGTCTGTGATTTACAGGTAAAACAACCCTCATCAGTGAGACAAAACGTAATTAATGTTGACTTGTCATTCAAGGCAAGGATTTGTACAAATCCTTGTTCAAGGTTCAAAAGTGGAGATTCTATACTCCTGCGCTGGAGGGTACCGGCAAGCGGAGTCTCCGCTCAAAACAGGAGGGTTGGCAGGTATGGAATCACCTCCATTTTATGTTCTTTCAAGATAATTTATTTGCAGTCCGTTTTACTCATATTATTTGGTAAACAAGAAATTTTAAAAGGACAGAGGGACATACTTTTGCTATATCCTTCCTACCAGTAAGCTGGAGATTAAAATATTTGGTAAGTTGAAAATATTCGTATATATTATGGTTAAATTAAAATGTTATATCATATTGAATAATTAATCTGCTAAGTGTTAAATAGTAATTCATAACAAATTATGTATCATGAATAATATTATCACAGACGTTGAGACAAAATGGATGAAGTATGATAAGATTCTTGGTTATATTTGATTATGTGTGAAGGATGAGGACATAAGGGAGCTACCATTTGATTTTTATGGGGGGGCTAGGATGAAAAATTTTGTCCTGCATTTTTTTTTAGTTGTTATCTCTGTCCTGCCTTTTATTTTTCACTCTATTCAGTCCTGTCTTTTTTTTATTAGTTTATCCTGACTTTTTTTTTCCAAGTTGCTCATCCTGGCTTTTTTTTACTCAAAACTCCTGTCCTGCCTTTTTTCAAATTTTATCCTACTCCCCCTCCCATAAAAATCAAATGGTAGCTCCCTAATAGTTTACCCTTTCAATATGTGTATTTCTAGTTTTCTCCTATTACAGGAACTAGATATTTTCCCATTAATTTTGTCTGTTACTGATACAATAGTTTACCCCTTAAATATATGAATTTCAACTTTGTACATATTTATATGAAGGATATTGTTTTCCGATTAATTTTGTCTGTTACTAGATTCAATGGTTTATCCTTGCAATAGATGAACTTTCAACTTTGTACTTAGTTATGTGAAATATTTTCCCCCATGAAATTTCTGTCACAAACAAGAGAGGAAGTTGGATGTCACAGATCAAATGTTATTTATGTGAGTTAATTTGCAAAAAAATAAGGTCTGTCATTGTAAAGCTGTGGAATGTCAAATTCATTTATTGCACACAAAAAAGTATATATGATATTTTTAAAGCTTGCAATTCTGATTTGAAATCTCTTTCAAGAATGGTTGCCTATTATGCATAAAAAAGTTACACTAATATTGAAAGCTCTCAACTCTTTTATGAAATCTCTTAAAAGAATAGTCTCTTTGAATGCATACTAAGTTTATTAGGGTACAAAACTAGGCTTTCTACGATATAAATTTAAGAAATCTACATTTTTTTTAAAACATAGATAACTTGTTATACATTTCTAACGCAATGAAATATCAATAACACATACAAGATATAATCAACAGAATTTAACATATATTTAAAATATAAGTTATTTTGCACCAGACTGACATTTTGCATTGAAATAAAAAAAAAAGACACGTTGTTAATAACGATCAACAATAACAAGCAAATATAAATTACATATTTCAAAAAATAAAAAATAATCTTGCATTGATATAAACTATCCTATGGAGGCTTTAAAAAAGACAAAATATTTGGTTATTAAAAACACTCCATGCTTGTAAAGCCCTTTTTTTTTACTCACACTTTTAATCTGTTAATACACACATCTGTGGTATTAACAGATTAAATGTGGAGCAGTTCACCAAATTTTACATTTTATTGTGTTTTTGTTTCTTGCATAAAAAACTGTTCCCAGGTTTTTTGTATCAAATGGTTAAAAAAAAGTGAATAATGAAAATTGTGCAGGTCCGTGGAAAATCTAGAAACATTTTAAGTATGGCCTAAATTGAAAATAGAAATATACTAGAAAACAAAATGTTTTTCATAACCTTATTTATATGTAGTGAAGACAAAAAAACAACAACCATAAATAGATATTTCATGTATTGCATTGATAAAAAGTGTATAGAACAAAAGTTCAGTTGCATTGTTTACTTTTAATACAAAAACATAGATAAATATATATATAATAATCATTTTCAAAGTAATCTCATGCTACAAGTCGAGTAAAAAACAAGCACAAAACTTCAAAAAAAAAATTCCTTCATGAACAAAACAATGGTCAAATAAAGAAACATCATAAAATAAAAACAAAGATTCCCCTATCTATAGCATATGGTTAAATAATATAAGTTAGTATATAATTTACCCACAGTAACATCATTTATGTAGGTAATTTCTCATTTTCAGTCGTCAGAATTATATGGCTTAAAACTTGTAGATAATACAAGAATGTCAGGAAATTTTATATCTAATTAGATACCATTTTCTTGTTAAAGTTCACTGGTCTATAACATGTTGACAAACTGACACTCAAAGCTCAATCTCATTTGAAACCATGGAAAAAAAATGTATATATATTTGTTAGTTAGGAAATATTTAGTTCAATTTTCAATGTACAGTTATTTACCGATTGTTACCATTAAACTTGCTTAAGTGAAACCCTATGTGACAAGACGTTTTGTTTTGATAAAACGGGGATTCACCATTTCAGAATCTAAAGGATTATGGGTAATTTCATTGTTAATACCCCCAAAATGAGAATAATGTCACGTCTTTGGTTGAATTTCCATTGTTTGTGAAGCTTTTAACCAACCACAATGTTTTGATTTTATGCTTTTGAAAATAATACCCAGAATGCATTATATTCTTGAACAGACAATTCAGTTTACCCAAGTCCTCATTCTTTGTCCTGACACCAAAGACATAGATTTTGAATTATGAAGGTTAAGTTAAGTTATGTTTTACTGTATTTTAATGGATTATTTTAACCAAATTGTATAATTTTTTGACTGATACAATAAATATTCTAATCTCTTTGTTGAAATCACAGAAGGAATAATATCTACAAATGCTCATTTATAAAACTAAGTGGGACCTGCACTCCATAAATTGTTAGCAAAATTGTTTGTAAATTTCATACAAAACACTTTTTTGAAACCATGTCACTGAAAAAAACATTTTTATTTGGCTTTGCGCTGAATAAAAATCACATTTTTGTAGCATAAAGGGGACTATGTCTGCCATCTTTGTTGTAGTCTTTATATCTGACAGGAAGAGAGTCTTTATCTGTTGTAAAACCTTCATTATTGTAAGCATAGTGAGGATTAGTAAAGGCCTCTGAAGAACCTTCATTCCATGTGTCTCCCGAGGTACTTCCTTCAGAACTTGATTCATATATTTCTGGTACTACACCATCATTTTGATCCCGTACAAAATTCAAAAACACCTAAAATATTAAATAAAGATTTGTCACACATCTTCTTGATGTAGTTTTTATTATTTAAACAGTATGCTGTGAAGAAAATTTGGTCATAAACAAATTGTATAACACAAATTTATATATAGTGTTTCATAAAACAAAAAAAGCCACAAATGTCTTTACAAAAGTAGGACAAAATCTTTTCTTGCAATACACCAGTTCATTAAAAGGACACTTTTTAATATGATTTATCTTTTTTATAGTTTAAGCCTTTATGAACCACCATTATTAAAATCGAAGGTTTGCTCTGATTTGGTTTTTGATTTTATGTTGATTATAAGGTTATTTCATTATGTTAAGTGACAACAAAATATTATAAGAACTTGTCATGATCTGGATATGAAAATAATATTTGCTAAAACTTTTTAAGTGACCAACAACCATATCAATTGATCACTTATTGTAAACCAACTTATTTTTGCAGATACTTAATTTGGCACAGAACCCTTTCTAGCAGACTAAGGAACAATTTATTGTCATGATTTTCTTATTTTCTTGATGTATCTATATAAGGAAGATCTGTATCTTACTAATTGACAAAGGTTTACATTCGCGATATTTTTCTTATCACAAAAATAAATTGCTCACAAAAATAAGTTGGTGTACTGTATCTACACTTACATTGTCCAGAGTTGTTTGTGAAACGGAGTAATGCATGATGTTGTATTGATGTTTTATTTGTTCTAGATGTACAAATATATCTGATACTGAAGATCTGTGTTTTGGAATCTCAATCTGTAATACACCGTGGTGATCCTCCTAGAATTGAAAAAAAACAAAAAACATTACCAATATTTCATTAGAATATGCAAAATGAAAATAAAATTTGATAATATTAAAGTAGACTCATGCAGTACTGTATTAGTTAATCAATTTTACCTGATCAAGTGTGGCTCAAAATACTATGCTAGAAAAGGATATTTCCTAATTAGGGAATATGAATATAATAGAGTATTATTTAAGAATTGAATGCTTCTTTTTGTAAATTTATTGGGGTGTAAAAGCGTTGACTGGAAGCGCTTCATTCTAAAAATGTGCGCACGGTCAACACTTTCACAACCCTATAGAATTACTAAAAGAAGCATTCAATACTTATAAATACATTTTTTTGCTAGGATCATGAAAACACGATTTCTATCAAGTTTTCTTTTATTTACCTGTGCACTTTATTGTGGAAGCTCGTGCCATCATGAATGTTACATTTCATTTTGAAATGAAAGTTAATTTCAGAATGACGAGAGATTGCTGTTAGCCAATCAAAATAACATATTATAATGAACCATACATGTAATGTAATTATGATAAATAATTTTGAGTTAAAGATATGTATTTCAAAGATTTCAAAACTGTAAGGATTAGAAAATGCTGAAAATCATTATGGTATAAAATTAATGTGTAACATCATTACATGAATAAGTTAAAAATAAATCCACAGATTTATGAATATCTAGAGAAAACTGTTTGGCTAGAAGTTCAACTCATCAAAATCTTATGCATGTGTTTTTTCCTTATTGACAGTAAGTTAACATGAAACAGCTGTAAAATTTAATAACACACTTACAACAAACAATTAATAGGGTGCAATTCAAACTAAAAAATCCAATACAACAAATCTCTGCACCCTATTCCATAAGTGATTGACACTGAAGATATTTTAATATTTACGCTATTCTAATATTAAAACTGTGAAGTATGTCATGATACAAAGTGACATATTTTTGTTCCATCAGAAAAAGGTATAGGATTACAGTGAAAATATAAAATAAAAAGAAAGAGTTATTGAGGTAGTGCTACAATGTCAAGGTCAAGGGTGATAAACATGTATAGGAAGTGTATTGACATCTGAAGACCCTAAAATCTCACCCATTGTTCTAGGTACAATTTGTGAAATATAAAACAATGGACCTACAGGTTTGAATATACTCATAGAAAATTTTGTGTGTTTTACAAACATGTATACTTACTGAAGGCACAAGCGACTCCTGGGAATAAATTTGTAAATTGCTTTGTACTTTCTAGTTGAATTATAACCCAAATTTGTATTTAAGGGTTTTTAATTTTTTTTTTACTACTATTCACACTCAAATATTCTTTCTTACTAAGTAAGATAGGAAAAATATTAAGATCCATAACTAAAACAAGTAATATAAACAATAATCCAGTAGTACAAATATTAGTTTGCTTGTTTCACAATAATTACAAATTAGTCTAGCATTGACAATAGAAATTAGCTTTGGCAGAATATAAACTTTTCCTGAAATGCTACATTTAAACTATATATAATACATGTACACTATGTATTCAATAATAATGAATCTATCCTTTGTTTTAACTGTTTAATAATGATAATAATGAAAACTGTTCCATAACAGCTACATTTAAATTTATAAGCACTTATTAATATAAGCAGAATATAGGTTGTATAAATTCTGGCCAATTGATGCAATTAATGAATTATTTTAATTTATCCAAACTTACTGGCAAAATATCCTACAAAATTGACATATGAACATATATATCTATAATTTTTTGTTAAAAATCCTTCGTTACATATACAAGATTTAAATTTGACCCAGGCTGTGTAATTTTGACGTTCAACGCCCTTATCAATTAATTCAATAAAGAGCTGCGCTATGAGCGCATGATACGCCCGTCGCTTTTTCAACGAATAAAGTTTCAAAATTCCTCAATGTCATATTAAAAATTTTAAAAAAAAAGCTAAAGGGAGCTTATTTTAATAGATGTAAACCAGTCACCAAAGTTTCATGAAAACTGCTCAAAGTATTTTTGAGTTGTTGTCAGAAAATTGGAAAATCCCCCTTTATTTATAAATAAAATCAAACTGGAAAATCCCCCTTTTTTTATAAATAAAATCCCATAACTCGGAAACGTAAAATCTAAAATTTATAAAAGTCAAAAGGGAACTTATGTCAATAGATATAAACAATTCACCAAAGTTTCATGAAAATTGGTTAAAGCGTCTTTGAGTTATTGTCCGATATGTTGACGGCGGACGGACAGACTGACAGACAACAGTATACTATAATACATCCTGTAAACTGATGTATAAAAACAATAAATTCAAATTACTAGCTTCAATATCTAAATCAAAGAGTTTAACATTTGTAGAGTAGAAGGGATACATGATCTAAACAAAGCAAAAACTTTACAGGTACAGAGACACAACTCACCCTTGTTCGACAGCCATGGAATGTTGACAAAAAGAAATCTCGTACTCTAACTTTATTTGTAGATAAACCAGACATATAAACTGTTACAATGTAGCCATCACCATATCTGAAATATAGAAAATCAATGCATTTTAAACATTTTGATACAAATGATGTGTTTAATAACTCTTGTTACCTTGAATATATACAAGGGTTTGGATGGGGTCTTCATTTTGTATTTTTAAATTTTCTATGCTGTTTTCTCTACTCTTTATCTAGTTTGTCCCTTATTCTCTTTTCTTAATTTATCATTGCCCATTAAACTTTATTCCTTAATTATCATTGTCTATTATTCTCTTTTCTTTATTTATCATTGCCCATTATTCTCTTTTCTTTATCTATCATTGCCCATTATTCTCTTTTCTTTATCTATCATTGCCCATTATTCTCTTTTCCTTATTTATCGTTGCCCATTATTCTCTTTTCCTTATTTATCATTGCCCATTATTCTCTTTTCTTTATCTATCATTGCCCATTATTCTCTTTTCCTTATTTATCATTGCCCATTATTCTCTTTTCCTTATTTATCATTGCCCATTAGTCTCTTTTCCTTATTTATCCTTGCCCATTATTCTCTTTTCCTTATTTATCCTTGCCCATTATTCTCTGTTCCTTATCTATCATTGCCTAATAATTTCTTTTCCTTATTTATCATTGCCCATTATTCTCTTTTCTTTATCTATTATTGCCCATTATTCTCTTTTCCTTATTTATCCTTGCCCATTATTCTCTTTTCCTTATTTATCATTGCCCATTATTCTCTCTTCATTGCCCATTATTCTCTTTTCTTTATCTATCATTGCCCATTATTCTCTTTTCCTTATTTATCATTGCCCATAATTCTCTTTTCTTTATCTATAAATACCCATTATTCTCTTTTCCTTATTTATCATTGCCCATTATTCTCTTTTCCTTATTTCATTCTCTTTTCCTTATCTATCATTGCCCATTATTCTCTTTTCTTTATCTATCATTGCCCATTATTCTCTTTTCTTTATCTATCATTGCCCATTATTCTCTTTTCCTTATTTATCCTTGCCCATTATTCTCTGTTCCTTATCTATCATTGCCTAATAATTTCTTTTCCTTATTTATCATTGCCCATTATTCTCTTTTCTTTATCTATTATTGCCCATTATTCTCTTTTCCTTATTTATCCTTGCCCATTATTCTCTTTTCCTTATTTATCATTGCCCATTATTCTCTCTTCATTGCCCATTATTCTCTTTTCTTTATCTATCATTGCCCATTATTCTCTTTTCCTTATTTATCATTGCCCATAATTCTCTTTTCTTTATCTATAAATACCCATTATTCTCTTTTCCTTATTTATCATTGCCCATTATTCTCTTTTCCTTATTTCATTCTCTTTTCCTTATCTATCATTGCCCATTATTCTCTTTTCTTTATCTATCATTGCCCATTATTCTCTTTTCTTTATCTATCATTGCCCATTATTCTCTTTTCCTTATTTATCCTGGCCCATTATTCTCTTTTCCTTATTTATCATTGCCCATTATTCTCTTTTCTTTATCTATCATTGCCCATTATTCTCTTTTCCTTATTTATCATTGCCCATTATTCTCTTTTCCTTATCTATCATTGCCCATTATTCTCTTTTCTTTATCTATCATTGCCCATTATTCTCTTTTCTTTATCTATCATTGCCCATTATTCTCTTTTCCTTATTTATCCTTGCCCATTATTCTCTTTTCCTTATATTATTCTCTTTTCCTTATTTATCATTGCCCATTATTCTCTTTTCCTTATTTATCATTGCCCATTATTCTCTTTTCCTTATTTATCATTGCCCATTATTCTCTTTTCCTTATTTATCATTGCCCATTATTCTCTTTTCCTTATTTATCCTTGCCCATTATTCTCTTTTCCTTATCTATCCTTGCCCATCTCTTTTCCTTATTTATCATTGCCCATTATTCTCTTTTCTTTATCTATCATTGCCCATTATTCTCTTTTCCTTATTTATCCTTGCTCATTATTCTCTTTTCCTTATTCTCTTTTCCTTATTTATCATTGCCCATTATTCTCTTTTCCTTATTTATCATTGCCCATTATTCTCTTTTCCTTATTTATCATTGCCCATTATTCTCTTTTCTTTATCTATCATTGCCCATTATTCTCTTTTCCTTATTTATCCTTGCCAATTATTCTCTTTTCCTTATTTATCCTTGCCCATTATTCTCTTTTCCTTATCTATCCTTGCCCATTATTCTCTTTTCCTTATTTATCATTGCCCATTATTCTCTTTTCTTTATCTATCATTGCCCATTATTCTCTTTTCCATATTTATCCTTGCCCATTATTCTCTTTTCCTTATTTCATTCTCTTTTCCTTATCTATCATTGCCCATTATTCTCTTTTCTTTATCTATCATTGCCCATTATTCTCTTTTCTTTATCTATCATTACACATTATTCTCTTTTCCTTATTTATCCTTGCCCATTATTCTCTTTTCCTTATATTATTCTCTTTTCCTTATTTATCATTGCCCATTACTCTCTTTTCTTTATTTATCATTGCCCATTATTCTCTTTTCTTTATCTATCATTGCACATTATTCTCTTTTCTTTATCTATCATTGCCCATTATTCTCTTTTCCTTATTTATCATTGCCCATTATTTTCTTTTCTTTATCTATCATTGCCCATTATTCTCTTTTCCTTATTTATCATTGCCCAGTATTCTCTTTTCTTTATCTATCATTGCTTTCTTTATCTATCATTGCCCATTATTCTCTTTTCTTTATCTATCATTGCCCAATATTATCTTTTCTTTATTTATCATTGCCCAATATTCTCTATTCCTAATTTATCATTGCTCAGTGTTCTTTTATATCTTAGCATCACATTATTCTTTATTTTTTTTGCCTATTTTTCTCTATTCTTTATTTTTTTGTCCCTTATTACATTTGCAGATGCTCCTTCTGTTATGAGAGTGTTCCAATAGTTCTCCTCTCAAATTTGATAAATTTAAGATTTTCATCATGTGAACTGTCACAAGTATGTTAAGATAAAATCTTAAACTTAATCCTTGATAATGGAGAAATAGTGTAACTCATGAGTAAACAGAAGAAAAATGTTTCCCCATATGTTCTTCAGTCTTTCTTGTGTATAGCCCATTATCAGATAAGTCAACAATGACACTGTTACCAACAAGCTATCAAAAACACAATGTCATTATATTGACTTTTACAAAATTTAGAATATGTCATAATCTGAAACTTGAATAGAGAAGAAATAAAAATAAACACCTCATAACCATAGAAGATGTAGTTTTGCTCTATTAATGATGTTGGTGATTTTCATTTCTTCTTCCATTGCAAACAGGGATGATTCCACTATAGTTAAGGGCGCTGAGCGCCTTAAATCGACGGCGGCCCCAAAAAATTATGTGAATATAAATTCCCAATTCAGGAAAAATAAAATAAAAATCGATATTTCCAGAAATGTTTCCGTCATCGATTTAGGCAACTATATTTTTTTCATAGTTTGTCGTCAAAACGTTTTAAAATCCGAATAAGAATGCTGTCAACGATTTCACTTTATTTACAACGATTAAATTATGTCAACATGTGGCCTAAATGATTTGATGTTATTAGAGTATTTGATCTCGTAAAAGCAGATCGCCCAGCAGGTTGATTAAAAAGATGCTTTTTGTCAAAATGGATGTCATCAAGGCAGACATCGACAGAGAGCAAAATTCAAATTTTGATATAACATTGATGTGAATAAATGTTAATGGGCGCCGATCTCGTAAAAGGAGATTGCCCAGCAGAGCTGGTTATATAATATGATGAACATTTGTAAAAGAAATTATTTTATATTTTGTCAGGCTCTATTTCATAAAAGTCATAAGTTTGAGCGTTTTTGAAAATATATGTGGATGATAGATCATTCATGAAATTATACGATGTTGTCATTATGGAACTGTTTCAAAAGTTGTGAAGATGATCAAAATTATATTAAAATACAATGGTTCAATGCTTTAATTTCCTGTTTCTAAGAGTGACACCAAAAGTTAAACTATGGCAACCTTCTACATATTAAACAGCAAGCAAAATCACAAAATATCTTATCAATTATAAAGTATATAAACTTTCGTAATTGCTTTTCTGAATCGACAATTAGCCAGTTCAATTTGAAATCACTTTGAATCAAGGTAAATTTATAAACATGATCTGCAAATGGATGATTTTTTCAGTGGTTTATGTTAGCTGATATATATATATTATTGTAAAAGGCCTACGGGTTACCATAGCTACATTGTAAGATGCAAGCCTACAAAAGATGGTGCATCATGTGCAATGATCTTTTAATGTAACAACTTCCCTGGTCTCAATCAAATAACTGTCAAGCGATCTGGTTGTCACATATGATATATACATCATATTCAGTAGCCCATCCAGAATTATTCAAAATGTTACAACTTCTTACATCAGTGTACAGATGAAACTTAATATACATTTTCCGTTTTAACATGAAAATAATGTTATTTCATCTTAGATTTTATGCGTAAAAAATTCCCAATTGGGATAAAAATTCCCAATGTGATGGTCAAGGGACCCATTTGAAAACAGCTGGAATCATCCCTGGCAAAAGAAATTAAAATGTAAGAAGCAATTATTTGTTTGAAATTGGTTCACAAAAATACTGACTTTAACAGTTTCACTGAAAAAAAAAATTATAATATATTTTTAATCCAACAAATTTCAACAGATACACAGTCTAGGTTTCTTTTTAAAACTCAAAACTCAAAACAATTGAAAATTAATCTATAAATAAACTTACAAGTTTTTAAGTTGTTGAGGACTACCCAAGCATTTAAATTCACCATTCACCATTATAGCCAGCCTGGTACACAATGCATCACATTCCTCCATACTAAATATATAAAAAAAAAAATCTTCAATTGTGTGACCTTTATTGATAATGATTGTTCCGTAATATCACAATATAAATAGATGTGGTATGATTGCCAATGACACAACTATCCAACAGAGACCAAAATGATGTAAATTCTCAACTGTTCTCAGACAGAATTATTTAAATTAAATTAATTCAATAAAGAGCTGCGCTATGAGCGCATGATACGCCCGTCGCTTTTCAACGAATAAAGTTTCAAAATTCCTCAATGTCATATTAAAATTTTTAAAAAAAGCTAAAGGGAGCTTATTTTAATAGATGTAAACCAGTCACCAAAGTTTCATGAAAACTGCTCAAAGTATTTTTGAGTTGTTGTCAGAAAATTGGAAAATCCCCTTTATTTATAAATAAAATCAAACTGAAAATCCCTTTTTATAAATAAAATCCCATAACTCGAAACGTAAAATCTAAAATTTATAAAAGTCAAAAGGGAACTTATGTCAATAGATATAAACAATTCACCAAAGTTTCATGAAAATTGGTTAAAGCGTCTTTGAGTTATTGTCCGATATGTTGACGGCGGACGGACAGACTGACAGACAACAGTATACTATAATACATCCTGTAAACTGATGTATAAAAACAATAAATTCAAATTACTAGCTTCAATATCTAAATCAAAGAGTTTAACATTTGTAGAGTAGAAGGGATACATGATCTAAACAAAGCAAAAACTTTACAGGTACAGAGACACAACTCACCCTTGTTCGACAGCCATGGAATGTTGACAAAAAGAAATCTCGTACTCTAACTTTATTTGTAGATAAACCAGACATATAAACTGTTACAATGTAGCCATCACCATATCTGAAATATAGAAAATCAATGCATTTTAAACATTTTTGATACAAATGATGTGTTTAATAACTCTTGTTACCTTGAATATATACAAGGGTTTGGATGGGGTCTTCATTTTTGTATTTTTAAATTTTCTATGCTGTTTTTCTCTACTCTTTATCTAGTTTGTCCCTTATTCTCTTTTCTTAATTTATCATTGCCCATTAAACTTTATTCCTTAATTATCATTGTCTATTATTCTCTTTTCTTTATTTATCATTGCCCATTATTCTCTTTTCTTTATCTATCATTGCCCATTATTCTCTTTTCTTTATCTATCATTGCCCATTATTCTCTTTTCCTTATTTATCGTTGCCCATTATTCTCTTTTCCTTATTTATCATTGCCCATTATTCTCTTTTCTTTATCTATCATTGCCCATTATTCTCTTTTCCTTATTTATCATTGCCCATTATTCTCTTTTCCTTATTTATCATTGCCCATTAGTCTCTTTTCCTTATTTATCCTTGCCCATTATTCTCTTTTCCTTATTTATCCTTGCCCATTATTCTCTGTTCCTTATCTATCATTGCCTAATAATTTCTTTTCCTTATTTATCATTGCCCATTATTCTCTTTTCTTTATCTATTATTGCCCATTATTCTCTTTTCCTTATTTATCCTTGCCCATTATTCTCTTTTCCTTATTTATCATTGCCCATTATTCTCTCTTCATTGCCCATTATTCTCTTTTCTTTATCTATCATTGCCCATTATTCTCTTTTCCTTATTTATCATTGCCCATAATTCTCTTTTCTTTATCTATAAATACCCATTATTCTCTTTTCCTTATTTATCATTGCCCATTATTCTCTTTTCCTTATTTCATTCTCTTTTCCTTATCTATCATTGCCCATTATTCTCTTTTCTTTATCTATCATTGCCCATTATTCTCTTTTCTTTATCTATCATTGCCCATTATTCTCTTTTCCTTATTTATCCTTGCCCATTATTCTCTGTTCCTTATCTATCATTGCCTAATAATTTCTTTTCCTTATTTATCATTGCCCATTATTCTCTTTTCTTTATCTATTATTGCCCATTATTCTCTTTTCCTTATTTATCCTTGCCCATTATTCTCTTTTCCTTATTTATCATTGCCCATTATTCTCTCTTCATTGCCCATTATTCTCTTTTCTTTATCTATCATTGCCCATTATTCTCTTTTCCTTATTGATCATTGCCCATAATTCTCTTTTCTTTATCTATAAATACCCATTATTCTCTTTTCCTTATTTATCATTGCCCATTATTCTCTTTTCCTTATTTCATTCTCTTTTCCTTATCTATCATTGCCCATTATTCTCTTTTCTTTATCTATCATTGCCCATTATTCTCTTTTCTTTATCTATCATTGCCCATTATTCTCTTTTCCTTATTTATCCTGGCCCATTATTCTCTTTTCCTTATTTATCATTGCCCATTATTCTCTTTTCTTTATCTATCATTGCCCATTATTCTCTTTTCCTTATTTATCATTGCCCATTATTCTCTTTTCCTTATCTATCATTGCCCATTATTCTCTTTTCTTTATCTATCATTGCCCATTATTCTCTTTTCTTTATCTATCATTGCCCATTATTCTCTTTTCCTTATTTATCCTTGCCCATTATTCTCTTTTCCTTATATTATTCTCTTTTCCTTATTTATCATTGCCCATTATTCTCTTTTCCTTATTTATCATTGCCCATTATTCTCTTTTTATTTATCATTGCCCATTATTCCTTATTTATCATTGCCCATTATTCTCTTTTATCTTTATCTATCATTGCCCATTATTCTCTTTTCCTTATTTATCCTTGCCCATTATTCTCTTTTCCTTATTTATCCTTGCCCATTATTCTCTTTTCTTTATCTATCCTTGCCCATTATTCTCTTTTCCTTATTTATCATTGCCCATTATTCTCTTTTCTTATTTCATTCTCTTTTCCTTATTATCATTGCCCATTATTCTATCATCATTGCCCATTATTCTCTTTTACCTTATTTATCCTTGCTCATTATTCTCTTTTCCTTATATTATTCTCTTTTCCTTATTTATCATTGCCCATTATTCTCTTTTCTTTATTTATCATTGCCCATTATTCTCTTTTCCTTATTTATCATTGCCCATTATTCTCTTTTCTTTATCTATCATTGCCCATTATTCTATTTTCCTTATTTATCCTTGCCAATTATTCTCTTTTCCTTATTTATCCTTGCCCATTATTCTCTTTTCCTTATCTATCCTTGCCCATTATTCTCTTTTCCTTATTTATCATTGCCCATTATTCTCTTTTCTTTATCTATCATTGCCCATTATTCTCTTTTCCATATTTATCCTTGCCCATTATTCTCTTTTCCTTATTTCATTCTCTTTCTTTATCTATCATTGCCCATTATTCTCTTTTCTTTATCTATCATTGCCCATTATTCTCTTTTCTTTATTTATCATTGCCCATTATTCTCTTTTCCTTATTTATCCTTGCCCATTATTCTCTTTTCCTTATATTATTCTCTTTTCCTTATTTATCATTGCCCATTATTCTCTTTTCTTTATTAATCATTGCCCATTATTCTTTTTCTTTATCTATCATTGCACATTATTCTCTTTTCTTTATCTATCATTGCCCATTATTCTCTTTTCCTTATTTATCATTGCCCATTATTTTCTTTTCTTTATCTATCATTGCCCATTATTCTCTTTTCCTTATTTATCATTGCCCAGTATTCTTTTTCTTTATCTATCATTGCTTTCTTTATCTATCATTGCCCATTATTCTCTTTTCTTTATCTATCATTGCCCAATATTATCTTTTCTTTATTTATCATTGCCCAATATTCTCTATTCCTAATTTATCATTGCTCAGTGTTCTTTTATATCTTAGCATCACATTATTCTTTATTTTTTGCCTATTTTCTCTATTCTTTATTTTTTGTCCCTTATTACATTTGCAGATGCTCCTTCTGTTATGAGAGTGTTCCAATAGTTCTCCTCTCAAATTTGATAAATTTAAGATTTTCATCATGTGAACTGTCACAAGTATGTTAAGATAAAATCTTAAACTTAATCCTTGATAATGGAGAAATAGTGTAACTCATGAGTAAACAGAAGAAAATGTTTCCATATGTTCTTCAGTCTTTCTTGTGTATAGCCCATTATCAGATAAGTCAACAATGACACTGTTACCAACAAGCTATCAAAAACACAATGTCATTATATTGACTTTTACAAAATTTAGAATATGTCATAATCTGAAACTTGAATAGAGAAGAAATAAAAATAAACACCTCATAACCATAGAAGATGTAGTTTTTGCTCTATTAATGATGTTGGTGATTTTCATTTCTTCTTCCATTGCAAACAGGGATGATTCCACTATATAGTTAAGGGCCGCTTAGCGGCCCTTAAATCGGCCGGCGGCCCCCAAAAAAATTATGTGAATATAAATTCCCAATTCAGGAAAAATAAAATAAAAATCGATATTTCCAGAAATGTTTCCGTCATCGATTTAGGCAACTATATTTTTTTCATAGTTTGTCGTCAAAACGTTTTAAAATCCGAATAAGAATGCTGTCAACGATTTCACTTTATTTACAACGATTAAATTATGTCAACATGTGGCCTAAATGATTTGATGTTATTAGAGTATTTGATCTCGTAAAAGCAGATCGCCCAGCAGGTTGATTAAAAAGATGCTTTTTGTCAAAATGGATGTCATCAAGGCAGACATCGACAGAGAGCAAAATTCAAATTTTGATATAACATTGATGTGAATAAATGTTAATGGGCGCCGATCTCGTAAAAGGAGATTGCCCAGCAGAGCCGGTTATATAATATGATGAACATTTGTAAAAGAAATTATTTTATATTTTGTCAGGCTCTATTTCCGCAAAAGTCATAAGTTTGAGCGTTTTTGAAAATATATGTGGATGATAGATCATTCATGAAATTATACGATGTTGTCATTATGGAACTGTTTCAAAAGTTGTGAAGATGATCAAAATTATATTAAAATACAATGGTTCAATGCTTTAATTTCCTGTTTCTAAGAGTGACACCAAAAGTTAAACTATGGCAACCTTCTACATATTAAACAGCAAGCAAAAATCACAAAATATCTTATCAATTATAAAGTATATAAACTTTCGTAATTGCTTTTCTGAATTCGACAATTAGCCAGTTCAATTTGAAATCACTTTGAATCAAGGTAAATTTATAAACATGATCTGCAAATGGATGATTTTTTTCAGTGGTTTATGTTAGCTGATATATATATTATTGTAAAAGGCCTACGGGTTACCATAGCTACATTGTAAGATGCAAGCCTACAAAAGATGGTGCATCATGTGCAATGATCTTTTAATGTAACAACTTCCCTGGTCTCAATCAAATAACTGTCAAGCGATCTGGTTGTCACATATGATATATACATCATATTCAGTAGCCCATCCAGAATTATTCAAAATGTTACAACTTCTTACATCAGTGTACAGATGAAACTTAATATACATTTTCCGTTTTAACATGAAAATAATGTTATTTCATCTTAGATTTTATGCGTAAAAAATTCCCAATTGGGATAAAAATTCCCAATGTGATGGTCAAGGGACCCATTTGAAAACAGCTGGAATCATCCCTGGCAAAAGAAATTAAAATGTAAGAAGCAATTATTTGTTTGAAATTGGTTCACAAAATACTGACTTTAACAGTTTCACTGAAAAAAAAATTATAATATATTTTAATCCAACAAATTTCAACAGATACACAGTCTAGGTTTCTTTTAAAACTCAAAACTCAAAACAATTGAAAATTAATCTATAAATAAACTTACAAGTTTTAAGTTGTTGAGGACTACCCAAGCATTTAAATTCACCATTCACCATTATAGCCAGCCTGGTACACAATGCATCACATTCCTCCATACTAAATATATAAAAAAAAAAATCTTCAATTGTGTGACCTTTATTGATAATGATTGTTCCGTAATATCACAATATAAATAGATGTGGTATGATTGCCAATGACACAACTATCCAACAGAGACCAAAATGATGTAAATTCTCAACTGTTCTCAGACAGAATTATTTAAATTAACTATGAAGAAAAAAGTAATGTGGGCAAATTTTCAGTTTTACATCTATATAGTAATTGAATAACATTTTTAGAGACATATTATACCATATACTTGTAATGAAATTATTCACCACTGGCATTTTCAAATTCACAAAAATGTTAAAAGATTTATTATAGTAATAGTAGTACTGATTACCTGTGTGAACTAAGAACGACTGATTGTTGATTTTTGACAGCTGCTAATAAAATATTCCAGACATGACGACGAGTGTTGGGATCCATACCTGTTGTTGGTTCATCCTGTAAAATAAAAAAATAGTGTTGGTCAACTTATAGCAAAAATTTTAAGATATCTTCAGGAAATATTAAAATATGACAGAGAATAATTCTTTTTTCTTGTACATACCCATGATTTTATGAGATATCTTTATGCAAATTTACCCATATTTTTATTTTTACACACATTATCTCACTAAAACTTTTTTAAATCCTCATTGCAGGAAGCTAGAGTAACTAACTGCAGACTCCTGTATCCTATTCATACTAAACAAATAGCATGAGCATTTAGATTGAGGACTTAGATTGAGGACAATCCTTTTAATCCCATTCAAAATTTATTAGTCGGAAAATTTTCCCAGAGAGGTACCGACTAATAGACGAGATCCAGCGACCAGAGGAAAATCCAAGTTTGAGAAAAGTAGTCAGGAGTGAATTTGGTCAAACTACATTTGTGATTGCCAAACCTACATAAATCAATAAATAAAAGTTTTGTTGAAAATAAAGATACTGTCCTTGTGTTTTATTTGTTCTTTGTTATCAATTTTCTGCAAATTCGTGTTGAAATTCCCAGTTTCCGGTTTGGGTATTGATTTTCATGGTCAAATGGTTTGTTCATAAACCCAAAAGAAGAGCCAAGAACCAAAATGAAAAGGAGATAACAATACCAACTATGTGAAAGGATGTATTCAGCGGAGTTATTGTGTCATTATTGGATATCATGATATCAATTCAATACTTATAAATTTCAAAAATAATTTTAAGATTCATTCCCAAGATCAAAATATTATTCATTAAAATGAGGTAAACAAAATTTGATTGACATATTCCATTGATAACCCTGAGAAAGAGTTGTATTCACTAAAGGTGTGAAAATATCAGACAATGACACTTTTGGAATTTTAATATAAAGTTGATTAGCTTCCATTTTTAATCCTTTAATCAAGAATTATAAAGTGTACATGCTCATTATGTGTTCTGTAAAATATTATTTTGTTTGACTTTTAATTTTTTCAGGTTCATATTGGTTTATGTTCGCTTTTCTCAAACAATAGGTTGTTAGTCATTTGATGCATTACGTAAACAACACATGGCTAATGAAACAGTAAACAAAACAAGAGGAATGAATACATCTTTATTAATTAACAGCAATATAAAATATCATTCAACATCAACTAAATTCAGACAGAACAAACATTCATGCACATTGGTTTTAAAAAAAAATGTCCAAATTTTGTCCGACAACAGGTGGTTCTCTGAAAGGCAAGCATTGCTATGGCAACAGATAATTTCCCAACAAAACAACAGGTGGTTCTCCAAGCATTGCTATGGCAACAGATAATTTCCTCTTCATACCACCACTGTAGTGGTGTACAGATTTATCTGCTTCCTTCAATCCAAATTTCTTTATCAGGTCATCAACAACCTACAAGTATCAAAGGAATCAGAATTTAGTGAATATCTCTTAAAAAGATTGGATCTTGGGGTTTACAAAACAGCTACTTTTCCTATCACCATGGAAATCATTAAACATTTAAAAAAAAGCACTGCTATTCATTGATACTAGTTCTTAATGTTAGAATGAAAAGCATGACTTTGTAGATTTTTTTAAATTGCTGTTATAGACTATGCACAATGAAAAGTGATAATTAAAGGCATTTTATTGGAGGATTTCCAGATGTCAATTACTTGCCAAACTTTTGCTACCTTGTTTTTTAATTTTTTACATTTACCCCCTTATTTTAGTTTTTTATCTATTTTCATTTGTTATCTGACTCTAGAATATATATATAAAATATGCTTTTCATATGATGAATTTCAGATGTCTATTTCGGATCAAACTAGTTCTGGTTGGTTGCTGTTTCATTTGGCACTTACTGTATATTATATATATATATATATACACGTGAGTTTTACATTTTGTAGTTACAGCAAATAGATATCACACATTTAGTAATTTAATGCAATGGATTTATGTCACAACTACCACCTATACCTTCTAACACAATTTATACAAATAAATAAAATTTCTTTCACAGTAGAAGCTTATATAAACCACTTTTATCTAGCAATTATAATCAGATAGAAGCAAATTAAAATAAAATCACTTTAAATCATCAAATATTGTTTCCCATATTTTCAAACACCATTCATTTTTCCTAGTTTTTTTAAAACTTCTAGTAGCAAATGTACATGTTAAGATTAAATAGTTTATATAATTCTCTTACATATTTTCTACTGTCTGCTGGCAATCCTCTCAACCTAGCATAGCAATGTAACATTTCTCTGCCAGATAGACAACCATCTAAGGCATCTTCTTGTGGACAATAGCCAACTTCCTGTCCAATGCTAGCATCTGCTCTAGATATTCTGGAAAAATTATGGCATTTTTACACTAATATAAGTTGCTGTCAAATTTTTAAAAGTTTCTCATGTGAAATCCTTCAATAAAAATGCAAACCCCTCTAAGTATGCAGAAATAAATGGTTATTTTTTTATTTTTACTCCCTCCAGAAGAATCACATGTCTGCAAGAAATCAAGCTGACTAACATCTACTTTCATGATCACATTTCATAACTCAAAAATCAAATTCAAACAAACCTCATTTGCTGAATTTAAAGGGTTTTTCTTGGCTAACACAACAAGTCAGGAAAACCAAAAATACAATTTAATGTATGAGCAACTTTACAATTAAAAGGGATAAAAAAACATTGTAAAAAATTGTGAATGCACTAACCTATGTCCTTTAATAGTTGCCTCCCCTTCAGTTGGTAACAAGTCTCCTGTCAGCATTCTAAAACTGGTTGTTTTTCCTGCTCCGTTTTCACCAAGTAATCCAAAACACTGAAAACAAAACAATATATACTTCATTTTTTTTTTATTTAATTCAAGACATTTTTTTTATTTGAATCTAATACATGTATAATTAATTAAATAATCCTTTCAAGGTCTAGTGAAAAAAAGCTATAAGCAATAAAATCAATATAAAAAAAATTAGAATATAATTAAAGATTTCAATATTTACAAATCTTTTTCAGGAAATATAGAATATAATTATAAAATTATAATTTTACCTCTCCACGAGGAACTCCAACACAAATGTGATCCACAGCATTAAATTCTCTCCTTCCTCTTGTGTACTCCTTTGTTAAGTTATTGACAACTAGAATATCATCTTTAGCATAGCCTGAATTCACCCTAGTTCTCTCATTTGATACAGCTGCATCCAAATATTCAAGTTCCTCTTCATGTCTTGTTGTTCTGAAATGGAGGAAAACAACAACACTGTAGACTTGTTATTTTTCTGGAAATCTAATTCAAACTGTTTTGTGAATCACAAAGTGTTCACCTTTTCTAAATATTTTGCTCTGTTCCCTAGTTAAATACAAGGTTGTGGATGGGGGTTTACAGATTAGAGAATAATGGGCAAAAATACAAAGAATTGAGAAAAATGGACCAAAAAAATAAAGAATAGAGAAAAATGGCCTAAAAATTTAAAGAATACAAAAATGAAGGACCCCCATCCAGACCCTCAAATACAATCATTTGAGGATCCATTTTATGTCTTCTGCTTGTAAATTTTGTAACAAAAAATGGTACAAAGAAAAAATTGCTTATATAGTATATCCAAATTTTTTTAATGTTGCTCTATTTATATAAATGTACAACCATATCATTAAAATTTTTGTCAATGCTGGCTTTTATTTTTGACCTGTTGTTGATTGCATGATTAATGACAGTGGAAAATATTTAAGACATATTCAAATCAAATCTCACCTTCTAGTGTGGTTTATTCTGATTTCCACCAATAAAGTGATTATAAAGAATACCAAGCCTTCTATCGCCAAGGCAACCAGATGCCATCCAATAACATCAGAATCAAATGGCCAGACGTATGGATCATCTCCAAATCTACCAAGGACGTCTGACATCATTTGGTTGAAGATTAGCTCAACAAAGCCACTGACTAAGTTGAATGGTGGGAAGATTTTCAATACATGTCTCATAACAAGATATGCATTTTCAACACTCTGTAAAACACAATAATTCATACATATTAATTTTAATTGTTTTTTTTTTTTTTTTAAATACATAACTATACATTTGAAGTTTAATCTGGTAGCAACATAAAATTAGAAAACTGACTTGTCAATAGGGGCTTGACTTTCACTTTTTTGTTTGAGTCATACCAGTTCTATAAAGCATAGAAAACATTATTATATTATAATAGAATAATGATGTTTCTCAATGTTCTTATTGCCATCTCATAGCAGCTGATGAATAATTTTTGACACTAAAAATCATTTCATGATATCATACTGTACATAGATTTCATACATTTTGGAAATCTGAGCACTTGAATATAACTTTTTTTGGAAGCCTTTTTGAAAATGGCTGCTGATGAATAAATTTTGACATCAGCATTTAATTCTGGATATCATATTCTACCTAGACCAAAACTAAGTTTTTATCAAATTTTTACAAGAAGAAGATATTTATAGATTATAGTTGGTTATCTCAACGAGATTGATTTTCTCGCTTGAGCCGGTATGGCGGCGCGAAAAGCAATCCAGTTGAGATGACCAATGATAATCTGTTTATCGCTATTTTACCTATGATGACGTTGTTAATTTCCTTGACAACGGCAAGTGTTCCTTAGTTTCTAATTTAATTTTCATATCACTCGACTCCGCTTTCATATCAATCGACTCCGCTGAGAACGGAAATTATCAGTCAGCAAGATCAAAGGAAAATTCGTAAAATAGTGATAAGCACATTTACATAATATGAAGCACAACAACTGTAAAAAATTGTGTTCAAGACCTACTCATACTTCTGGAAATTCTGTGTTAAAAGTCTTACTCATACTTTTGCATTCAAAATTTCCCAGAAGCTGTGATTTGGTTTTAAAGAAAAAATAAGCTTTTACCAAAATAAATTTTCCATTTTCACAAAAAAAATAATATGCATATCTACATATTGTGCACACCAACTGTACAAATTTCATCTGTGTCCCATTCAAATGTTGTGGGCTAGATTGAAAGCAATTTATACAAAACTCGGAAAGAATACATAAATTATACAAATATCCATTAGTAGAAAATTAAGCATTTGCTGCAGAATTTTTTTTTCTTTCATACAAAATTGAAAAATAACATACCTCAATTTGTGAAAAGAATTGCAATATGAAAATCACAGCCATGGATACAATTCCAACAAAGATGTTTAAACAGAACATAACCATGTAGGATGTTGTGGAATCCTTGAAAATTTTTATACTCATATACATCTGTGGTATGGTGGCCCATCTGTAACAAAATAAATATACAAGTATGTAGGTACTGTGGTCACTTTGTGAGAAAATTAAGTATAAACATGCTGGAACAATAATCAATATGAAATACCATTCTGTGATAAAATAACAGACATACCAGAAAAATATAGGATTATTGCACTATTATTCCTCAATATTAGTGCAATAACTCTTTTATAATACCATGAATACAGTATCAAATATTACAGCAACATTGATGATACTGAGTCCAATTCCTGCATTTCTAATGCCTGCAGTAAGGACGCAATATCCATTTCCTCCATATTGTTTTTTTGTTTGTTTGTGTGCAAATTTCAAATATCGTTTTACTTGATACCTCTCTGGTGCATACCAAACTTTAAGGAAAAAGTATAGAATGCTATATGGATCAAGATGCAGTATTTATAATTCATCAGGAATCCTCTACCTTTTTCAATATATTTATTAAGGAAGACCAGTAAAAATATTGACAAATATTGCATTTTCATTCTAAAAGGAAATCCACATGAAATATTTGATACTCTATTATAATAGCCAATATATTACTAAATAAAGCATGTAAAAGAAGTAGTTATGGCTTATTTGGGATGAAATAGAGTAAACACATGCTGGAATAGTGGCCAGTGTAAGTATATATGTTATACACACATTGGGATTGTGGTCAATTGGTGATGAAGTATGAACATACACGAATGTAGTATTGTAATTTTGACAAACTTTGTGTGTTGCTAAGGGGAACTAAAAAAAAAACATGGATAAAACAAGAATGTGTCCATAGTACATGGATGATGCCCCACTCACACTATCTTTTTCTATGTTCAGTGGACCGTGGAATTGGGGTCAAAACTCTAATTTGGCATTAAAATTAGATCATATCACAGGGAACATGTGTACTAAGTTTCAAGTTGATTGGACTTCAACTTCATCAAAAACTACCTTGACCAAAAACTTTAACCTGAAGCGGGACAGACACACAGACAGACAGACGGACGAACGAACGAACGGACGCACAGACCGAAAAACATAATGCCTCTCTACTATCGTAGGTGGGGCTTAAAAAATAGGGAGCATGCAATGGTAAGAAGTAGTAAAGATTCTCTGAAAGTGTAATTGAAATATGGACAGATAGATCGAACAATGGAAAAAGGACAAAATGATCACTATATACCCTCGCTATAGTAAACCAGGGTAAGCAGGGCATGTAAAAAATCATTTTATCCTTTTAGTGTTTATTTTACACAGTTTCACAGTGAATTCTTTGCAAACTGATTTTTAACAACCGTTATGTACATGTACATACCCAAATAATATAATGAGGGTAATGGTAGCAGAAAGATTGTCTCTCTTCCAGTAGGCATCGCCTTGGAATGCAGCCATTAAAGCAACAGTCAATCCAACCATGATGCTATATATACACTGAAAAGTGAAAGTAACATTACACACACATACATCAAAATAAATATAAGGAGATGTGGTATGATTGCCAATGAGACAACTATCCACCAGCTAGTGTCCAAAGATGTTGATATAAGCAACTAAAGCAAAGCTCATCAATCACAAAAAAGGAGTAAACAAAAGTTATCTATTACAAGGGTTTTTCTAGAATATTGTTGACTGACTATCTGTTTCAGATGCAGATTGGAAAAAATCAAATAGCTAATTATCAGGCATATGAGATCACAATGTATTAAAAAGTTTGACTTTGTTATGGAACATTCTTACTGTATATGATATACTGTAAATTCGGAAATTATTGCGATGTTTTTATTATTGCAAAAATGCGAGAGGGTTGTAAACGCAATAATTTAAACTTGCATTTAGGATTTTTTATATGTATGAAGCGGATTTTCTCAATATCGCAAAATAATAATAGCATTTTGGTCTAAAATGACAAAATCACAATAATAAATGCACGCAATAATTTCTGAATTTACAGTAACTGTTCAACATTCATTTTAATTATGACATTCTGAATAAAATTATATAAAAAATTGTAGAACTGAAACACAGTTTTTTTTAGTACAAATCGTAAAAAATATAAAAGGTAAAGGTTTCATCAATTTTTGTGAGAAAATGGCTAAAATTTTATTACTTAATTTATTTTTATAATCATTATATCATTCAAACATGAGCACAAGCCATGCAACTGAATACTGACATTAATTCATCTGATGATTAATTGTAATAACCTATATTTTTGCTAAGTGAAATACCCTTACCATATCCCAAAGAAAAGATGTTGTCCAGTACATGAAAGGGCCAACTCCACTCAAAAATTGTAGCTGTTTCTCTTTGTTTGTGTATTCATTAACCATGTAAACCATCAATCCAGCAGGGATAAAGGTGAAGGCTACTAAAAATATCACTGAGATACCATAGTCTGCTGCCTTTTGCAATCTAAAGGTCAAATAAATGTTAGAGGTTAAAATTCAGACAATTAAGGTTGATCAAATGAGACAAAGGGTAAAAAAGACTGATTGGTGTGGATTAGGAAATGATTTTATTCTAATGCTTTGCCACTAGAATTTACCATTTCAGAATAGTTCCACATAATAATTGTGTTACTTTATCTCATTTTGAAATTCAATAGAATGCTCAACTTTTCTTATGAATGATAAATTGTATAGTGGTGAACATTAATGGTTTTGCTCACACATTGTTGTCAATATAATGGAATTCTCTGCAACTGTCATACAAGCCAGAGGTTTAGCTGGCTGTAAAACCAGGTTTAATCCATCATTTTCTACATAAGGAAATGCCTGTACAAAGTCAGGAATATGACAGTTGTTTTCCATTCAAGCTTTTGATTTTGCTATTTTATAAATGACTTTCCGTTTTGAATTTTCTACTTATTTTTTACATGGCTGTACATTCCCTAAAAACAATATTTATTAAAAATATCTGTCTTAAATTCATTTCAAGGTTTTATAACATGGCAAACAATAAATAATATATGTAGTGTCAAAATGTTGTCAGGTTAAGAAATAGGACATAATGACTTACAAGGTATCCTCACTTAACTGTCCCTCCGTTAACATCAGTGGATGGGTGTAAGCTGTTATACCTGTAAAAATGAATATAATTTTTAATAGTTGAGCAGTTTTTAAGCAATATTAGAACCTGTAACCCTACTATAGCATATCATAACTATATCAATAATGAAATTACAAACCACAAAGAAATTTGCATATTGTTGAACTCATAAATCTGTGGTAACCTGTACCCATGAAATTAACGGAAACTAGTACCAAACAAATTATAATGAATCCACATGCAGTATTCAGTGATGGAACATATCTAACATCATATAGGCTAGCTCTAAATTGACCATTCTGAACAAGTTGCGAAAGAACAAGTTAAACTGCAAGCTACTGCTCACTGATGATACCCCACCGCAACTGGATAATTTTAATAGTGTAAAAATATGTAAGTGTTCGGTAAACAGGAAGTTGTTGAGTGATGAATCTGAAAATGCATCACACCGTATAACTGACTTATATAAACCCTGAAACCAAATTTCAAAAATCCTTATGATGTAGTTCCTGAGAAAGATGCGACGAAAAATATTTGTGGGACAGACAGACGGGGGTAAAACAGTATACCCCCACATTTTTAAAGCAGGGGTATAATTAAACAATCATGAAATATATTACATACCATACTGTTCTGCTTCTCCTGAAGGAACCATTGCTCTGAGCATGATATTACTCAAAGCATTGGAGAATGATGGTAGAGCATGGTGTCCCTTGTTGTTGAACCAAACAGTACTTCTGAACTTTGTACCATCAGCATCAAATGACCATCCTCCATATCTAAATAGAAACAAAAGAGAATACTTTTCATATTTTACATGTAGTAATGCTGTATCTAAAGTTTAGCCATGATTTATTTATATGAATGCATAATTTTAGTAAATTATTTCTGAGTTATAAAATATCTTATTCTGTATGGTGTAATAATCATGCAGGGTATTGTTCTAAAGGCTAATACATTTATCAAAATTAAATTATCTTAAAAAGTATAAAACTTTAACTACAAGTTTTGTTATATTTTGATACTAGTAAGAAAATAAAATGTTCTACGTACCTTTTCTCTGTAAATTCTGATCTTGTCATTAGTAAGTAATCTTGTATATCGTGACCATTTAAATCTTGCAATTTGTCCGTTGTATTCATCTTCATCCATGGTACAGATTGGTATTTAGCTGCATCATTACAGGTGTACTTGGACTCTGCACAGTGACATTCAGGTGTTCCTGGTGAAGCCGATGTTGGAGTGTGGAATGAAGTATCTGCATTTTCACATCTATATGGCTCACTAGAATCAAAGCAAATGTCAATTAATGATGAGAGTTCTAGGAATCTCAGGACCAAAGCCTTGATATAATAAATATCAAATTTTAAGGCAATCTAAGAACAAAACTTTAATATTTCTTAAGTGTTCAGATTTCCACACTATTTTAGGGTTTTAAGTTATTTTTAGTGATATTAATTAATGATCTCATACAAAATATTTGTAGCAAGATTGAATTTTACAAAAACCCACTATTAAAGTGCTCTGATGATATCAAATAAACATTGGAAAAAATCAATATTTCTGCAGCCATGCAAATGTTTCTTTTTTTTTTAATGTAAATACAGACTTAAAATAGTTTTAAACTTTTTCTTCTTTTTCTCTCCATAACTGAGCTCTCCATTGTTTGCTGCTATCATTTTAGTTCTACCATAACATGTTGTTACAACACATTACTGCATCAGAATAACTAAAATTTGCATAAAAATCATACTATGTCCAGAATTTCATCTTCATACAAATTTTGCTCAGACAAATCTGAGTTTTATTCATAGTAAAATTACAAACTTATAAAACTTACCCTAGATTCATACCAGCCATACATGTTGTGCCTGGTCCTGGTGGTGCCATTAACTGGTACCTCATTTTCATTGTCACTGGTGACTGCGCATTGTCTCTGGTAAAAAGTACAATATACGTTTTATGTACATAACATTACTTCTTGCCAAATTATCCCAAAATGTAAGCATAGATTGTTTATTCAATTTAAGGAGAAGTTATCTATTTTATTAAATATTTTTAGTTTTCATGCACTTCTGCTGTCATGAACACATGATTTGACTGACTAAGACAAGTTTGAACCCTATTTCATCCATTTTATGGAATATCTTCTAGATTTTATCAGACAGAAGAAAAAGAAAATTCCCTTTAAGTCATACTTACTGATGGAAAACATAAGCATTTGGACCATACAGAGCAGGAGTAAGAATTAACTGCGGAGATGAAAGTGTAGGTTTGATTTTGAAGAATCCAAGACCAGCTGTGACAAATATCAAAGGTAGAATGACCAAACCAAATAACATTCTCCAATCTCTCTTGTAATGATGGAACCTTTTCAAAAGCAGTGCTCCAATTTGTTGAAAACTTTGACTGCAGGTACCAATTCTTTTCCTTGGATCAGCATATGTAGGTTCTTTGACTTCTGAAATGAATATTAATAACTCTTAAAGGATATTATTTAAAAATATTATTCAATATTTCACACATGAATTCAGTTCTCAGTAAGCTTCTTTATGGGTGGATAGCGGTAAACGAAATGCCATCCTTTATTTTAAAAATCCCTGAAAATTTCATGTGAAAAAAAGTTGTAAAAACATTGCACATTTTAAAAAGTTTCACAAGTTATATGTATGTATTATTTTTTTTTAAATAAAGAAACAATAGATTGAGAAACAATTTTTTACTTTTTAAATTTATATTTCATCTTAAAAATACCCTTTTCCACTCTTAAATTTCTGTAAGAAAGGCGACATAAAATGTGAAATAGTGGTAAACAGAATAACAAGCTCGACACTTAAAATGTTCCATTGCCATGCTGGCCCATGCACTTGTCTTAATTTTGATAGAATACTTATCACTTACCTCTACTCTCATAATCAGTAATCGGTTCACTTTCTTCAGATTTTTTTAACATATCAAGATTAGTTTGTTTTCTCAGATTGTGCATCACATCGTCTGTCAACTGTACTCCTTTGTCACTAACATTACAAACCTTCAGGAAAACCTACAAAAACAAAACACCAAAGTGAAAATTTGTAAAATGAATTGCGAATGATCATTTATCTGGTGGGTTGATATTGAGAATAATATAATAATAATAATAATAATTCTTTATTTAAAGAGGGTTACACAGTTAGCTATAAAACTAATCTTCCTGAGGCCCTCATGAAATACAATGAAATATAACAAACAATTACGAGATATCAAACAAACACACATATATGAAAAATGAAATAAAAATTGTTATGAAATATACAATTTTCAAAACAGGTAAAATTACAAATTCATATAGTATTGGCATCATTCAAATTACCTCAACAATATCTTAAAGTTTGAGTAAGTGTGAAAATTATTATACATATAAAATTACACAGCTTCTTAATGTTCCAACAAGTAATTTTTAAATCTTTTGAATGAGCTTGTACTTGAGGTTGATTTTTCAGGGATATTGGTGTTATTCCATAAAATAGAATAGAATGAAGTTGTCTTTCCTATAAACACATAAATGTTCATTAATTTCCATAAAAAAAAAACTAATAACAACACACTGACATACAGTAAAGCTCAAAAATATACTGTGGATTGGGTACCAATTTTCGTGGATCGAGGAAAACTTTGCATTTTCATGGGTATTTGATTTGGTGGTTTTCCAAAAGTCTGCATATAATCATACAGCAAATTTGTAATTCGTTGATCTTTTAAATTCATTGTCTCCCTGTACCCAAGAAATCCTTGAAAACTGGTATTCAACCAATAAAAATAAATTCACAGTATGAGATAAAAAATAAAAATAAACAGCTGCGCCATGAGCGCATGATATGCCCGTCATCTGTGTGTGAATTGTTATTCAATAATCATAAATAGTTTCTGACATACGGCCTGACATGTGAAAAACCCCTCCCCCTTTTTTTACAAAATACTCAATAACTCAAAAATAAAATTTTGAATAATCACCAAAAAGTATACAGATCTTAAGATTAATATAACTAAGAAGTGTGTAAAGTTTTAAGCAATAATCATAAATTGTTTTTGAGATACGGCGCGACATGTGAAAAAAAACACACACCTGTTTTAGTTACTAAGTCGCGTAACTCAAAAAGTTTTAATCTTATTTTCACCAAAAAGTATACAGATCGTTTGACCATCATAAGAAACAACTATGTAAAGTTTCATAAAATTTGGATAAGTCGTTCTGATGTAACTGTGCGACATGTTTACGCCGGACAGACAGACGGACGGACACTGGACATTTGTATACCATAATACGTCCCGTCAAAAATTGACGGGCGTATAATAAGAGGTGCACAACATTGCTTCATAAAAGGCCACCAAAAAAAACATACTAGGTTCTCATGCCCCCCAGCATCCCTAAAAACATTCCCGCGTCACCAATTTTTATTTTCGTCAAAATCAGGAATTTTTTCATATCCGGTCCACTATTGATTTTGTGTTTATGAATAACTTAAGAGAGTCGTCTGTGCACTTGATGAACATGTTATGTTACGTTTCTATTGAGGCTGTTAATTAACATTGACTAGACATCGTAGAGTGGAGCAGATCATGATTGATAAGATATATCTAGGCAGTGGATTTGATGAAATTTCTTGGAAAAAAGAAAGACAGTTCCTATGTGTCAACAAGCAGGTAAACAGAAATTAATCATTACCTCCAAGACAAAGACATAGTAATCCCTATTTGTCTGTATAAACATCATGGTATGACAATAGTCTAAATTTTAAATTATTCTATAGTACCTCTTCTAGTGTTGTGTCATAAAGTCCGTAGCTAGCAATGCCTAATTCTTCACCCTTCACATCCAGCTCGTGAAGACATTTCTGTAAACTGTCAACATTAGCAACAGTAGCCGACAGGGAAACAGTCATCTCAGCACCAATATCCTCTACAATGTCTGCTCTAGGTAACAATGATGTGATCAGGCCCATAACACTCATCTGGTCACATCGGTCTGCAGGTAAAAGTTTGTGAGTTAATTTCAGTGTAAAATGATTAGAAAATAAATTTTTTCAAGAAATCTAACTAAAAGATTTCATTAAATGTAGTTATTTATCATTATCAATGATATCACAAAAGAACAAACTACATACTAGGGGCAGATCCAGGATCTGTGGGAAGAGGTGCTTAATTTTCCAAAATGGTATAAAAACTGCTGAGCATAGTTGATTTTAAGCAAAAAATTATACTTTTCCTGATCAAAAGTGGGACATACACCTTCTATGCCCCTCTGAAACTGTCACTGCATACCTTTCATACATAAGAGAAAACTGATTGCTTTTTTATAAAAAGGTTTTATATAAACTTTCTTTATATCCTATTTTTGGAAATCTTGAAAAAAATAATCAGTCATCAAGGCATAAACAAAAACATCAGTGATATATGACTTTGATTTAAGATTTAAACTGGTTACCTCCTTTAGCTATTTTCAGATGATAACCACTGCCAAGATTGGCCTTGAGAAAATGTGAAGAACCAGTACACATCATCTGTCCATTGTGCATAATGGCAATTCTGTCTCCAATCATGTCAGCCTCATCCAGGAAATGTGTTGATAGTAATACTGTACAATCTGGAAAAAATGGTTTAAAAAAAATGTCAGGAAACACAGATTTTTTACTTTGAATGGATGTTATATCGTAAAATATTACATGTAATACTAAACTAAACTGTAAAATTAATACAATTTGTTTTTATCATATTGCTTTTCTATAGTTATATATAAAATATTTCATTAAGAATTTTTGAAGAGCATTAGTCCAGAAAATTAATCCTGTATACGGTTAATTTGTAATTTTTTGTGATGTTTTTATTATTGCGAAAAAAAGCAACAGGATAGGTTTTCCTTATTAATAAAAACATACATTTTTAATTGTGATAGCATATTTATATGCAGCTTTTTCTGAAATTGCCATAATTAATCTAACATGTGTGTCTACTTGAAATAATAAGAAAATGCAAAAATTTCGCAATTTACAATATTTGATTATAAGTTGCGAAAAATTCAGGTCACTATTAAACTGTACTTACTTGTTTTCCTCTTTAATATAAGGTTCCACATGGCTCTACGAGCACTAGGATCAACACCACTAGACGGCTCATCCAGGACTACCACTTCTGACCCACCAACAAAAGCTATAGCCACACTCAATCTCTTCTGCATACCACCAGACAATTGAGAAGATTTTGCATTCTGAACATGCAGCAGACCAACTTCTTTTAGAAGCCTAAAACAGAAAACAAATATCTGCAATACTTTGATAGCACAGAAACACAGTGGCATAGAAGTAAGTTCACAAGGGGCTAAAATTGGCCCTAGGATTTTAATGTTTTTTTGCATCACGTCAAAATATTTTAAATCTCACATAGAAAAACGTGCAATATTAGTCATTTAATATTATAAAATAACTTCTTTTTGGCACCTCACATTATACATTACAAAGATATGACCCCTTAATCATGCATTTTTTGTGTTGTAACGTCGGCTTTGGTCTAATTTTCCTTAACTTAAAACTGATTTTAACATAATGGTTACAAAACATTTTGGATCATAAGTTGTGGCCAAGATTTTCCCAAAGCTTTTAGGTCTGAAAAAAGCACAAAATCATAGAATTTTGACAATATCTCCAAAATGTGCTGACTTTGGAGCCTGTAATATACTATAATGAAGAACCAGATTGTGGCCTTTTTGATATTATATGATAAAGTTGAAATTCAAGGCTATATTTTGCCAAAAGTGAACCTTGTCCTTCCTGTGTATAAATATTAGATGAGTATTACATATAATACTGCATACAATTTAGAAATTATAACATGTGAATTCATTTTCTTTTTTAGAATTTCAGAAAAACAAATCTATACAAACCAATAATTGACCAGCAACATCCTTTCGAAAAGACTCAAACAGATACATGTACTTACAACATTTGAACTTTCAACTTATAAATTCTGTTTAAATCGCAACTTACTGATAAATGTTTTCCTTCAGTTGATCCTTAGGCCAGTTTGACTTTACAGAACCATAAAACTCCATGTGTTCTTGTACAGTCATGCTGTAAAATATGGATGTATACTGAGTAAAAAAGGTCCAGCAAAATATATTTTGATTAAAAAAACTTTAAATAAAAAAATTTCAAAGTCTAAATCTTTATAGTTTTTGTCAAGTAAAAATTGCACCTCATGGTTTTCTTTTATTTTTCACAATAATTTATTCATTGTAATGAATAGAATTATAGTTAATTTTTTAAGTATGAAATATAAAGATAACTAGATGTGTCAGAACGACACGAATGGCCCCGTCTCAAAAAGTTGAAAAATCTGCAATTTCAACAACACATGTGGACACAAGCATGCATGGATAGTATCAAGCTCTCAAGACCAATACTAGTTTGATGAAAAATTTCCTTGATCAAACAGTAATTAAATTTCAAACTATCAGCAAACAGGAAGTGGATGTACTGCAGATCTAACAAGATGTGTTTAAACGACATGAAAATCAGCAGAGCGGAATGAAACATAAACTTGATCTGTAACTAATCATGGTAGTCTCACATATCAAAAATCAGCGCAAAATATGAAGGCGTATAGAAAAAAAGTCTGTATAACTGTAATTTTCAACAATTTATCAAAGTCCAAAGCCCGTGATTTCGACAAAAATTAGCGGAGCGGAACGAAACTTAAACTTGATCTGTAACTCATCATGGTTAACTCACATACCAAAAATCAGCCCAATATCTGAACTTTAGAAAAAAAGTCTGTATAACTGTGATTTTCAACAATTTATCAAAGTCCAAAGCCCGTAATTTCAGCAAAAATTAGCGGAGCAAAACTTGATCTGTAACTTATCATTGTTAACTCACATACCAAAAATCAGCCCAATATCTGAAGGCGTTTAGAAAAAAATGCCGTATAATGGTTTGTTGCGGAATGACGGAATGACGGAATGACAGAATGACGGAATGACGGACAAGGATAAAACTATATGGCCCCGACAACTTTGTTGTGGGGCCATAAATATATTTGTTGCTAACCATTTTTTACTCAGAACATATTTTAACATAGTGAAAAATCAGTATAGAAGTAAATGAAGATAAAATGCTAAAATATTTGATAAGAAAATCTCATTAATTACAAACAAATGAATGGAGAATGTGTCCATGGGACACAAATGATGCCCCTGCTTGCATATATTGTTATAAAGGGGTACAACTCAAGAATGGTATAAGTGACGCAACCCAAATTCGAACTTGATCTGTGTTTTAGAGCAATAATAAGTAATAAGCATTGTGTATAGTTTTATAACATTTGGTTGAGGCAAACAAAAGTTAGAGAACAGAAACTAGTTTTGGGACTTACGTACATACGGACAAGAGTAACACTTAATGGCCCCTCTGCAGAGGTGGGGAGCATAAAAAAAATTTAACTATTCAAAATATTTTCAGCAAACCACTATATTTTTATAATCCTTGTTTGAAATGGCTTTTTAAATTCTAACTTGAATGAACTACCAAGAGCAGCAAGACACAAGGATTTGAGATGAATAGTGATAACTTAAAAGTACTTACAAGTCAAACAATGCAGAATGTTGTGGACAGAGACCAATGTTTTTAGCTTTTGTTGGAGATTTCCCATAAATCTTCACACTTCCTGATGATGGCTGTAACATCCCTGTTATCATGTTCCTAAAACAAATATTTTACAAAATCACAACCTAATCAACTACTGATAAGAACGTATAAAAGATGTACTTAAAAACTATAGTTCTTAGAAAAATCACTTTTGATACTGCATCTTCTGTACATAAAAAACTAGGATCTATTATTATACTTTGGATTCATTTATTTTTGTGAGAACCAATTTTCTTGGATTGAGGAAAAATTGTAGTTTAGTGGATATTTTGATATCATGGTTTTGCCTAGATGTCTGCATATAAGCCTATACAAATGTATACCATGTTAAACATTTTTTGTAGAATTCATGGTTTACCTAATACCCCAAAAAAAGAAGGGTAAGTTGCCATTCCCCCAAAGACTTCATCAACTTTGTACAGAAATATTTTCCTAAAATCAAATGATACACATCAATTTACTTGTACTCAACATGAAACAGAAAAGAAAAACTCAACAAGCCTATGTGTCAATCTTCTTCCAAGACTTTTAATTTAGAAATTTATATTCAAAAACAACTTACCATCATTCGATATACGGATGCTGTCATGAGTCATGACACTTACACTTTTATAACTTGAGAACAACAGAACCAAATTAAACTTAAGTATTAAAATATGAATAAACCTACATTGTTGTAGTTTTGGCTGCACCATTATGACCTAACAATACTGTAACTTGGTGTTCATAGATTTCTGCACTGATGTTATTGACAGCTGTAGTTTTTCCAAACTTCTTTGTTAGATTTCTTAAGGTAATACCCGCAACTCTGTTTTTATCCATTGGTTCATTTAAACCATCTGAAAGCATAAACATATATTAGAATTTTGCTTCAAAACATTTTCATTACAAGAAAAACTCTTTTCCTATATGCTGATTTCTGACATTAAATTGTTTATCGGCAAACTTGATCCCTACATCCTTGTACAATAAATAGTCAATCTTAAAAAGAGATAGTGCCGCTACTACTCATATTTCTTTTATATTAATTAACAACAACTATTTACATAATCATTATTAGTCTGTGAATATTATGAAATATCCTTAGGGATATTCAATGTTTGAACTATAATAATTTGGGACATATTTTTTTATAATTTGCAAAAGTGCAGGAATTTCATAATTTTCTTCTAACAATGTATGTTATTACCTATTTCTTTCTTGTACTTGCTTGCACTGCTTGTTGATGATGAGGAATTTAATCCCCAATAATATGGTGAAATTGGGAAATACCACGGCCGTGCTACACCATATTTCCCTGAAATGAATCAAATTATTTAATAAATTTTACAGCTCTCTCAAAATAAATGCATAATTTCATATAAATGTTCATGGCATGAAATGGCTATTGCTAAAATAATTAAAAACAAATTTAGTTTTATTTCCAAGTAAAACAATTTTTAAAAATATATCTTAACAGAAAACTGCTGAGTAAGTGCAATGCTAACTTGGTTTCACATATCTTCACATTTTCAATGGATCACCTATGTGTCTGTTTACTCAAAATTCACTTTTCTGATATACATGTACATGTATTACATATGTAAGTAGAGGCTCCTGGTTTCACAAATGCATTGTATCACCAATACAACTGAACAATTACCTGGTTTCACATTTTTATGTTCCACCCACGTGACTTAAAACTTACCAGGTTTCACAATTCTGATGTACCATCCATGTGACTTAAAACTTACCAGGTTTCACGATTCTGATGTACAATCCATGTGTCTTAAAACTTAGCTGGTTTCACATTTTTGATGTACCACCCATGTGATTAAAAACTTACCTGGTTTTACATTTATGAGTAACTACCCATGTGACTAAAAACTCACCTGGTTTCACATTTCTGATGTACCACCCAATAACTAGATATATACACCCATCAATCAACATCATATAACAGCACCAAGAGAAACTGGTCTCATCTCCAGGGATAGGACTTTTATCAATGTTGGACCACTGAATACCTTCCATCAGGGTCTCATACCTAGACAGGTGATGAGCACCAAATCCAAAGGCTGTTGTGGATGAAAGACACTGAAATTAGGAAAATAGCAGATTTATGGAACAGTTGGAAAATTTCATTTGTTATTGGTTTACTCCTACTGTTTATTAAAGAGGGGGAGGACAGGTGGTTGTCCCCTTGCCATCTCCCACCCCTCTCTTCCTTTCTCCCAACCCTCTTCTCTTTGAAAAGATGTGAATTCCAAAATAATGATTCAATAAGACTCTTAAATCACAGATTTTTAATCTGAACATACAGGTCAGAAAAAAAAATTGCAAATGCAAACCAAATATATATTTTAAAGTATGTTTATGATATGATAATATATTAGATCTGTGAAAAGCTATAAAATTCATACAAGATTTATTTGCATACGTGAAAATGACATTCTAAAATTACTGTATGTTAATCGGTCGAATGGATACTCAATATTTTTGTTTGTATTTAAACTTACTGCTAGTGTCTTCTGCCAGAACAACATGTCATAATTCAATGAAGTCAAGACAATGTATGGTACATAGGATAAGAAGTAGACAATCACGACTGTCAGCAAGGCAAGAGTGGTACGCGTGAAGAGGGCACTGACCATGTAGCTGGAAAAAAAACATCTCTCAACAACACAATAATATAATCACTGTTCAATTTATGTAAATATACATGAAAATATTTTTAAGAACACTTTTCCTGATCTGAAATAAGAAATATTTTGCTTTGATTTATCAAAATGTATTAAACTCCCACTGAATTTTTAGCTTTTTGCTCAAAATTTTATAATGTAACAAAAATTCCAACTAAAGTAAAGACTTTTTGGGGGGTAATTCAAAATCTATGTGACTTAAAATTAGCAATAACACTCAACAGTTTGCAACATGTCTTTTCATTACAACTGGTACAATTGATTGTTATCATGTTCAAAGACCGTATCAAAAAGTCACAGCTAGTTTTGGTTGCAGAACTTTATGACCAACATAAACAGTTATAATTAGTGAACATGCATGTCATTAATGAGACAGTAAAATCCAATATATAAAAAGTAAAGAATATGCAGTAAATGAACACATGATACCACAATGGGAATATGAACTGACAAAGTATGCCATTACATCTGAAACAATATATGATTAAACACATTTTTTCTAGAGGCTATTGATGTGTTAACTTGGCCAATTAACTCACAATCTGAATAAAAGTCCCAAACACTTTTGTGTAAAAAAAATTATAACTATAACTTTCAACCTAAGCATTAGCTATAAATCTCCTTCTATTTCAACTTTCTTGAAAATCATTGATACCCATGAATATATCACAGAGAAATCAACAAAGTATTTACATAGGTTATGAAAGTAGTTTAGGCAAAGTAGTCTATCAAAGTATAAACTATTCTAACAGACTAATTACATTCAAGTATTTGTAGATATGCAAATCAAATAGCAATTATGAATGTATAAAACTTACCACAACATTATACTGGAGAAGCAGAAGTCTATGAAGTATAAAGCAAGTATTCCCACGTTACTGTAGGTAAACAGGTTTCCTACACGTAGGGCAACAATACACAATAAAGCTACGATGCTCATCATTATCATTGTGCAGAAAAACCACACCCACCAATTCAGGATGCTGCTCATTCCCATTATCTTCAGAATCTAAAAATAGAACACGTCACAATAATTTGTCAGACTCAAATCTATATTTGTCTCCAAAAGATGTCCATTAGTAATTCCAAAATCCAATTTCAGGTTAAAATTGGTGGCGAATTCATTCTATCCAAAATCTAAATTCCTTTGTGATTTCATGCCATTAACAACATTTTTCTTTCTTTCATAGAGCTCTTAATATGAAAAAAATAAAAAGGTAAAACATACGATATTGCGGCTGCTATTCCCTTTCTTTAATATTATTATGATCCTCTTCAGGATTTTTGTTACAATTGAAGAAAAATATTTCTTTAAAAGTCTGGCAATATATCTGAGATCATCTCATGACTCTACTCGTGACTCCTTTGTATTCCAGAGGCAGTCAAATTTTAATTACATTATAAAAATAAGCAGATGTGGTATGATTGCCAATGAGACAACTATCCACCAAAGTTCAAATGAAATGGATGTAAGCAATTATAGGCAATCGTCGGCCTTCAACAATGAGAAAAAGTCATACTGTATAGTCGGTTATATCCATTCAGCAACTTCTCAGAATCTGTATAAAAATAATTTTCTATTTTGTATTTGTCCTGAATAGACATGTGATATTTTTCCTGTATGTTAAGAAATCAACAAGCAAGCAATCCAATATTTTTTCAAAATTTACCTCTTCCTGTCCCCTTTCTCTATCATTCACTAAATTTCTAGTCGCTATAGCAACAGACACAAGCCAAGCAACTGTCATCAAAACAGGCAAGAGGAAAGTACTTAATGTGTAGAGGTATCTAAAAATAAAAAATAAAAAATACATATGTAAATTTGATTAAATTAAATTAAATTTCTTATAATATATTTTCAATAATTTTGATTATTCATTGTTGATATGACATACTGTGGATTCATTTATTTTTCATGGGTACAAAATTTTAGAGGATTAGGAAAAATTGTATTATCATGGATATTTGATTTTGTGGTTTTACATGTCTGCATACATGCCTATAGAAAATTGGGATCCCACAAATTATAATGAATCCACTATAGTGTACTTAATTTTTTTAAAGTGAATATTCAATTTTAGTTATAGTACAAAACAATAATATTATACACCTATTGACTGGTTATGAGGGTAATAGCAAGTTTGTTGTCCCTGATATACCAACTATTGCTCGAGGCGAAGCCGAGGGCAATAGTTAGTATCAAAGGGACAACAAACTTGCTATTACACTCATAACCAGTCATTAAGTATTTTATTATACCGAACAAAACAACTTTCTAAAAGAATACAATCACCACTTTGAAAAAAACAACTAGTCACTTAATTAAACTTGCACAAGATGAACTATTTGGTTCTTTTTGCCCGTGTGGTATTTGTAAATACCTTATTTACTGTAATCAAGAACAGGAATCCTTGTGTAAAATTCCCATGCATATAATAAACGAACTAATTTAGTACCGATACCAAAGCAATCACAGATTATGAAGACGATGACAGTCCCATACCATACATTTGTTTTGTTTTAGATCTTAAAATATATAGTTTTCTTTTTCTTTTTAATTGCTTCTGTTAAGTAATATATTAATTTGAAATTACGATGACAGACACATACAGATTATACCGTTTACGATATTTCAGAGTTAAACGCGCTTCCAAGCGCTCCAATCCAAGCAGAATAGTCAATGACGTCATTGTTATCCAATGAAAATTAGAATGAAAAATCCGGAAATATGTTGATAAAACTATTAACCGGGTAATAGTCTTTGAAACTATTGACTGGCAAATAGTCTGTGGAATGAAATAGCACAAATATTTCATTCTTTTATATATAGATGATTGATTGATTGTTGGTTGCTTAACGTCCAGTGGCAGATATTTCATGCATGTTCAGGACGAGAACAAGTTAACAATAAATACAATAGGTAGGTCCTGTAATAGAGGCCGTCCAGGATGAAGGTTGGGGGAAATTTGGACTGCCACGGAAAATGAGGGTATATTGGATAGGGACAGAAATTTAGCCTTGCAACAGGCCACCTTCAAAGAGTTGTTGCAAAGGTTCTTAATATGTAAAGAACATGGCACTTTCTTTACACAAGGCATCAGATTTAACATCCCCATTCTGACTGGACGCCCACTTTAGTGAGGATTTTACCGCCAGTCGGAGGAAGACCAATAGTGACCATATTTCTATTCCCCAGTCACCCTTCGGGATTTTATATATAGAAAAACATACTAAGGTATAATAAAACATTCTAAAAGGTTTTGAAAAGACCTTACCTACAAATAATAATGACAATGCCAATTGTAAACAAGAGTACAAGAAAATATAGATTGATAAATCTGTCTCAAAGCTGATAGATATACCTTGAGTGTAGTGTAACTAGCAAGGGGACAGCCCTCATTAGTCTAAAGAAAACTACATGTCTGAACTTACGTATCTTTTCTGTAGCAAGTAGTTGGGAACTGTTGCATGTATATTGGACTGTCCACATCTGCTCCCGTCTGCAGACTTATTATACTTCTGTCTAAAATATCCTGAATTTGTAAAAATCCACGTAAATATCGTAATTCTGTGAAAAAATTATCTTCTGGTTTTGGATGCCAATACCTGCAAAAAAAAACATCAAGCAATAGGAGTAAGCCAGTCATCAGTTTTGGCATTGGGTCTAAGGGACTGGTCATTTGTAACCTGAAGGTGGAGGGAGGAAATTAAGGTGGGGGGGCAAAAAAATATTTGGGAATGGAAAGGGGGGGTTTCAATTTTTCAATACTTAGATGGGGCATAAAAAAAAATTTACAAGATTTTAGCAATTCTGTATTTCAAACATGCAAAAAATATAGCTAATTTGATGAATATATTATTCTGAATCAGTATCTGATTATTCAACAGAAATTTTCATGTCTTTGGAAAAGGGGGGGGTCTTGTATTTATTTTCCTTCTTCAAGGTTGGGACTCGAAAAAATGAGAAATTCAGATGTTTCCTCCCATCCCCCAAATGAAAGAAAATGACCAATCCCTAATGCAAAATTTAATATTTCCTTCAAAATCAATATATTGAAAAATTAAAAAGCTACTAATTGGAATTGCTGAAATTTTAATGTCTTTGGTTACCTGCTAAGAATCATATATGCAGCCTTACTGTTGAATCAGTGGGGAAAAAAATTCAATCCTAATTTCAATTTGTCACTTCAATTCAAATTGATAAAAGATAAATAATTGGTTAATTTTGTTGTGTGTTCATAAAAATAAGAATAATATCATGAAATTTGCATCAACCAATGAATACATAAAGGTAAATATGTCAGAGCTTACTGTTCTTTGATATTTCTTGTGTACATCACATTATCTATATCCATTCTGATTTTGTAAGAAACATGTTTTGGCAGTGATGTAGTTATGGCCCTTTTCTTTCTCCCTCCTCCATTTCCAAGGTTATCAAAAACTAAACCTGAAATACCAAAAATTATCTCCAAGTAAAAATCCAAAACTGCATGTAGTGCTTTTTTTACATCAGGGTTTCTTCTTGATTTTAGCCTTAAAAGGGGCAGTTAAATCTTGGCTTTGCCACTAATCGATTTAAGGTTTGTTTGCCACCGGATGTTCAGCTCTTATCAATTGACCTTGTAAATCAAACGACTTCGATTTGGATATCCCACAGATATCCCACAGCATTTTGGGGAAAAAAAAACTCATCAAAGATATCAGATTTATAATTTGTTAGGAGCAACACGACGGGTGCCACATGTGGAGCAGGATCTGCTTACCCTTTTGGAGTACCTGAGATCACCCCCAATTTTAGTGGGGTATGTGTTGCTCAGTCTTTAGTTTTCTATGTTGTGTTTTGTGTACTGTTGTTTGTCTGTTTGTCTTTTTCTTTTTTAGCCATGGTGTTGTCAGTTTATTTTCGACTTATGAGTTTGAATGTCCCTTTGGTATCTTTCACCTCTCTTTTAGGCTAAACATGCGTTTTATCTACAGACTCATCAGTTTTTTACAATTAAAAAAGGTGGAAGGCCAAATCAATAACAAAGTTCAAGAGCATTGCAAATAAAAAATCAGAAAAATTGTACCAAATATGGATTAGGCCATCTATGCCTGGTACTAGATAAGCATCTGATTGTTACATGTAAGTTTATTAGTACTACTAATTTACCTGCTAGAAATTGTTTCTTAATATTCAATTCTGCAGCTCTTTTTTCTAGTTCTTGTTCTGTACTGGTTCCCTCAAATCTGTCAGTGACAATGCAGCTGATGTATTTATGTACCATGGTGGCTACAGATGCCATGGCATCCAACTGAGACGTGTTTACAGAGTTTATAGAATAAAATCCGTCCAAAAAGTCCTTGCCAGATACACCAAATAATGTCAACATCACATTATCAATGACTGTATTACCAAGCATTGACTGAAAAAAAGAAAGAAATCATTTTCAAAAGTCAAAGAAAACTATTATGTTTAGTTTCCTGGTTAAAGTGTCAATCATTGTATTGCCAATCAAGGACTGATAAAAAGAAAGCAAGCATTAAGTTAAACGAAAAATTTAATGTTTAGTTGACAGGTTACATTGATAAATACTGTATAGACTGCTTTCAAATTGGTGCATTTTCATGTACATTTCATATGTCACAATGCTAATGTTACTACGTCACAGTAAAAAATGATGTTATTTAAGCTGATTGACCTCATTCATAAAAAACAACTTGGGATAGATATAAAATCAAGCATTGACTGAGAAAAAAGACAAATCTTTTAAGTCAAAGAAAATTATACTGTTTAGTTGCAAGATTCATTCTCTCTGTATTGCCTAGTATTGACTTCAAAAATAGAACAGGTAATGCAGTACATTTTAATAAATTAACTAAAAGACATCAAGTTCTCAGATAGTTGTTATAAACTGTGATTATGAGGAAGAGATTTCATAGAAAATTAAAGCTATTCAGTTAATTTACCTCTAGCTTTGATTTCATATCATCATTTTTTAACATATCGACCAGATTCTCTGTTCCCATTGCCCAACTTTTAGCAATTCTCTGTACATCAGCTAAACCTTTGAATGATGAATTGTAGACCTGAAAAAAATCTTAATAACTCTCATTTGTACTTATAATCAAAACATAAACAAATATTTGAGTTGAATTTTTTTAATCCTGCCTTTGACGAGGTCAACAATGTTTATTTTTAATTTTTTTTTTTTTTAGTCCTGCTTGTTTTTTCTTTATTCGAGATCTTATCCATACGATAGTGCTTGTTGTTGTCCTCTGTGATTTTTGTCTACTTATTATAAATATCGATAATGTCAGAATGATATTCAGTTTTTTTTTGTTAAATTCACAAAATCTCACTCCATACAAAAGTGTTTGGACAAAAAGTAAATGTACAGCGGGGAACAAAAGTCTCTTTTTACCCTTCCATGAAGAAATTTTTTAAATGAATACATTTTAAAGCAGATTAAAAAAAAAAATTCAAGTTCATCAGAAAGGCCTTTTTCTCTTCTTTCTATACAGATCTAACCATAAACTTCAGATATAACCCACTCACCTTTTCAGCAATTAGTTTGCCTTCCGGTGTATCGGGGGTATATAATATCTTGCCCCACAACAAAGGTTTCAAATATTCCCACAGTACAGGTCCATTATCCATTCCCTTGATCAAATCATATATATTCTTGCAGGTTTCTGAAAAAGGAAAATATTATTCTTTAGCTTGCCGTTTAAATGCCATTTAATTTATAACAGCAGTTTTAAAAAAATACAATATTTGTTACTAAAGAAAATAGAAATAAGCTGAATCAAGATGTTTCACTCGAAAAAAAATATGTCAATATCCAATAATTTTCTCTGTAAAATAAAACTGCAGCAATTCAAACACAACAGATAATTTGCAATGAAGAAATAACAATTATATTAAATATGCTTTTTTGTATACCTGAATGTTTTTAACCACTGAGATGTATTATTTTTGGTTTACATTTGTTGTCTGGATTTTGCATCAAACATTCTATCATTTATTATAGATTTTTTCCTCAATTATCACAAATAAAAGATCTGTTGAAACTCAAAAACTTCTGATGCAAAAGTAAGTCCTGCTAAGCTAACTTACAATAGGAATCAATGATAAAGATCCATTGAAACTAGGGATATTGCAAGCAAAGCTCACAAAATGCAAAGTCCATGCTTTGCTAAGGGAAACCCAAAAAATAATTTGAAGCAAAAAACAAAACACTAGCTGCACAGTATCATTATATGGTAAAAGTTCTGAGAAAATTTCATTTAATTATGACTAGGGGTTTAGGAGTAGAAGCAGATACAAATGTGTACTATAATGCACAGATATGGCAAAGTCGATGTCATCCCAAAGTTAACCACAAAAAATCATTCAAATGATGACATGAAATAGGTGTAAAAGTATATCATGTGAAATTTTCACAAAATTCTGTCAAGCTGTTCATGAGCAGTTGCAGATACAAAAATGTGATAGAAGGACAAACAAACAAATTGAAGGACAGATGGACTGACTCCCCATCACTATATAGTGCACACTTTGGAAATTGGGTGTATAGTTCCATATTGTCTAATATTTCTTTAGCTTTTTTATCCTACCTGGCATCTCAGACAGTTCATTTTCTTGTCTCTCCACCATTTTTGTAACTCCACTCAACTGAGATGATGCTCCACTTAAGTCATCGCCGGCTGCTGATGATTCAATACGGGAGGTTTCATAACCACATAAAAGATCTCCTAGGGTCTGCTGACCTTGTGAACCTAAAAAGATTGAAAAACAATGAACATATTTTTTTCAGTAGCTCAAACTAAAACATTTGTAAACAATCTGAGCTTTGATAAAACACAAATGATCATTGAAACTCAAAATTTCTCATTGTTGAAGGCCGTACGGTTGCCTATAATTGCTTACATCCACTTCAATGAACTTTGGCGGATAGTTGTCTCATTGGCAATCATACCACATCTCCTTATTTTTATATAGATTTCTTTTTATTATTTTATGTTTTTAATGTCCAGACAATAGTTCATTGATTCTTAATAGTTAATTTTTTTTGTCCATTCCTTCATTGAAAACATGTATCAATGGGGCAGGTACTGATAAATGCCGTTACAATCTCATGCCCAGCAACTGTCGAGTTGCTGCATGTAGTGTTTTAGAAAATTATGTTTCAAAGTAAACTGTGTATCCTCAATTTTTAAATAAAAATGCAGTCATTTGGCAGAATAAATTGTGACATGAAATAATTGACCAGATTTTGGAACTTAAGATGAAGATATTCATTTCAGACTTGATATTTTGGAAAACATGTCTATGAGAAAAAAAGTATGATTAGATCAGCCTACAGTTACAGACAAACTCTGGCAATTTCCAAAATGGCAAGATCCAATCTTGTTATCTGTTTGTAATATATTATAGTTTGTAAGTTACTAGCAAAAGAGCAATGGTTTACCTTGGACACTATTCTCTTCCACAAATAAAAATTTTATAGATAGTAGCATTAAACTAAATAATAATATACAAACCTGTGAGATATTCTGGCTCTAGGAATATATTCAAATTAAGTCTCTCTGTACTGGCTTTGAAAGAATCAGCTGCCAATTGGAAGTCCACCTGAGCAGACGACAGTTTGTCAACTGCATCCTTTACCTCTTCTTGAGATTTGTTTAATGATTGGAGGAGAGTATCTATTCCAGAAGACACATACTGAAATAATAATTCAGTTGACACATGTAACATCAGTATATAGAAAAAATCATTAGAATAATGTTCTTTATAGTTCAATGGATGTCTAATAATACTGACATTGGCTCAAGTCCCTGTTGAGTGGAAATCGGAATTTAGAAAATAAAAGGCCCACATTGCAGAAGAAATAATAGAAATCTTTACATGTTATTTTCTATTAAACCAAAAATTAGGTGGACATTTTTTTTATATTTTATTACATGTTCTCTAAGTTGGAGGCTAAACTTGTTGTTAGTCACTGCCCCTGAATGTAACATCTCTTGAGTCTCCAGCTGAAATGACCTCAGATTCATGTTTTAAACATCTCAAGCTAGTTAATCAAAGATATTTATAAACCAACTCTAAAAAAAGTAACTCACTGTCTAGACTCATATTTGAAATTTAAAAACAATATAAAATTTACATTATACTATTTTATTCATACAGTCACGTAATGTGATTATTTCTGTTGATTCATTGTTATTCATTGAGTACCAACTTTTGTGGATTTCATGGGTAATGGCAAACCACACATTAAGATGTTCAACAAAGTATAAATTGCCTATAGTCTTGTCTGGAAATTTGGCGAAATCAAGTATCCACAATTTTACTTCAGTCCACATTAAATAAATGAATTCACAGTATACTATGAAATAAAATTCTTACCATTTCTACCATTTCCCCAATATCAAGCTCCATCAGTAGTGACATAGTTAGGTTGATAGCTTTCTCTTCAGACAAAGAACAAAGGGATTCAACAAGATGAGCTGATGTAACATTAGTTGATGTTGGCAGGGTGACAACTGTCTCAAGTCTGGTAGCATTACACAGCATACCTTGTATGTCTTTCTCATTGTATCCTAATAGCTGTAAAATAACAGTGAAAAATTCAATTAAGGATGTACTTAGGTCAGGTTTCGAATTTTTATCAGATGTTCGGACTCCTTAGTTTTTTCCTACAATACAGGGTAAAATATTTTGCCCCATAACACCCATTTTCTTTTCATATAAGACTTCAATAGCTCATAAAAGTCGTTTACCAAAATTTAAGCAGATTCTAGATTTCTTTTCTTTCAATTTGAGACCCAAATAATACCAATGCAAATATAATGTAAAAGTCCCAGTCAGCCTTTTCCTGCCATTTTTAAAAATAAAATATTTCGAAAAGGAGCTCCATAACCTATCAATATTTTTAGCTTATTTTGTTCCTTAACTAATGCTCTTCTGACTCATTGTATCAATTTCAAATTCTAGATTTTAAAATTTCACCCAAGTACATCCTTAACATAAAAAAATTGTGCTAAGTAATAAGATGTTTTTCCGATATTTACCATACATGGCTACAAATCTGTTCCAGCACGAATTTAAATGAAAAGTTAATATAACAACTCACTGAAGCATATTTAATAGTACTGCTGAGTATGGCGTCTGCTACATCGGATGACAAGTTCAACTTCTGAGTCAGGTAGTTCTTGAATTGTTCTCTATCTTTTACAACATCTCTGATCAGTACTGTCAAAAGAAATTAACCACTTCTATAATGGGTATATATTGCAATTTAGAGTTGACATTTCTCATTAATTTTTCTTCATCTAAAATTTAACTAATGAATTAATGACATATAAATACTGAAGTTTCTTTTCAACAAAACATTGACCATACAAAAATTAAAACGTTAAGCAATCAATTTATAAATACCACATGTCACCATAGAACAAAAACAATAATGTGCATCCTACATGGAATGGACATCCTCCATTTTTTTTTCTTTCATAAACCTTCACTTACTAAATCTAGGTATAAAGTGAACATTGGGTCAGTTCTTTTGTTTCGACCATTTATTTAGTCTGAACTTTGTAAACACCAAATCGGGACTTCAATAAAACTTTCAGAAAATCTTTCATAGTTAATGTAACTAAGCTTGTCATTTTGATTTACCGATACATATGATTTTGGTGTTTCCATGGTAAAATTGTTTTAAATAATGGGGATCAGTTGTATATATGTTTTCTAGTTAACTCTACTGAACTTAACTAATTATAAAACAAATCAATTTGACAATATAAATCCTAAAAGGTAAATCACTTGTAGAGAAATAGTGAAATATGTTACCATTAGGTGGAATAAAGTTCCTGATAACCTTCATAGAGGTCAAACCAAGTGTCATTGCCTGTATGTCTTTGACAATTGGATCTGTCAAAACAGATGGATCTAATCTGGCAAAATCTTCTATCAAGAAATTCAAACTGCAAAAAATATATAGAAAATGATGAAAACAATTACATATATATCAAATACACAAAAGCTGTTTTTAATATGAAATGTTCATGAACTACTGGACCTGAATTTTGTATAATTTTTAGTTTTGATGGAAATATTCATCAAAAGAGATGAAAAAAAGTATATAAACATGGACAATCTACTCCTGCTACCAGAGGCATACAATTATGATGAAACAGGTGAACATGTCTTTTCTGACTTTTCTACAATTTTTTCTACACATGCATGTGTGTTAATGCACTTGCTGAGAAGACAATTTTTTTACCAGAAAGAAATTCATTTTGAAAAGAAGTTCTTACAGATAAATTACGAAGAAAATAAAATTACTTACTCTTTTGAAATTTGTCTTGAAATATTTGTTAAAAACAAGAATTCACACATTTTCATATTTATAAGCATACCACTATTCCTAAATCAAAGTATTAGAAAACAAATAACCAAATATTTTGTTCAGTAGTTTCTGAGAAATGTGTGATGGAAATATTTGTTAGACAAAACAGACAGACGAACAGACATTTTGATGTAGTATAGCCTCACTTTTACAGTTTTAACATTTTCTGCCTTCTGACTCACCTTCTAGCTATCGCTTCTGGGCCATTATCAAACAAAAATTTCTGCATATAAATCAGCAAGTCTGCCTGCAGGTTGTCAAAATCCATCTTACTAAAATCAAGGGAAGGTAATGAAGACAAAGAATTCAGTTGTCCAATCACATCTCCAAGATGTCCCAATGTAACAGTCCACCATGTTAGGTCTGTTGCATTGACTGTGTTCTAAAAAAGAAATCATAATGAAAATCCATTCCTAATAGACAACTTTCAAATTCGAGCACTTTCCCATAAATATGTTTTGTAGACTGATGTGCATCTTTTGGTCGTTTTTAGTTTTTGCCATGGCGTCGTCAGTTTGTCTTTGACTTATGAGTTTGAATATCCCATTGGTATCTTCCCACTCGCTTTTTCACGTCCAATAAATCAAATATTTTCTCAAAGTGCCTTCATTTTTATCCTTTATCCAAACTTTTTGTCTTTTAAATTTTTTATTGTCATGAATATTCATGAAAAATGTGTCCCTTAACAAGGAGCAAATAATATATACGCTCATTGACTAAAACAAGAAAAGTCAGTTTATTTGTTTTATTATTATTTTTTGCCATAAAGTGTATTTACGCATCCCTGGCTTTTAAAACTTTTGGTTTGAGAGTTCCTGGTGAAGTTAAATTCAAATAAGTGCTTCCGACTGATGAAATTTATGAAGTGTTTATTTCATTGTGGACAAAAGAATTCAAGTTCATCCAACTTCATTAAAACTGACAGCCGGTATCATGCATACTAAAACTAATTCTAAAGTACCTACCAACATATTTAGAAGATTTACATCAAGGAGTGATCTGGCAATGCTTGCTATAACTTCTGTAGCATTATTACATAGTGCTTTTGTAAGGTCAGAGGTTGTAAGGTTACTAAATGATGGTACTGTTAGATATTGGTCCAATGCTGTAGAATTACACAAAATCTTCTCCAGGTCAGAGGAGGAAACATTGGATAAAAATGTCTGGAAGAGAAAGAATTATTAATTAGGTATAAAATAAATGGAGAATGTGTCCATGGGACACAGATGATGCCCCCGCTTGCATATAACGTTATAAAGGGACATAACTAGAGAACTGTAAAAGTGACGCCAACTAAACTCGAACTTGATCAGTGTTTTATGGTAATATGCATTGTGTATAAGTTTCATAACATTAGGTTGAGGCAAACTAAAGTAAGAGAACGGAAACTAATTATGGGACATATGTACGGATGCAGGGACAGACAAGGGTAACACTTAATGCCCCTTCTGCTAAGGTGGGGGCATAAAAATCAATAAAATTAGAATCATTTCCAAATTCATTTCTTACACTGTACCCTCCTCCTACCATTGTAAATGGTACAGTGCATGAATTTAAGGAGATGTTTGACATACGTAAATGAGACAGGAACACAATGACACACCAAAAAAAAAAACATTTATTCTCTCTAACAAATTATATTGTTTCATTTAAAAGTTTAACAGTCCCCACGACTTCCTTGTCACCTAAAGTACACAACAAGAGTTAAACATAAAATGATGTGTAAAATTAACTTCATTCCCGGGGTTAAACATACATACATTATATACCAGCAAATTGCACTTTTTTCCTAGTTGCATGTTCTAGTCCTATACTTTTTCATGGCAGTTCCATAAAGTACTTTGAAATCTCAATTAGACCTTATCGCTATTTGAGGATCTGCGACACTTGACCAGAGAAATTGCAACACTTGAACTATTGACGTGATACAACTATAACTTTTTCTTTGTGTTGTCAGACATTTTCTCTTGTGACTTCAAAATTTTATGGGAACTTCTGTGATGTCCAGTAATGGCGAACAAATAGCAAAAAGGTGTATAGAATAGGGTGTGTTCATGACAATTATAAAGGGCAAAATATTAACATTACTCTTCATTTGTAATTCTTACTTACTGCATTGGTATTCAATGTAGATTGCATTAAAGTATTAATCATCTCTGGAGCTAATGACATTGTCTGTTGTAAGATTGCACTGAAATCTCCAGGGGAAGTAATTATGTTCATGAACTTCAAAGATACTAAAAAAAAAAATACAATGATGACATAATTTGAAATCAAGAAATTTATAACCACCTTTATTGATTATTTTCTTGTTCACTACAATGTCAAGGTGAAACTATGGAGACAGCCGAATACTTACAAATATTATCAGTGCTCCAGCTAGAAATAGAAAGGGCAGGGTGCCAGTGGAGGGCAGGGCACTTTTTATGATAGGAAAAGGCACTGCTCATTTCTTTGCCTACGTTTCTGTGTGTATCGCGAGTTCACATTCTTTTTTTTACTGTATATGCCTTTAATAAAGATGCATAAGTTGTTGTTCTGATTATTTATTCTATAAAATTTGCATTAGAAAAGTCATTCATACTACATGTTCATAAAACATGGCAATACACATTCATACATCAGATCACTATTAACCAAAAGAGGCAAAATAAACTTACTACCCCCCTCCCTTTTCCAAAAAAACAACATAAACTAAACATCTCATAGTTTAGCATACATGTGACAGAGTTGTCTTATTTCAAAATCTTTTTCATTACTGGTGTTTAGGAATTACTTAATATAGCTTCATCAAGTTCATCTGTCATGATAGTTTAACTTCACACAAATCAATTTTGTAGGTTATTAGCTTAACATCATCTTATCAGTTGATTTGATAAATTTTTAACTTGTCAATGTATAAAACATGGATTGCTAAAAGTATGATTATCAAACAAAAATTGCAATATATTTTTTTTTTGGTATGTTCAAAGACACTTAATATCCTTAAGCTAACTTCTTATATAGTTTTGTATTCAATTGGTTATTCTTTCCTATTTTAATACTAGATAATATTTAAGGAGCATGAATTTGTAATAAGCCAAAACAGGGAAGTAACTCCCAACTTAATTTCCAACATGTTTACGTTAACAGCTGTCTGCTTGTCGCTCACAAGTTGAGATGGACGGCGTTTCTGTGAAGGAATAGTTGTATTTTGATGACTTGAATTCTATTCTAAAGTCATGAAAGTTTTCATTTATACACTCTTCCATTGTGACTTAAGAGATCGTAAATGCCGACCAAGCTAAAACACTCGCTGACACATTCATCAATTTTATGACAAAAGGTACATTGTCTTGATTAAATTACCTAGTTATTGACACCTTTGAAGTCTCATTCACTGTAATGACATGATTAACTTGGGGACAATCACCAGGTGTCATATAGTAATTTAACTTCGTGATAAGAAATCTATGAAACAAAAGGCAATTTTACTAAAACAGCACAAGATTTTTTGATAAACGGCGTCAGGGCAGAAGGGCGCAGGTGAAGGCACCCAGGGCGGCGCCCTTCTATTTTGGGCTAACGAGACCACTGATTATAATTTTTATTAAATAAGTCACTAGTTAATGATTAAAAAAATGAACATTTTAAATTAGTGATTTTGAAGACTAGTGCCCATATGAAATTTAAAATTAAAGCCTAAATAGTATAGATACATTAATATAAAGATATAAATTAAAGTATAAGAGGGCAAAACCAAAGTCTCTAAATGAAGCTAAATTTTAACAAACATATATTAGGGCTATTCCATTAAAAAGTATGTGGGAGGGTAGGAAGGAAGTTTAATTATTGAATGTGGGTCATGGGTCTTTTTCAGTATGTGTCTATTACCATCTTAAAATGGTTCTTGGTTGTAGGATATTTTGAAAGTCCTTCCTACCCTCCCACATACATTTTAATGGAATAGTCCTTACTGAATAGCTTACCATCTTGTTGCTGACTGTATGCATTGAGGAAGAACTGTGCAATATCCAGAAGATCCTGGTTACCCATGAGTCCTTGTAAAGATGGATCTGACAGCATCTTCATAATTTCTTGAATCAGTTGGAAGGACCTTAAATTATTTACAAATTAACTTTGTCATTGAATGCGAATAAAGCATCAGCAAACTTATTTCAGAAATACCATCAAACTTATAGCTGGACATCTCCATTGCAATAAATTTGTGAAAGAGATGTTTTGTTGTCTTGCTGATTAGCTTGAGCATTCTAAACAATAAATAAAAACAACACCACTTTATTCTTTTATAAAAATCAAGCTCTGAAGACAGGGTTATCTACCTTCAATTGATACAAGAATGTTATTACTGTTATAACAATAACAAATGCTTATTAAAATGGCTTTTATTACTATTCACTCCTACCTATTAAAAAAATGAAAAACAAAAATTTGAAATATGTTCCACCTAAACCTGGCAGTCATTATTAGTCCTTTTTTGTTTTTTGTTTAATTTTTATAGCGTTCAAGTACTTACGATGATGAATCCTCAACAAACATCATAAAGGACTGGTAGAAATTATCCCCACAGTTTTCCATATGGTTACCAGTTAACATGTTATAAATAGATTCATTCATTTGACCTGCTAATTGGTTGTACAAATCAACCATCTCACTGCACTGGAATTTTCCTGAGACATCCATAGCTGGATTCAATACCTATTTAAAAAAATTGTTGTGATTCATCATATAATTTAGGTGAAAGTTTGTGCCTGACCTTGATGCATCTCATTTTGATCATATTGATAAATTCTCAAAAGACTTCTATCAAAAAAATATTGTAAAAGTGTTTTAAGGTCATCCATTTTGATTGATATGAGTGACTGTTATGAAATTATAGCACTGCACAGAACAAAAGGCTATCAAATTCTAATTTCCTACCAATCAACTTCAAGAATAATGTTACAAAATTTTCTTCAAGAATGTACCATCAGAACAAGAATGCATGTTGCACTAAGCATATCTCCTCTGGTAATTCAAAGTATTGGAAACCAGGAAGTGGGTGTCTGACAGCTTTGAAAAGGACTTTATAACCTGTTGCTGACAAGCTTCTGACTATGTTTTAAGTCATTCTGTTCTTTAGTTTTTGAAAAAAGTGCAATGAACATTTTAAATTTTATTCAACATATTGAAAATTCAAAGTATCAGTTAACACAAAGAAGATGTCTGATAGATCTGAAAAGTGCTCACACATTACAACTCATCACTGTGAAGATGCTGCCAAAACATGTAGTCATTCTGTTAAGTAGTAGCTGAGAAAAGTGTGATGGAAATATTTGTTGGACCAACAGATGAACAGACGAATAGGACAAACAGATGGACAGACAATGTGAATGCATTATAGCACCCACTCCTAGACTAAGAGTGTAATTATTTATATCATAGGTTATAGCAATTTAACAAATGACTCATTTTAAACAGCAGTGTAGTACCTGTTTAAGGAATGTTGTTATGTTAGATGATATAAATCTCTGTAGGAAGACTGTTGAATTTACTGGTTCAGCACAAATCATATCTTCTATAGCTAAAACATAAAATAATCAATACATAAATACACCTGAATCCCAACTATGAACAGTCACTAACACTTTCAATTTTAAGTTGAGCTTATAAGCCTTCAGTAATGGTTTAAAAATTTCTTATATCCTACCACAATTCAATAAGCCCTTAGGACAACATATTAGCAGTGTAGCCTAACCTGTCTGAAGCTTCATCTGACTGAGCTGGCTGTTCATGTTTTGATAAACTCCTACTAAGACTGGTCTAATATCATCCCTGTACATAGCAGAATTCTCAATGTAAGATATAACAGTATCACAAGTCTCTCCAATACTGAAACGAAAAATAATTTGTGAAATTCATATCTCCTTTTATTCATATCTAAAAACAAATAAATGTGATATGAATAAAATGAGATTAAGGGTAGATGTCTTTAAGCCAGGAACTCAACAAAAGTTAACCAAAAGAGACATCTAGAGGTCAACGCATTGTGTTCAACAATGAACACGAACTGCTACCATATGGCTATAATGGCATACAAGCTATAAAAATTGAATCTAAGACATTTTCACAAAAATAATTCACTCATGAAAATTAGTTGATTTACAGTAGTCCTTTTCAATCTTTTAACATGAATGACCACACTTATTTTTAACATAACAATCAATTTTACCTATCTTGTGGCATATTCAGTGTTGACAAGGCAGTCCATATGGGAGTCAACCAAGCATCCATACCATCTTGTGTCAAGGTCACATTTGATATTTTGGTTACTGTGGTAACAAACTCCTCTATTTTCTTCTGTATTGCCATGTATAAATTAGTGTTGTTTGCTGTTTCCATGGACAATGTTTTACCCATCATCCAATCATTAAACTAAAAAGAGATTAACAAATATGTTAGTGTTCAATAAGAAAGTCCATGACAACAAACAAATCATTTGTAAATGCAATTCAAGTTGTTCCTTCTAATATTAACAATGAACATTTGTAGTAAAGCAGCTTACAAGAATTTTCATTAGATAGGTTGATTCAATAGCCCCATGGGTGACTGGGGAATAGAAATATGATCATTGGTCTTCCACTAACCGGCAGTAAAACCCTCGCCAAAGTAGGGCATCCGCTTGGCTGTACGGGATGTACAAGTATGCAGCAACGTCCAGTCAGAATGGGGATGCTAAATCTGATGCCTTGTGTAAAAAGAGTGCCACGTTCTGTGCACATTAAGAACCCTTGCAACAACTCTTTGAGGGGTCCGTAGGTGGCCTGTTACAAGGCTAAATTTCTGTCCCTATCCAATATACCCTAATTTTCCAGTGGCAGTCCAAATTTCCCCGACCTTCATCCCAGACGGCCTCTATTACAGGACCTACCTATTGTATTTATTGTTAATTTGTTCTCATCCTGAACAAGCATGAAATATTTGCCACTGTACATTAAGCAACCATCAATCAATCAATTGATTTAATGGCAACTGCTTTTTTTTCTTGAATACTATATAAGGTTAAGTCATTCATTTAATAAAGCTGTGCTCTGGTATTAGGTAATATAAATATAAAGGAATTATTCAATTTTGTTTGTTTGTCAATTTTATTACTGGTTATTACAAGTTATTGTATTATATATTCTTCAAATACTCCAAATATAAAAGGAGGCAGGTTGCTTAATATCAAAATCTATTTTATTGAATGAATGGATGAAAGTACCTTGCAAATTACAAATTTCTCAAGGTCATTTCAAATGATACTGGGGCAAAGTTAACCAAAACTGGCTGTAAAACAGTTCTCTATTGGTCTTTCATATGATTGCCATTTCCTCTTGGAACAATTTTCTAACATTTGTTTAACATAACTGAAATTTAATCAAATAATGATAACTATGTTAATCTTTACTTACAGCATTAAACACTGCAGACATATCTAAACGCTGAAGAATTGATTTGATTGTGGAATCCTTTTAGACAAATCTTCACAAAGGTCGTGCTGTAGTAAGGTTATATTGATGCCACTATCAGCACCTATTCTAAATGTGTCAGTAAACGTGGCAATATCTTTGCAAACATACTCTTCCCATGAATTTGTGAAGGCTATTTCAAAAATCTTTCCGGTGCCATATTTGAAGCTAACAATGTGGCAGCAGTCTGTTTTCCAAAAGTGGCCTCCAACAGTTGTGCTACTTCTGTGTTATTTGGTAATAGAAGAGTCAATGGCACTTCTGCACCCATACCTAGAGGGAAAAAATGCATGGTTTTATATCTTATGGTACATTAAACACTGAAGGAAATTAATGAAAGTTGTTTTACTTGGTAACCTAGCTAAACTGAATCATTTTGGGATACTTAATCTGGATTTTAATTTTCTGACTGTTCCTTTCAAATAGTACATATACTATCTTCTATCCATAACAAAATGCTCAATAAGAAACCAGTTTTAAGGTATCAAGACCATAATTAAAATTAAGGTAAAAAAAAATTGTTTAAAAAGTTACCTTTTAGTATACTAAACTGTCTTTCTACATAGACATTAATTTCTGTTACAAAGTTCAGCATTCCTAACAGCCATCCTTCAGTAGTATTATCAATCAAGTTCAACCAATTAAATGACCTATAAAATAAAAGTTTAAGATGATGATGTTTAACCTCAAGTGGTAAAATAGATCCAAGGTTTATTGCTGACTTTATATTCAAAATGTTGAGTTGCTATATCAATGATCTATACTGATTTGTCCTTTTGTACATAGATAGAAAATATCTTGACCAGAAAATGTCATTGTTTTAATTTACTCAATAATAAGATGAGCTTAAAGATAAATAGATGTAATGAGAAAATGTAAATGATGCCATAAAAGTAATGCTCTCATGGGTGTTACTATATTTTCATACCATCAGAGCATTTAGACATTTAATCATTTCATAACTTATTCAGTGTTTTTGAAAGTCTATGTTTGTTATAAAATCAATATTATAGAACAATGGCATCTTTCGTTTTAGACATACTTTATCAGCAAGAATATCACTAGGGCAAGCTGAAATTAGATGAAGTCAGTATTAAAAAAATAACCCTTATACATTTTATGTGCAATTTGTTTTAGCAATATGTTTTTTGTGTGTCTCTTAGGGCAGAATATGAAATAACATTAAGTAGTTGATAAAATAATTTTTTACATGTAGAAAATGTTACAACAATTGTTCTGTTGTACTGATGACTTTGGACGTATTTCATCTTGATCTGAAATAAATGGACAATGTGTCCATGGGACACAGATGATGCCCCCGCTTGCATTTACCATTATAAAGGGGCATAACTTGAGACGGTAAAAGTAACGCCACCCAAATTCGAACTTGATCTGTGTTTTGTGGTAATAAGCATTGTGTATAAGTTTCATTTTTGGGACGTACACACGTACGGACGGACAAGGGTAACACTTGTTGTTCCCTCCGGTGATGGTGGGGGCATTAAAATTTTAGGCAGCAGCTAAGCTCAAAGAGAAAATGTACAAATTGCAGATAAATATTTACTAACTACAAATGTCTAGTAGAAAAGATTGTGTTTGCAAAAAGTTGTATGCTTACAGTGGATGAATCTTTATGAAAGGAGTGAAACAATTCTTAACAATTTGCTATTTGTTAGTACAAATATATATTCCTGAAATGTTTTTTCAAGAAATTGTGCTGAATATACTTAAGGACATTCTCATGCAAACCTGTTGTATATGTTAAAGTTTTTACTTACTGATAAAACTGTTGACTAATGGTCAGGTTTGTTAAATCTCCCAGAAGAATGTTTTGTAATTTGGTCAGGTCAGATTCACCCATTTCACTCAAGCTTGTAGTCAGACTCTGAATCTGAGACATGAACTTATTCAGCATCTCTGACATTGAGGTATTACTGTAGCTATTATGCAACTGAAAAGATAAGTTTATTTCTTAAAGCCTGCATTTTAATGTAAATGATTTACAATAGTTTTTGAAATATTTAAAATTACTTTTATAAATTAGTTGGATCGGCCCTAATAAAGTTGAGTTTGCATGTTTTCTAGGTTTACATAGAGATCAATATTACATTTGAGCTGTGTCGGATAGAAATCAACCTTATGCAAGTGCATGTATACATGTACATGTATAAGACTTTGATTGATTTTGGAATATTCAAATACGAAAGAAAAGATGAATTTTGGTCTGTTTTGTAGGGTTCTTATGTCAACTCAATTTTCAAACAGTTACAGACTTGGCATAGAGATTTTTTCAACCAGAAATACGTTAACAGATGTTTTGATATTCATTTGCATAAGGTCGATTTCTATCGGACGCAGCTCATTTGTTTACTACCCATTGAAAGAATAAAAATAGTTGTTATTATTAGCAAATCAGATCATGGAACTGGTAACATAGGGATGACTGAATAACAGAAATAAAGTTCTTTTTGAACATTTAAAATTTTCTTCAGACTCTTTTGTTTGGACTTTGTCTCATCTCCAAATACATAATTAAGTTTATAGAGCAACAACTTAAGATATTCATACCATGTTTGTCAACAGGAAATATCCATAATATTCTGGGAAACCTGTATCCACAAGTCTTTTGTTCCAGTCTTTAGGATCCTGTCCACACAGGGCATTATGGACTTTCTCAGTAAAATCTGACCCAGCAGAATGCTGTATCCATTCCAAATCACATATCTTACTTTGTAATTCTGGATCTTTACCAAGTTGAGCTACCTAAGTTAAAAAAAAGAATTATCTAGAAACAATTTGAGGTAGGTTAATTGCTGTTATAAAGCTGGGTATTTTGGTCAATTTTACCAGCTGAAAAAGTTAAAACCATATGCTTTATTCAAAAAATCTTTCATCCAAAATGAAGATTTCCATATAACCAAAATAAGATTTTTGCAACACAATGCATTTTGTCATTATTTACAATATTTTTAAATACAACATAAAATCTTGTAACAATAAAAGAAGAATGCCCCTACTCAAGCTTTGCAATTTTCCAAGTTAAAATGGGGCATAACTCTAGAACGGTAAGTGATTCACTGCCCAAATTCAAACTCTGTCTGTGAGTTTTGGTTCCTAGCATTGTGTGCGAGTTTCATAAAATTTGCACAAGGCCAACTTAAGTTAGAGTGCGGAAACGAAAAAGGGACGGACAGACGGACGGAAGGATGGTCAAGGGTATCCATTAATGCCCCTGTTGCCTACGGGGGATACAAAATGTATCACTCTACCTAAGAATCATGCAAAAGATGATTCACGGGTGGAAAACCTACAGATATTTTCTTTTTTTAGAATGCAAAGTTATATTTAAAACTTCTATAATTTCTACTTTTAACCATGGTCATGAATAAGTGATATCAAATGCACAATGTAAAGTCTGAAAAGGGAGATAACACAGTAATATGCAGTAGATTCCATTGTAAATATAAAGTCAATTTTCTTTCATGATAGGAAGAATGATAATGCATTACAAATAGAATCAAATCAAATCAAATCATTAGGTCTGCAAAAATTTTACTTTCGAACTTCGAGACATCGGGTCAATTTACATTTTTATTCGGTATTGAATCAAATTCCAATACAGGAATGATACCAGCTGACATTTACATAACACAAATACAAAAATAAACAAACAATAAAAAAAAACATTACATGATGTGCACCAATTTGTAAAATATCAAAATTAAAATATGTAGTGCAAGCCTTTTTTCGGTGAATCTCATTTCTTATAAATTGCATGATGGATTTATTGAAGGTTACTTAATCACACACTTACAAGGTCATCATAAGAAGCATTCTGCTGAATGACACTTAGATGTGAGTCTAGTGATAGCATGGCATTCCATAAGTTCTGGATGGCTCCATTACTGTCTGAAGGGGAATCTTAAAAACAACAATAAACAAAAATATTTTCTTTAATCATATACCTTTTTACAAAAAGCAAAAATAAAATTCATAGATTCTTTGACAAATGAATCTAACAAATAAAGATGGTTAACGATTTGGATTTTTAGAAAAGGCACAAGAACATTTTTTTCCATGTCCAGTTTGAAGGATTGTCGAAAGTCTGAGCCAACAGATGTCTAAAGTTGTATTATGTGTAAACATGCTTACTTTTATTGTATACAAAATATAAACTGTTGATCAATGATCATACATTTTTAAACAATATTTATGTTGTATAATTATTCCATTTTGTAAAAAAATTCACTTCTATTTTGAAGGAGGTTTCCTTTTCTGTAAAACCCAGTTTAACCCACATCTTTTATTTGCAGGTGTGTGTTGATAATTTCTAGTCAGGTATTTGAAACCAATTCTAATATCAGATTTTTGCATGAACAGCCAAATTCAGAAATGATGTTGCAGCATTGGAACGTCAATGATTTGGACATTTGATTGGTTGAGACTTCAATGTTTCTATCTAACTAGATTTAGAATAAACCAGACATACAATATTATTTCTTAATTTACAGAAGCTCCATTTTTTTCTATAAATAATTCCTTACTTTTAAGACTACCAATAACAGCATTCATCTGAGTGTACACTTCTTGCCATGTGAGGTAGTATGGGTAAATACTGGTATCTACAGGTATGTTCAACAAAGAGCTCAAGGAACCAGTTAGAGCAAATATCCTGCAAAATTAATAATGTTGTCATCATGAGTATAAGATATCTAGACTTAAAGAAAAATTTTATTTCTACTTATTTTTTAATGGAAAAAGTCTGTAACATATTTTTCCACACAAGTGATCAAATTATGCTACCTTTACAAGAGAGATATAACATACATATATTTTATTCATGATTTGTTTTTGAAACACAAAACCTAGAAAAAGTCAATTTACAAGTTAGAAATGTGTGTAACAAAATTGTTGAACAAGTTTATTCAGTACAAAGGGTGAATAAATCAATAAGTTCATGCAGCATAACAGTATGGTAGCTGCATAATATACCAATAATATACAAAAGACTTAAAAGACTTACATCTGTGGAGATTGGAACATTCCCTCCAAAGATTTCATCAACAGAGATACATCTAGCATGGTTGTTAAACTGTTGTCAACATTTGGTGGTTGTTGTATCAGTGCCGTTAACAACACTGTAAAGTTGTTAATGTTTTGTTGTACATTCATCCAATCAATAGCACCAGAAGAGTTACTATTCCAGATGTCCTCAATCTTAAATTTAAAAATTCAACAATGGTTTCAAATTTGATGAAATATTTTTTTCTTTCTCTGCCAATACTAATCATGATCTATCCAAAGGTACTGGTAGTTCTATTTTTTTCATTTAATTAAATTGTTCATAAAAAATCTTGAGAGTTAGAAAACCAATTTTGAAAACTTTATGATTCTAACAAAGCAAGGACTTAAACCATTAATACATGACAATGAACCATTTACTTGTATGTTGGGGGAGGGGGCACTTACTATGTAATGAGTGGTAGGGATGAGGCGTTGGAATATGTTACTATTTCGAGCTTCTAAATATATCATAAGGTTGTGAAACTAAGATGAAATATATGACAAGGTTGCTGATTGAATCATAAGTATCTAAAACTAATCAGATGTCGATATCTTCACAGATGCAATTAAAACCACTGTCGTAAATGCATTATATATATGTCAAACCTATTTATCTCTCTATGAAATAGCATATTTATGATAGCTACAGATACATTTTTTGTAAAAAAAATGTATGATAGGGTATGTATTTTTGATAGAAGAAAGGACGAACTGTAACTAAAATAGTAGTCTATTCAGTGCATACTTGTTTTTGTAATTGTTGTGATTGGCTCTGATCCATCAGCACTTGAAGGAAGGCTTCTGGGTATATACACATGACCTTGCCCAGATCTGCTGCTATAGGGGAGATAACTCCCTGTGGTGTGATGTAATCTGCTAATGTTTTATTTTTACAGAGTTCTGTAAATAAGGTTGAGGTTGATATGACTTCTGACAGCTGAAATTACACAGAAAAAAAAACTTATTTTATACTCCAATACATTAATAACTAATAATTATGTGGAACTTTTGCAAAAATTAAAAAAAAAATTATGAAAGATTAAACCAAGGAAGACCTGTTTAAGATTTCTGTTAAGAGTAAACAGTCAAACTTTGAGTAAACATACAAGCAGAAAATGATAAAACAATAAATAGGACTTAGTTTTAAATATATATTTATTTCATCAGAAAAGTTGAAACACACATGGGTACATATTAAACTGAGTTCCTAGCAGAGAAGTGATATAAGTTCTTCAAAAACTAAAGTTAAACTTACCTTTGAAATATCAATATTGTTAGATTCAATAGCTTGTGTTCCATTATTTGCAATGTTGAAAATTGACTGGAATATATCAACCAGTTCTGTTGAGTTCTTTAGAAGAGTTGAAAGACTAACAGTTCCTGGAAAGAGACAAGATAGTTTTCTTATCACTCACTTTTATTTTAGGCAAATTACTGTCTTCACAAAGGAAAATAAAACAGTCAAAAGTAAGGTCATACTTTTGTCGAAATTGCATTCAGTAACTTTGATTACTCTTAGATCGGTTCTTTGTGTCTATTGTCTATCATTATATAGTTGTTTTTGTGCTAAGTACTGATCTGATAGGTCAAACCCTTTTCCACAGTTTTTTTTACAGTTTTTTCTAAACAATGTTGTACTGTTACACAACTTTCCCAGGTTATAGGGAGGATTAAATTTTCACAAACATGTTTAACCATGCATCAATCTTCATGTGTCCATGCCAAGCTATTTGTTATGAGTTTTTGTCTGCTTTGATTTTTTTTTTTAGATCAATTTTATTAGCAATTATTATATATTTTTAGCATACCTTTTTGCTTGTATTATTACATGTATTTCTTTATTTTTATGTTGGTTGTTTTAACAGTTATTTTTCATCGTAATAAAGACATTTCATCTTTCATTACTTACCTTGCATATGCATCAGCCTGCTATTGATTTCTTTCAGGATGATGCTAAATGTCTGTGTAGCCTTTACCAATGTTTCATCTTCTGCAGGCAACAAAGGCAGAAACATTGATGTCCTGAAATTAGAAATCATTACAGTAGTTAAATAAACAATAAAAAGAAAATAAATAGACTGCTTTTATTTTAATAATAATAGCTTATACAACTCACAGATGCTATTTCTTTTAATCTGAAACACTATCATATTTTTAAAATATCAAAATAGACTAACAATACATATAGTGTAAAAGTATTTTGAATTCAATCAAATAAAAAAAAATCAAAGAGCATGATTGCTCTGAGGGATACGATTGCCATTGTTTTCATTGATACATGTATTAGTATTATTTTCAAAAATAATTCAACTGCATATGTAAAATGTAATTTACGTAATCTGAATAGTTATTCAACTTTAAAAATAGCCAATCATCGATACAAGTGTATGAATAATGTAATTATTGTGTTTTATTTTTGTACTATCATTTCCAAGTTTACTTTCCACAGCAGTCACTGAGAGTGAGAGAAGGTATTTCACATCGTACCTTATCGCCTATTTTCCTACGTGAATTCTAGGAGGAATCCCATTTCTAACTCTTTAAATATTTAATTTCCTTTGGGTCAGTGGGCATGACTCCTTTCCATACACATTCCTCTGTTTAAATTGCGATCGCTTTTAATATAATACGACGTCTATCGACAGAACGAGTTAATCTTTCTCGACGTATCATCGTTTTTTGATTCAGAATTGACGGAAGTATATAGGAGACAACTCGAAGCGATCATATGGAAGACTCCATTTCAGCTGAAGGGGTGTTCTAGTTACACCTTTACGTTGTGGACTACATTTATATTAATTTAAATGATGCATATGATTTAAAATTATGCAACAACAATAACCCTCAATAGCAGACAGACATAGAAAGGATCTCATGAGTTTCAAATTAATCAATGAAGTTGGGAATCCAGAGCAATCATTCAATCTGATTCCCCTTGAAGTCAAGAAAACTATACGCATAATTACCTAAACCCTAGACTTGTGATGAAGCAAGGACGTATATTCAATTTTAATTAAACTACCTAGATGGTTCTCCATTTCTTTATGGAAGTACAATATCAAATATCAGTTTCATATAAGAAAAACTCCACTTCAGTTCTTATATTACAAAAATAGATTTATCGGAATTCAGAGAACTCTCACATTTTATCAAAACTGGGGATTTCCCAGTTTCTAAATTTATAAAAACACTAAATATAAATACTGCTTAATTCTGATTTTCCGTGTTGTTAAAAACACGCACATAAGTCGAGGAAAATATCGAAACATGAAGATTATGAGAAGAACATTATAGGACAGTTGTTTAAATTCAATCCTTTTGTTTGTTTTTACCTTTTAAAGCAAGACAATCTTAAGAATCTGAGATGTTCCTTAATGTTTAGAATAAAACGGTTGACGTGAGGGCATGGCCCTGAGTCAATGGTAAAAGTCTACAGATTGCTTGAAAGCAATCGTATCCCAAAAATTAATGATTACAATTTTATACTTATGATTATTTGTATCTTTCATTAATTAAACATGGTTCAATATAGGGTAGCAAAAGAGGGGGGCAATCCAGGGCATGGAAAACATTAAATAATGAAGATGTTTCACTGTGAAAATAAAAATAGACTTGAATGATGATTTTTTTTTTTTATTTATTTAAGCACTTTCTTGTTAACACACTTCACATGTTGCAAAAAAATTACCCTTTGCTACCCTCTTAATTCAAAAAAAGTTCCACATGTCAACAATAACAGTAGAATTGATTATATTGTGGAGATAGTTACCAATCTGTCAGCTTTTGTCCTAGTTCTTGTTGAAGCATCATTCCTAATCTTTCAAACAAACTGGAAAACGATGTGACATTAAACACACTGCTGACATCTGGTGTCTGTAGAATCATGTTGTTTATGATGTTTGATAATTCCACCAGATTTGGGTAAAGTGTTGATATGTTCATAATTCCTTTGTTCATCTCTTCAGTTAATGCAGCAAGCTATATTAACAGAAAACATTGAAATGCACAAATTATGAGCTTTTATCCTGCAATCAGCCAACTATTTTACAAATAACAGGTACAAAAATAAAAATTTGCTTTATTTGTACTTGTAGTAAAAGGGGGTCATGTGCATGGAGAAAATAATAGGGTACTTGTACAAATAAAGTCTACTGTTACTTTGCTTTCATTTTGAGAAAACAGTAAAGTGAATATTTCTTTTAGCATGACAGTTCATTTTGGGGCCCTCTTTGTGGTCCACGCTTAAACTATGTGAATTTCTTTGAAATATTAGAGACAACTATTTGAATTTAAACAACTAAACCTTAATTTGCCGGGTGTAAATTACAGGATAAAAACACTATATGTACATTGTGGGAAATGTAAAATTTATTTGTTCATGCTACAAAAAACAGGAGAAAAGCCAGGCAAGCCTCACTTTTCTTTCTGTTTCTAAAGCTTGTACAAATAAATTTTATATTTTCCAACAATGTACATATATTGTATATTTATTTTTCAAACAAATGTCAATATAATCAAGTAATTATGAGGATTTTAAATACTCTTACTTCTAAAATATTCTACCAATGAGGAGGAAAATTGTGTATTCAGAATAGTTCAGCTACTGTGGTTTCATTTATTTTTGTGGCCGTCAATTTGTTTGGATTAAAAAAAAATTGTGTTTTTGAGGATACTTGATTACATGGCTTTAATAAATTATGTGTTGAACACTTAAATTTGTGGGTCACCTATACCCACGAAATCCAGGAAAAATTAGACCCCAGTTATTATGAATCTTCAGTATCACCTTTAATAAGAAGAAAAAAGCATACAAAGCCATATTTCATCCTGTTTGATAACATAAGTAACATCCCCACTGTGTGACATCAAGCCAAGGGAACAATTTTTCAACAAAAAAATATGGGGAAAATCTAAAACTTTGAATGTTATAGACACTAAAACAGCCAACTCAATTCAAATCTCAAGATCTTTCAAGTCTTTGATTTCGACAGTAATCCAAGCATGATGATCTTAAAAGGGCTGCTCAGGGTAAAATTTATGGTAAATAATCCTGTCCCTAAACAATCTGATTTATAGACATTTTGACAATAAATTAGAATAGATGTAATGTGTCCCTATTTACCTGCTGTTGGAATAGATAACTGTTGACAAATCCTGACATTGCTTCATGTACAATTGTGCTTTCATTTAAGTCACAAACTGTCTCCCATATTCTTTTAACAGCAGTCATGTTGCCACTGGTTACAACGCCTTCCCAGAATTCTTGAGTACAAATGTAGGCTGAATCATTCATTAGCAATTCAGCCATCTGCAAAAGAAAAATTTTTAACACTCTGCATTATATCACGTCTGTTTGGCCATGAAATTTCTCATTTCAGTTATAAAAAAACATTTTCATAGATAATTGGACCTACAGTCAGAATTCTAATCATTCAATCAAGCAGAAAATACAGGTTGTTGCGACGAGAAAATATTACCAGAACTGTGTTATACTGTGTAACTGTGAAACGATAATACCATCAGATTCATAAGAAATGGATTTAATTGCAAAATATAACCAAGGTCACCATGACCATATTGTTATAAATTTATGTTGCTATATTGAAGTAGCACTTATAAATCATCACAGGTTCCTGAGAAATAAACCTAACACAAATTCATTAAAGTCAATCAAGTATAAATTGCTTTCTTTACAAAATCTTTACAAAAAACTTTAAAAAAGATTGCAGCCACTAGGCTATTGTCAGTTCAAATATTTTCTGTTTACTCTACACGGATGATATTTCATTACCTTCACATTAATTTATGGTGAGGCTTACATGACAACATCTAAAGTGAACAGAATTTGAACTCATGATAACATAATGGTAGAAATGTCTGATTAGTGATTGGTTAGTAAATATTCAAAAGAGCATGACAACAGTATTTATATAAGATGTAGTCAAGGTCAATAAAATGTTGTTGCTCAACACTGAACTATATCAAATGATTAAAGTCAGTAATCAATGAAATACAACTTTGAAATAATAGTGTGCAATATAACTACTAATTTACCTTTTGTGTATCAATTTGAGCATCAAACAGTTCATCAATCCAAGAAGGATCCTGAAGCAACATATCTACTGCCTTACCAACATTGGAACCATACAACAGAGTTGACACATTCATTGGTTTATCTGTAAATATGAGAATTTCAAGAATAGGTCTCATACTACTTTCAAAAGTTGGTAAAAATGTGATAAAATAAAAAATATATTGGTTTGTTTAAAATGGAGAAAAAAGTGTTAAATAATCACATTATTTCATTTATTGTAAAATAAGGTTTCATGTACTTCAAAATACTGCTATTAACAGAATACTACTTGTATCTAAAGAAATAAATGGACTGTCAACATATATTTGTTCCGCCTAACAGAAGTTCCACTGGAAACTTTGTTATAAACAATGTCATAATATCTATTCCTGTTGGAACAAATATTCTATACCATTTATTCCGTTAGGAACTAATACTGTAATATTTATTCCTGTGGAAATAATATTCCAGAATATTTTTTCCTTTTGGAACTTATATTATGAAGGAACTTCTATTCCATGACAGGACATCATATTTATTAACAAGAATTTGTAGTAAAGCTATATCGGAAAGCTGTGGACTCATTTTATTTTCGTGGATACCAATTGTCATGGATCGAGGAAAAATTATAAAATCTAGGATATGAATTTCATGGTTTTCCCCCCAAGTCTGCATACAAGCCAATAGATAATTTGTACTTTGTTGAACATTTAAATTCGTGGTTTAACTTTACCTACAAATCCAAAAAAAATTGGTATCTTACCAATAATAATGAATCCACAGTATATATCTGAATAACCACAGCATATTTTTAACCACAGAATGTCACCATCTTTAAGATGATTTCCCACTGAAGTTAAAAGTACTTACAGGTAAAATCTACCAATTGTCTATTGAATATTGATATCCATATATTGGCAGCAGCTAATACATAAACAGGAAGTCTACCGCTAGGGTCACTGATATTAATCATGGATCTCAACACATTTTCTACCCTGTAATACAACATAAAACAAAATTTATTTTTCAATTTGTCTTGAGTTTTTCCACCCTTACAAGGTGGTTCAAATTATCCTAAAACACACACAAATGCTTGAATATTTATATGGACTGCCCTCCTGGCAGAAACCACTTCTACAAGTTTGTTTGCATAATGACCACAAGTCTCTTCAAGGAAATTAAAATTCAGCATTTGTATTGTATATTAAATTTTGCTAGAATTGGTTGTATATTACATACTTACAACTGGAATATCAGCACAACCATCAAATGGTTAAGTCTAAACAATGAATAATAAATGTCAAAGTACAATGCGGCCATCGGCTAAATTCCTTGTTATTACTTATAAAAATCCTGGGTAGTATTTTTATTAAAGTGAAGAGGGTGTCACATTTAATGCCATTAGTCTTTATGTTATATCATAAGTCAGAACTGACAAGAAGAAGATGGAGTATTCTAATGGGGGGGTTAACGACCTTGACTGCCTATGAGGGTCTTGCACGGTCAGTAACCAATCAGAGCTTTGTATACACTAAAGTATATAAGTGATAACCAATCAAGAATAAACATTACACTTACAAATTAGTATACATATCTGGATATGGACCCTGTAGTTTTTCTGATTCCATCTGAAGTGCTGTCATTAATGCTGTCATGTTGACATCAAATATTTTATCAAGGTCAACACCACTAAAATCAACAGTTGTAACATCGAAAAACTGCATCAAGTTAGCTGTTAATTTTTCAATATCAGCAGAGAAGGTATGTATATTAAATGGCGCACTCTGGTTTGCAATCTGAAATTAGGAATATAAAGTATATATATAAACTGAATTTTTTACAGCTGTTCTACAATAGTATGATAAAAAAAAGTTTGGTTAGTTTGCTTTCCAAGTTTGTTTGGATGATTGCTCATGCACTGTGGTCAGATTGTTAAATCTAAAAGAAAATCTGCTATGTAAAAATATTAAACTGATATGGACCAAATCATACTTTTTTCATCAATCTGTCTATCAATTCATACCATAGATCAAAGAAGTTTAAATCAAATTTCAAAGTAATTCAAGTTAAATTTCAAAGTGATTTAAATCTGATTTCAAAGTAGAACAAATTAAATTTCAAAGTTTTATTTAATTTTTAAAGCTGTATAAAAAGTAAGTGATTTAACTGAAAGTGTGTTTTATTCAGTATGGAAGTATTCTTCCATCTTACCAGTGGTAAAATTGTCTGTAGCTGCAATTGTTCTGACAACATTACTAAGACATCGGTATTGTTGTTCTGACATAAAGGTGTAATTATTTCAGACAGGTTTAGAGATGGAGGGAAATCAAAGATGTCATGCCATTGTTGTTCATCACACAGGAAAGATTCTAAGGAAGTACCATCTCCTAAAATGCTTAAAAACTGGCTGATCTGAAAATAAACACAAGAATTATAAGCTTTGTTTTCATTTACATTTAACTCTTCCATTGACCACTCTTACGTAATTAGCATCCCTTTTTTGGTCACCTTATTTTGTGAATCTTCCAGGTGTTTTTTCTTTCATATGAATTAATATGTTGCTCAGTCTTTAGTTTTCTATGTTGTGTTTTGTATACGGTTGTTAGTGTTATGATTGTCACTTTGTTTTCGACTAATGAGTTTTAATAAAATTTTGGTACATGTTTCTTTTGCCTCTCTTTTAAAAGATAATAAAATGCTCCACTGGGGCACAGCTTGATACGACCGCAGAGGTCGAACCCTGAACAGTTGGGGCAAGTATGGACACAACATTCAAGCTTGATACAGCTCTGAATTTGGATTGTGATTAAATATTTGACACAGCATAGGTTTCTGACACAGAATGAATGTGGTCGAAGTAATTTTTAATTTACCTATTATGGTCTAATATCCAAAATCAAAATACACGGTTAGATTCAGCATATCAAAGAATCCAAAGAATTCAAGTTTTGATGAAATCTATATCATGTATATATAAATCAGAAATAACCAACTTAAAATGGAAAATTTTAAAGAAAAAAAAAAGGAAAAACAGGAAAAAAAAAAAAAAAAAAAAAATCCCCCTAAATTTTTCGAACCCCCTTATGATTCATCATCCCCAAACTCAATCCCAGCCTTCCCTTTGTGGTATGGTATCTTGCAGTACAATTTCAGAGAGATCCATACACTTGAACACAAGTTATTATCTGGAAACTAGAAAAATGCTTGTTTTTTGGCCCCAAATTCCTAAACGTTTCGGGCAATTACCCCCAAACTCAAACCCAGCTTTCCCTTTGTGATATGGAACCTTGTAGTACAATTTCATAAAGATCCATACACTTACACACAAGTTATTGTCCTGAAACTAGAAAAATGCTTGTTTTTGGCCCCTTTTTGGCCCCTAATTCCTAAAATTTTGAGGCAATTACCCCCAAAATCAATCCAAGCCTTCCCTTTGTGGTATGGTACCTTGCAGTACAATTTCAGAGAGATCCATACACTTGAACACAAGTTATTGTCTGGAAACTAGAAAAATGCTTATTTTTTGGCCCCTTATTCCTAAATGTTTTGGGCAATTAGCCCCAAACTCAATTCCAGCTTTCCCTTTGTGATATGGAACCTTGTAGTACAATTTCAGAAAGATCCGTACACTTACACACAAGTTATTGTCATGAAACCAGAAAAATGCTTGTTTTTTGCCACTTTTTTGGTCCCTTATTCCTAAAATTTTGAGGCAAATACCCCCAAAATCAATCCCACCATTCCCTTTGTGATACGAAACCTTGTGGTACAATGTCAGAGAGATCCATACACTAACACACAAGTTATTGTCTGGAAGTTACAAAAATGCTTATTTTTAGCCCCTTTTTGACCCCTAATTCCTTAACTGTTGGTACCATAACCCCCAAAATCAATCCCAACCTTCCTATTGTGGTATTGAACCTTATGGTAAAATTTCATAGAGATCCATTCTCTTAAACTAAAGTTATTGTGCGAAAACCAATGTGTCTTCGGATGACGACGACGACAACGTCATACCAATATACGACTGCAAAAATTTTTTGAGGTCGTATAAAAATTCAATGCTCCTTTCAAAACATGTAAACATACTTAATTCTGATAGCATTCTTGATGATTGATGTACCATTGGTGTACACCCTTCATATATCTTTTATACATATTCTCTTATTCATATCTGCTTTACTTCATACATGTACATACCTTGTCTGCCGTAAGATATCCACTAAATAATCCATTTACAGAATCAGAACTTAAGTCAATGGAATTTAACAGAGCTGTCACAACACTGGTATTCTTTACAATGGCACCAAAATCAATTTTACCTCCTGGTGTCAAAATCTTATCCATAATAACATTTGTCAGCTGTGTTGCCAACTGCATATTTTTAAAGATTGAATCAAGTTCACCCCAGGTTTCAGAACTTGTGTTGTTCACTTGTGTACCCAATTGGGAAAACAAAGATAAATAATTCCATAAAAAGTCAGTATTATTATATGATGATAAAGTAGTCAGTGTTTTAGAAAGGTCAAATTTTATATTATCTGATGAAATCATTTGCATAATAATGTCTGACAATTTCATAGAATTTGTAATGATATTCGTCCAGTCTGGTAAAACTGATAAATTTTGCACAGCACTCATATAGTCTGAAATCTTCAATTTATTCATCAATTCTTCTAAAATTTCAGAAGAATTTCCAGAGCAAATTTTACTAGGTGTATCAGCATTCACAACAAATATGATATGCCAGTGCTTTTCGTCTTCACAGAAATATTTGTATGGATCCGATAGTGACATCAGTTTTAAAAATTCCTCTGGATTCTTCATAGGTGACATTAAGAGTTCATTCAAGATGCTATCATTTATTTTTAGAGTCATATAAATGTCAGATAGAGCTGGAATGGACCTGAACATATTATCCAAAGTTAGTGTAGTTGAATTAACTGCTTGAAGATTATCTAATAGCAGTTGCAAATAGGTGTCCATAATATGTCCCATGGATAAGAATGGCTCTTCAGTTAACATTGGCTGTAGAGAATTCATGAAAGTAAGAAGCCTGAAATTTAAAAAATATCATTCTCTATATCATTTTTAAAAGTAGCAGTAAAATTATTAAATTTTGACATAAAACATGAATATTGCACATTTAAATCCTTTTCCAAACTTGATGTTCTAAGAAATTAAATATTTTGAAAAATAATTTTGAAGGTTAAACCTTCATGTAAATTTGCTTATCAAATTAACATGTTTACAGATCAATATAAAATCTGTTGCATAATGTTATTTAAGGATATTTTTTTTTTTAAATTTCTATGAATAAACAAATCTTTACTCTGCAGCAATATCCTGTTGATCCTGTCTGTTCTGTGTATACTGTGCAAGCAGATTCATCCAATAAGATTCATTCATCCAAGTTGTAGGCAACTCCAACATAGGTGGATGTTCGATAAGAGCTGTCATTTGATTGGTCAGGGTTTGATCAATGCCTAAGAACTTGGAAATGATATCCCAACCAATCTCAGTTGTATTGCTGAATGCCTAAAATGAAATTGAAATTAAATGACATATGTGCAGCAGATTTAAAATAATTTGTACATACATGTGATGGACTGTGAAACTCAGATCAGGAGATTGGGAAATTTTGGTCAGGAGATTAGGACTCAGATCAGGAGGTTTTTAATCGACATAAATTTTGTCATAAATGTAACCCCGTGTGCTGTAGAAATTGTCTTTTAAGTGTTTTTTCTTCAACTTTCCATCCGAATGTATTATGTTTATAGTACCCTAACTGTACTTATAAATTTTCTCTATCTTTATTCAACATCTTCAATCTAACATTCTTTTTTCAGTATGTTCTTTTAGATCTTTTATATCTTACAGTCACTGCTATCAGAACATTTGTCAAACTATCTGCAAATAGACTTTTTTAGAATGTTAAGAAACACTATCACACTAAAATTAAGGTCATAGTTATTATATAAATTTCAATTTAAGCCTTGAAAGAAAGTATAGAACCCTCAAATGATTTTCAAATTATTATTTTTTAATTTTTCATAAGACATTTAAAATCATTTAATTACCACCCTTTTATGATTATTTGTTCAATTTATATTTTATTTATATTCTTTTAAAATTTACATTATTTAAAGAAAACAGGATAAATCAAGGAAGTAACCTTAAACACACAAAGTTTTTATTACACAACGGCAGTTAGCCTGAGGTAATAATCGTTGATTACCAGTATGTTTGACACCCAAGCTGACAAGTGAAGCCATATAATTATGCAAGTTTATTGATTTACAGGTAAAATATAACTTCAGGTAATGTCAGTAACACCACACCAGATATGTTGGGCTGAAATTTTTCATTCATGAAATATTTCATACACGGAATTTTTTTCTCTTCAACGGGAGGTCGGGAGGAGACCCTGAAAACTTCAGGGATTATTGTACTCCGTCGGAGGTTCACATGTATGTTTGTATGCTTAGATAGAAAAAGACTGAGATTTCAATTCAAAGCAAATTATTTCACAAGAAGGGTGTATAAAATGAAATAAATGATTTAAAGTGTTTTTAGTTCCAAATAATTTGTGCGATGTTTTTTTTACTTAATCAAAATAAACTTTATTCTGACAGTACTTTTTTGTATGTGTAAAGAAAGAGGGTTAAGTTTTTTTTTGGTCTAAATATTTAATTATTCTCTATTGAAAATCAAATTTGAGAAACCCCTATATGTTTGGGATTAGGACATGGCCTTCAAGACCTATCACTATGTGATAGTGGTTGTCATATTCTCATTAAAGGTTTATGGTATATTCTGGGCCCTCCAGCTTTCTAAAGTTAAACTGACCATTATGACACTGTTCAGATACATAAAAAGTGTTCCATCAAACGCATATCCAAAAATTAACATAAAAGACATACCTCAGTAATAGCAGAATCAACAGATTCCATTTCCTTCATAATTTCTGAAGCTACTTTCATAAGATCTAATGCACAGAAGTCTGTTTTTAGTTGCTCTATGTCCAAACTGACATAACTTGGAACTGTGAAGTAATGTGAAAAGTTCCCAGTATAACACAGTGTCATCATAACTGCTGTGATATTATCATTGGCAAACAGTGAAGTCATCTGAAATACGAAATTTGTAAAGGTTAACTTTAAGAATCAGTTTTTAAAGCAAAACTTGCAACTGTATGCACATTTTTCATTTTTGTTTTTTACTGGAAGCCAATTTTAAAGAAAATAGTGTGTCCAAGTCAGGAATATAACTGTTGTTTTCCATTCAGTTGATAAGTTTGAGCTTTTGATTTTGCCATTGATTAAGAGATTTTCCGTTTTGAATTTTTACTTTACTTTTTAATGTTTTATAATTCAAGAGAAATATTAGTGTTAGTTGCAAGATACTCTATGTATATAAAGAACAACAAAGGGCTCTAAACAAATGTAACTGTTGTCCTTTTGTTAAGTATTCAAGTTTATTATATGTTACCTGAGGAGTGTTGACAGAATTTAAGACAGTTTCCAAAACACCTGGTCTGATAAACAATTCCCAGAGTTTGATAATTTCTGTAGCATTACCAAACAAATCTTCCATAGTTATCACTGTCTCTGAAAAGATAAATTCACAATGGATGTAGATCCTTTTTGTTTTTTTACTTTACAATTCTATGATAGCTAATCAAAACAGCTAATATACTGTAAATTCAGAAATTATTGCGATGTTTTTATTATTGCGAAAAATGCGACAGGGTTATAATCGCAATAATTAAAACTCGCATTTTGAAATTTTTTATATGAATTAAACAGGATTTTTCTCAATATCGCAAAAATTAAAATCGCATTTTAGTCTATAATGACAAAATCGCAATAATAAATGCACGCAATAATTTCTGAATTTACAGTAAACAAGAAGGTAAAGGACTATTTCATGTTCTGATATATCTGGTCAGAAAAAACTGTCTCTGAAATATTTTCAAGATAACTTTTATAACATGCTATGCAGTATGGGTTTTGCTCATTGTTGAAGCCGTATGGTGACCTATAGTTGCTAACCTTCTATGTCATTTGGTCTCTGGAGGAGAGTTGTCTCATTTGCAATTATACCACATCTTCTTATTTTTATATACAAAAAGAAAACACTTAAGTGCAGTATGAAATTAACTCATCTGGAACATCTGAATTTAAAAATATTTTTTCTCTCTATGCTTAGAAATTTGTATCATTGTTCATTGCTTTGAGGTTATTTTTCCTATCTCAGTGATTTCTTATTTTTTCTTTGTCTTTAAATAATCTATTTGCTTTCATCTTTTATGTTAAGTATATTTGCTTTCATCTTTTATGTTAAGTATTTCATCAGTTCATTTTACAACAATTCAATTGAAAAATCTGAAATGACATGCTGATAATCAACTGTGGGATGAGAACTATACATACAAGTTTCTCAATTTCAAAGAAAGAAAATCAAGAAATTGTTACCACCAATTTTACAGAATTTAAAAGATCATCATGTTCAAATAGATTTCCATGACAATCTAAAGTATGTCCAAAAACTTATTTAATATTTAATAGAAAAATATCTTTTGTATAGCATCAAAGCAAAACATCAGTAAAGGTTACTGCAGAACAATCTGAGAGTGTTATTTTTGCATAAATTAAGTTTTTTGTTTGTTAGGTGAACCTTGAAATCTTTATAAGCTTTTATAAATATAAAAATAAACTGGTCAAACAGGTTTTTCAGTCATTTTGTCATATTCCTATGATTTGATTGGCTAGTAATAACTTTTCTTTCAGTTTCAAAAGTAATATTGACTTTATGGTTCACCTAGCAAGCGAAGCACACTTAATTCAATTGGTCTTTGTTCACACTAAAGTATATTTGCTGAAAAGCGGTCAGTAATATCTATGAATTAACTTACTATTCTCTATCCTACTGATAAAATGTTGGAAGATTACATAGAAAGCTTTATATGTCTGTATGGATTGTTTAAAAACCGGATCACTGTCAATCATTGTTTGTATTAATCCCTGCAGATCTGTTGCATTGCTGGTTGACTGAAATACACTGGGTAAAGATGTTGACAATCTGAAGAAAAAATGATAACACTATCGTATTATGTCCATACTAAAGTAGTTTTGTCTAAAACAGGCAAGAACACAGCTGCATAATAACAGATTGATTAGATGAACAGTGCTGACAGATTTTACCTATTTTCATAAAAATATACATGGGACCAAAGGCAGGCACTTCAAAGTCTCATCTACTATTGGTTGGTGTTTTTGTACAGTGAAAATCTAAGAGAAATTCTAAAATTGCTTATAGATGGTTACCCCATTTATAAAAGTGCCTTCCCTGGGTACCATTTATGTTTAAATGGAACAGCCCTGATCACATAACAAATAAATTCTTTGTTTAAAATCACCCCTCCCCCCACACACACAAAAATAAAATACATGTTACTGTTCTTATGCACAAGATGAATGACCTTTCAGATTACAAAAAAATCAAAATATTTTTCAGATTGAAGTATGATTAATTCCTTCATTCTATCTAAAATTTTAACCAATGGAAAAAGAAAAAATGTATTATAAAGCTGGCACATTGTAATGAAAATAGTTTAACATTTTATAGTTAATTGTTTCTACACATAGTTTGAATGTTGTTTAAAATACAACAATAAAACAACTGAGTAAGAATTTTTTTAATGCAATCAATTTAATATTGTTAATATTTTGAATTCTTTGAGCAAGGTCATCATTTCATTGGTTTTGATATGTTTCTTAAAAGTTTTCTTGCAAGTGATTAGTGTTATTCAGGTTATTACAGAAGTTATTTGAAGATTGTTGGCTGCTAAATTGCTTTTGGTCAGGGTGACATAGCTTGGTATAAGTATCTTTAACTGAGTCTAGCTAGAGTATATCAACCATTTTTTTTTATAAGCTGTTGTCACAATCTAAATAGACTTTACCCTTGTACAAAAATTGATTAACAGATGGCAGGGTTTTGCTATAATTCAAAATTTAGTGCATTTAACAATATACTTACTGAAGAAGTCTTGCAGGATCACTTATTACAGAATTCAAAAGTTCAGATGCATCAATCCAGTACTGCATATTTAAGAACTTTGGTAGTGTGTAGTTTCCAAGACCAGCATTTGTTGTCTTTTCTATATATCCCATCAAAAAGTTCGAAAATTGATTAAACTGTGCAACAAGTTCTGTAGTGTTAACGATGTTTGGTGAGCCACTGGTGTTTGAAAACTAAAACAAAAAAGTTACAATCAGTATTGAAATTCTGAATAAAAACAAATAGATTTTATCTGCCATCAGCAAATCAAAAACAAAAATGTAAAATTTTAAATATACATCTGATCATTCAAAAAAGCAATATATATTCCAACCACAGATTTTTTTGAAAATTCTTTGATTTTTTATGTTAAAAAAACTGTGAATTTCCCATCATACAGTAGTATAAACAACAATTTTACTGTCTAACTGCTAAACTGGAAAATTTCCCCCCTGCAGCTTTGACAACATACTCAAAAAAATGTGTATTTAATTATGGACAAATGGTAGGTGCAGTATACATCAATAACAAAACAACCCCCACCTTCCCCCCAAAAAAAATAATACAACAACAAAAAACATCTATAGATCACCATGAATGTAGAAAAACCTCTTTACTTTTGTACCTGTAAAAATAAATAAATCTTACCAATTGTTCTATTTCAGGTACTGCATTATATTCAGTAGCTTCTATCATAAGTTTGGTCAAGTTGAGATTACACAGGGCAGATTGGAATCCAGATATACTGAAGTTGGATCCTGGAACATCAAACAAGGGATCAGTCATATCACAGAACTGGTCCCAGCTCTGTAAATTTACCAGTAAGCTTGAAATCTAAAAACAAAAAAGAGATGTCAAAATTAAAAACAAAAAAGGTATTTCAAAATCTAAAACTGCTTTCTGATTGTTTTATTTCAATGTAGCATATGTTATGTCAACTTATATTTGTTCCACCTAACAGAAGTTCCACTGGAAACTTTGTTATAAACAATGTCATAATATATGTTCCTGTTGGAACAAATATTCTATACCCTTTATTCCGTAAGGAACAAATACTGTAATATTTGTTCCAATGGAAATAATATTACAGAATATTTCTTCCACTCGAACTTTTATTATGAAGGAACTTCTATTTCGTGACAGTGAGACCATTTTAAAAAGATTCTTGTAACTAATCAACATAAAATTTCCAAAACAAAATGTCTCAATACAATTTTTTTGTTTTGTGCATTTATCTCTATATATTAATCACTTCTTGATATAATAGATAGCTTATATTTTAAAAATACATACAAGAGGAAAATAATGCTTCAACATTCATCACCTACCTTATCAGAATGATAAATACTATTAAACACCCAGACTTGATATAATTCTGGTAAATCATCCATTAATGCTGTAACTTTCTCCATCTCAGGATAACCACCAAATAAGGAAGTGAAGTCAGTTACACCTGAAATCACTTCGGAATGTTACAAATTCATAATGTTCTAATAAATTTCTAATTGTTCTTGTTAATACTACCGGTACATATCATATTGCAAAGCTAATAATTGTACAACTCATTATAGAAAATATGCAATTGTAATGTTTATAAAATTGGATTGATGGATGACTGTTCAATGTCCTGTGGTAAATTAAATGCATATTTAGGAAGAGAACATGAGATTTAAAAATCAATCCTGCTTTGTACTAGACCGACACGCTGAGCCTGATTTTTAATGTGCTAATTTGCAGTTAACAGTCCGCAGGAAGACATGTTACCCTTCTAGGACACATTATTCAGACTCCGAGTTGACCAGTCTTTGCTCTTACTCCTTATTGCAGCCTGCTTAGCAGAGAAGCAGTATATACCAATTTCAAAGTATTTGGTTTGACCAGGCCAGGAATCATACACAAGCCCTTCAGCACCCAAGAAAGCAAGGCAGTTTTATAAAATTGGATATAAGACTCAAATTGCTTCATATTGAAGTTGTTAAATTAACAAGATGCATCCATAATTATGTCAAATTTCTGCTCCTGACAGATGACTGGTACAAACATTTTCAGAATTCTTAGTAAACTATAAATTTAAGTGTCAGAAGCTTACCATTGTATTGAGTTGTTTTCTTTCTTGCTAAGGGTAGCATTTAAAAATCAAAACTAAATTAGTATGTAGTTCAACTTACTAGTACTTTGGTTGAATCTGTTTAATATGACTTTCATATATACACTGACATAGTTCAAAATAGCATTGAATTCTGGGACTGAAGCCAAACTACTCAATGCAGCTTCTTGTGACTGTTGTGAAAAACTGGTCAGTGTCCTAAAGAAAGAATTTTTTAATTAAGATAACATATGGTAAACGTAAAAAAAAAACAAAGAAAACCATGCATGTTGAAGAATTTATGTCGTACTAAATTTTATGTATATCTTTATATTTTTTTTAAAAAACTAATAAATAGCAAACATTGCATGACAAAGAATGGCTATTGTGCATAAATATAGTTTTTTTTATATATATATATTTAACACTTTTTAACATGTTTAAGTGAAAATTTTGTTTCAACATTTCAAATTTCCAAATCTGCACTTGCATGTAAGGTCATGTATTCAAATTTTGACAAAATGTAATGGCATCACTTGCAAAATATGACTATTTATAAAGTATTTCCATTGATAACCAATGTCAACTGTATTGTTTGCAGATGAAAAAATAGCAGATTCATTTGAATAATTGCTTTATCTTTAATTGAATGTTTATAACATTTTTTACTACACATACAAAGAAGAAAAAAACTCATTTCATTTATAAATAAACAATAAATCGACTGCAACCAAAACTTACATTATATAATTTTCTGGCTTCAATCCATCAGTTACCCTAGACACGAAATCTTCCCATGCCTTGGTATATTGTGACTCCATTAGCCATGCATTGCTGTCACTGATAGTTATATTAGGCGGGTTGGTAATCATGTCCATCAACAGCTCATTATAAGTCTCGTAAATCTTCCAAAATTCTGTTGGTACAGCAGAACCATTCATTTTAGTTAACTGAAAAAAAAAAATAGAATAGCTTGATTTTTTTCCCACAGACACACGATACAAAAGAATCAATAAATAATTCCCTGTGATGAAATTTTTTTCAAATCTAACTTACATAAAAATAGGAAATTTTACCGAGGGGTTTATTTTTCTATAATTTTAATAGATTACAATAGGATTGCCAAAAATATTACCTCGTGTAACTATTAACTTTAAGGATATCAGAAAAAGAGATCAGGAAAAACATAAAAATAAAACTTCACAATTTCACAAACAGGTTTGGCTTAGGAAATCATGAAATCATAACTCTGTGAAAATAATCCATTTTATAGTATATAATCTATGTTGATTGATCTTATATAAAAACGTCAAATCTATTTACTTTATACTTAGGTCCCTCATGGTCTCCAAACATTTCTATGTATTTATACAGCTCTGGCTTTCAAATATTTTGGGTTGAGTGTTCTTGATAAAAATTAATCCAGAAAAGAGCTTGGATGCAAGATATTAAAAAGAGTTATTTCTATTCATACTAAACTTTCTTAGTATTAATCAACTTACAGCTTCAATGAGTTCTGGTAAACCATCAACACCAGCAATCAATTCCTCATACAACTTGGTGTAATTAATGTAAACCCACATATTTTGGTTTGCAGATCAGCAGGGTCTACACTTGTATTAGCAGGAATTGAAACAACTGACTTGAAAACTGACAGATCAGTACACATTTCCTCCCAAGAATTCAATACTTTGTTGACCTGAAAAAATTATAATTCATTAGTTTTTTCATGAATATGTTATATGGTTGCTCTTTTTTTGTCATTTTTATCGCAAAACATTTAATCTACTGTAATTCAAATTTGAAAAGCACTTACAGAATGTCAAAACTGCCAAGTTAGGAATCTGTTCACACTGCCATGCTTTTGGTGAAAGATAAAGCCTTCTGTTGGACAATAAAGAAACTTTTTAAATATCTAAAAACCTTTATAAATAGCTTTTAATTACCCACTTAAGGCTATCCAAGTTTAAATATTAGCATTACCTCTATAACCAAAATTTGTATGACATAGCCCATTTATGCTGATTTGGCAGTTAAACCACCAACAATGGTTCAGCACAAACCTAAGAGCAAAATATCCATTATTGTTGTTGTTTTTTTTTTTAAAAAGATTGGTGGTATCTCTCTCACCTTATTGGGATCCTGCAATGTGTCTACCAGCGTCAATAAAGCTACAGTGCTGACCTCTGGTGAAAATGCTATTGTGTCTAATAATTTATTAACTTCCTCAGAATTAAAATATTGTCTTAAATCAACATGTCTAGTATCTGAAAATAAATTAATCTAATTTAAAATCTCTGTTTGTTCCATGTTAACAGGTGCATAGGAAAAAACTCAGGTGTTGGAAGGCATATATGTTTGTGGAAAAAATCAAAATCAAAAGGCTAAATTAAATGTAAATAGACATATTTAAAAATCAGGGGGCAATACTATATATCTAACAGTACTAAAAAAATAAAGATGCTTACTTAAGTATAAGTGAATTCCCCTCGTAGAATATTGATAGATAAATAAATTCTGAAATGCTAAATGCAATTATTAGAAGGGTCCCGATAATAGTCTATGCGATAAAAATCACTACAAATATAAATCAGTTATTCAATTAACAGATCTACAACAGGTACCAGTTGAATTATCATTTATAACTGTTTTGACATTTTTGGCTGGTTATGAATAAAAGCAGATGTAAGAAATAAGCCAATGAGAAAGTAACAAAAACCATAAAAAAACATCATAAATTTTCTCCTTTTTCTTCCAAAAAGAAGCAAGTTGTAAAAAGAAAATGATTTTTTCCTATAACTCCCTTCAGAGAAGCAAACTTACCATTAAAATACTTGAGTTGTATGACTATAAATTTATAGATATGAAGTTGTTGATAGAGCATGGACTGCACAATATTGGCCTCCATGGCAGATGCTGTACTGTTTAGATTCATATTCAACAAAGATGTTCCCACTGCATTTAATCCATCAAAAATATTCATCAAACTGAAAAGTAAAGAAAATTATAATAATATGTCAACCCATAAATTGATTAATATCAGCTGGTAATTATCAATTTCCAAGTGAAATATGACATATCATTTCTTTTATAACTTACCAACTTTTTTTAATCTTTATCTATATTGCTTGCAAAAAATACCATTCCACCTATGTAAGTTCTCAAAAATTAATACCTGTACATTCAATGAAAACACAGATTTTATTTAACAACAAGTGAAGAATGATGGTATCATACATATTTTATGGTTCAATTAACTTACATGGTCAAATTATTAAAAAAACTTGCACCTTTGAAAGGAAAAGAAGGTACAATCTATTGGACAACAAAGTCATGGTAGTCAGATTCATGAAGATTTTATTCACAAAATTTATACCCTTTGAAACTTGGTTCAATTGATGTATCTGCTTGATAATATCAACTGCTACTTACTTTTTCACATCTAAATCTTTGGTCATAGTGAAAACAGATATAAAGTCATTCCAAGTAGTATTAGATTTCTGTAAATCAAACTGTGTAAATAGTTTGTCCCAGGACAATAAACTCTCTGGATTGACTGTCATCAATAGTTCAAACATTCTTCCTGTGTTCTTTTCAATAGCATTCCAGTCAAGGTCAGTATTGGTCACATTGTTCCAATCCATCATGACTAATTTAGTGATCTAAAACAAATATATAAGAAAAATTACAACATACATGTAGAATGAAAAGTTCAAAATTCTAAAATGGCAAAAATTCTGAGAAAAAACATTTTAAAGAAAATTGGCATTAGCTCTCTTAAATAAAACATCACTTTTCATAGATCATATATTTAACCTGGAAGCATTCTCCAACCCCTTTCATGAAAATGTGCCATGAACTTTTTCTTTAAACTGATAGCAAATAAATAATGAATATTATTACTAGGTTATTTTTAATCTAACTTTCTGAATATCAAGACATTTTGCCAAAATGATTTACCTTTTCATATATGAAAAGGTATTTTGCCAAAATAATTTACCTTTTCCATATATGGAAAGGTATTTTGCAACAATGGTTTACCTTTTCTGTATATGGAAAGGCATTTTGTCACAGTGATTTACCTTTTCTGTAAATAGCTGTACATTAACATCTTGATTTTCTCCAAGCTCAATTAACACTTTTGTCCAGTTCATCTTACAAAGCTCATCTTCAAACTTAGCAAGATTTGTATTGGGGATGATGTGAGCAAATCTGTTATTTTTGTACCCTGACATATCTTTGACCAATCTCCATCCATTAATACTTTAAAGAACTGAAATACAAGGCAAATTAATTTTACCGATATTGTTAATGACTTAACAAGGTGGTGTTCAGATATTGATTTTAACTGATTTGTGTTTGTTCGGAGGTGCAAAATAACTTTTGAATAAAACTTTTTGAATTTCACAGTTTCACAAAATACTGTCAAGCGACTCAGGAGCAGTAGCAGATACACTATTGGGATTAACTATATACAGCCATGTTTAACCTGCTTTAAAAAGTAGGGTGTAAAAAACCTGAAGTATTACACATCATCTGCTTACAATACAAGATAAAATAGGAAAAAGTTAATACTTGTGTGACATCAACAGTTGTATTTTTCAAAGCCTCCAGCAAACCAGGAATGGTAGCAGATGATGTTTGTATGAATTCAGCAAATGTAGATGACATATTAGCCAGGAAATTCATATCAACAATCACTGAAATAAGAAAAAATATTGTATAAAATTTAATTATCATAATTTAATTTCTTAGAAAATGTAGCACTTATAAATAAGTCAATATTCAATGTCATTTTCCAAGGAATTGTACTGTAAACCTACTAATTTTTGCAATTGACTTATTTTTTCCAGACTTTCAAGAGTAGAAAAGCAACATGAATATCAATTGTCATGTTGTTAAACTTAGATCTTTCCTCATTTAAGTATGCTATGAAAATTAGATAATAATGAAAATAAATTGCAAGGAAGTCATCTAGGAAGGGTTACATTAAAAAATAGTACTCCGGAAAATAATTTGGTTTATAGTAATGAATCTATACTACAGTTTATTGCAGGGTTTTCTTTTAATATAGACCATTAAATTATAAATTTTTCACAGATTTTAACAAAAAATTAAAAGGGGAAAAAGATAAGTATGTGTATTAATAAGAGTATATTCAAAAATCATAAGTTCTAGTATTATAAAGCATATTTTTTCTCAAACTAGAAAAGTTGGTAGACACAAAAAATGAATGTTTAACTTACACTGTGGGTTTTGTAACTGTTTATTTGCCAATAAAACATAACTGTTCCAAACATCTAAGTATACTTTCATCAATCTCCACATGTTGTTAGAAGACATGGTCATATCTAACTGTTCAATCATAGAGAGGCTCATGGATGTTAAACTATAAATAAAAGATATAATTTCACAATAAATTGCATGTTTGACAGCATTTTTTTTATAGGAAAGCGTCACAGGATATTCATGTAATGTATTGATGTAAACCACCATAATTCATATACAGAAAAGAACAAAAGTAGTTATCATCAAATATGAAGGAGTAGGACTTATGTAGATTTTGATGTATGGTGTGGGTTATCAATTGGATCTTCCAGCAAAATAAAGAAAAGCAATTCAATCTGTGTTTCATTGATATATGTTTTTTTTCAAGTTATTCTTGGAATTTTTAGTTGTATCCATTTTATACACTTTTCCCCTAATATATTTAAGCTGAAGACAATCTGATTAGAAATGAAAGTATCAATTCATAATTAATGACACAAAATCCCTACCCCAATAGACCAAACTAAGGACAAACAAAGGAACTGTGCTTTTATTGCTGTTCTTCATCTCAAAGTCACAGTGATGCCTTGAACACAGAGCTAAAGCTCCCATCTCACTGCCATTTCAAGATGGCCTCAATTTTTTCCAAGTGGCCATGATTATAACTCATATGCTTGATCTATATCATTTAATATTTGGCAGTGTGTACAAGTGAATCCTTGGTTGTCCTTTTCTCAACTCTTTCTAATCACTTACTGACATGATTTATACAAAATGGATATATCTGTATAAATAAAATTTAGAAGTTGCATCTAATTGTAAAACTTGTTTGTCTATTTCAAAGCTGATTAGAGCTACTTTCACCCAAGACAACCTAATTCACCAAACCAACACAAATTTTATTACCTGACAACCTCTAAATAAAATTCAAACTAAACTGACGAGTTGCTAGAAAATTGGTCAACACCTGCACTTCTTTTATTATAAAACATATTGTTTATTAAGGATGTTTACTGCTCTGTTTCAAAATAACAAGATTTTTGAAAGACTGTTATAAACTGATAGTATATAAATAACTGAACTAAAAAAGGAGAAAAAAAAGAAAGGTCTGTGTTCTTTTTTTTTTTTTTTTTTAGATACAAGCCATTGAAAATTTGGCTGGAAATGATTTTTTATACATTTAACATTGGCACCTTTTTTCTTTCAAAAACTATCAAAAAAATAACAAGGATTTTATAAGATTTTCAAAAATGGCTGTGTGAAAAAATTATGAAAGAAAAGTAGTTAATATGACCTTGCAAAATTTTTAATGGCACTACTTGGATAAAACCATAGGATTCCAAATATCTGACCATTTTTTTAAGTAATAAAAGGAGAATGTGTCTGAGGACAGGAATGCCCCCGCTAAAGGTTTACAATTTTCCAAGTTAAAAATGTGCATAACGCTAGAATAGTAAGTGACTCACTGCCCAAATTCGAACTCTTGTCTGCTAGTTTTGGTTCTTAGCATTGTGTATGAGTTTCATAAAATTTGCATGAAGCAAACTTAAGTTAGAGTGCAGAAACAAAAATGGGAGGGACAGAAAGACAGAAAGACAGACGGTCAAGGGTAAATGCCCCCTCCGTTGCCTAAAAAACAAGATCAGCAAACCTCCTTAACTAAATATTCCTTGAGTGTTGATAGGAGCATTTTAAGAGGTAACATTGCAGCAGTATAATATTTTGATTTTTTCATACAAGATAACTATATTATTAAATAATTGTATTCTTGGTTTAAAACTTACACAGTTACATTTTGTACATTCATTTCTTGAAGGTTATTCATAACGACATTCATAGTCTCTTGTAATACAGACATATTCATTGACATTATAGTGACAATTGGATTTCCATCCATTAGTGGTGTTGGACTGCTGTAAATTGTGATCATCTTATCCACATTTTTCACCATGCCTGTCCAATCAAAGGGAGATGACTGTGTACTATTATCCATCATTGCAGACATCATCTAAAATAATTTAGAGAATAATAGATTGATTTGGATTCAGTAGTGCCTATTTTATATGGTCTCTTTAGCTGAGCCCTGTCTTTAAAGACAAGGGCATAAAGACAAGACTTAAATTCAATCAAATAATCCCTCAATAGAGCTTATGTTATGTCTTTGTTTTGTTTACCATGGCGACTCTAATTAAATCTTATTTATATTAATCATCTATAACTGAGAACTAAAGAAATTTCCAATTTTTCAAACGTTGCATTGGATGATAAACTTTTTTATCAAACCATCATTTATACCTTTTACATTACAAACACAAATACACAAGTAGGGAGTTAAGACTACTGGTACACTTTTGAACATTTTCTGACCCACCTTTTCGATTGCACCAGTCATATCATACATTGCTGTCATTTCAATTATTTCTTCTGTCCAGTTAGTAGTACACATCATGTCGTTAATATCAGTGACAGGAACATACGAAGGCATGGACATGCTCAACAAAATCTGTTTCTGACAAAAATCTGCCATGTCTTTACTGGAAAAGGCAGCATTCATCTAAAATAATAGCAGATATTATTTGGAGGACTTCATTTTATCTTTTTTTTTTTTTTTAACTAGAAATAATGTTTGTTCTGTAGGTACTTAATCACAATTCCCTAATGACAGCAGTGCTGATTGTCAATTATGAGAATTCAATTTGCCGAATAGTACGTGCAATATAGCATCATAGTTTTCCAACCACTCGCTCAACATGGGAACGGAAGTGACGATGCCCCTAAACGCACGAATGATGTTCACTAAAACCAAAGTTTTTGGCGGAAATGCATCGAACTCGAAAGTTGTCTATCAGAACAAATGCAATGCAATTTCAGATATAATTAATATTTCCAAGGGGCATAACTCTTTTCAAAATATTTCATCAGCATTGATTTTTGAAATGTCCAAGACATTGCTGATATAAACCTTTGATATATTTGATAAAAATCTGGCAAAAATTGTACCTGTGAGAGCACTTACAATGCAATTTTCCATATAATTAATATTTCCAAGGAACTCTTTTCAAAATAATTGATCGAAATTGATTTTCGCACTTGTCTGAGGCATTGCTGATATAAACGAGAGCACTAACAATGCAATTTTCCATTTCATTAATGTTTCCAAGGGCATAACTCTTTTAAAAATTATTGATCCGCACTGATTTTTTAACTTGTCTGAGACATTGCTGAAACAAACTTATGATATAAGTTTTATTAAAATCTGGCAAGAATTGTACACGTGAGAGCGCTAACAAGACTGGAAGGACAGACGCACGGACGCAAAGACGGACAAAAACGCCCAGTATTTCTATGTCCCCCCGCAACGAGTTGGGAGGGGGACAAAAATAAAAATATCAGTGCAATTATTTTATTTCATAAGGACTTTTAACTGGTTTTTTTTTTTGTTTTTTATGATTTTGAATATAATTTTTTCATATTTTTTCAACAAATTACATCCGATCACAAACTATGGTGCTATTTTATTTTGTTTTTGTACAATATACTCCTTTTTTAATGCAATAGCATTTTTAACCTATTGGTCAAAGAGTTCTAATTATTATTTTTGTTTTGTTTTATTATAATGTTGCTTTAAAACAGGCCACTGGTAATGTTTGTACATGCAGATATAACAAGGTGTTTCTTACCATATCTGGGTTTTTCATCATATCGAAGAGTCCTTGTGCAAGTTCAGGAGAATATTTCATGGCATAATTAAGCATTTCATTCATCTTTGACATAGAACTAGAGGCATCTGAAACAATAAAACAATATATTTCAAAACGTTAAGTTCCAGTAATAGGATCACTTAGGGGCCTTTATAATAATAGTAGTCCAGACAAAATTGCTCATGACAACATTTATTTACTGACTGGAAATACTATAAATTCAGTTTTTCATGAAATTTTTGCAATCCAATTAATAAGATTTCACATTTTTGCCAGTGGTCAAGGATTCGCAACGATAAATGATGCATTAGTTTCGTAATTTACAGTAATGGATATGAAAACCAAAACTTTGATATTTATTTAAAAGAGACATGGAAAAGCATCATAAAGTTATGGTTATGACAATAGACCTATTTACACCTGTATGAAAATTTGTCAGCCATACTTTAAAACCACACAAGTTCCTGCAAAAAATTGCATCACAATTTAAAATATTTGATGTCATAGCTAAAAAGTAACTCTATTCTTACCATTCAATTGTTCCATCTGTTTTACACTGATCTCCATAAATGTGTTTACAGTTCTAATCGTTGGTTCCATAGATTTCCACATCTCTGTTTCTTCAATCATTGGTCCTACTGTCACAATCACTACTGGCCAACTACATTTTACAAGATATATGTTTTATTTAGTGATAGATATCTTTTTCCTTGGGTTTAAACATCTTGCTTTACATATTTTTCTTTGCATTTATGATCATTTATATATAAAAGCAATTTGAAGGCAACCCCTGAAAGAGTATTTTTCTTCTAATTTTTATTCTCTGACTGACAAAACAGAAGGATACTATAGCTTTGCACTTTGTCTGTCTGTACATCACAATTAGTGTCTCAATTTCTATTAACATGTAAGATATACATTTGTATTGTTTCATGGTCTGTCAAAGTTAACTTATTGCAAAATATTCAAAATCTCAATTTTTCTGCTGTTATTTCAAAAATGATTTAAAACACATCAACAGTTGTTTAAGATTAAATGGAGTTAGCTAAATGTAACCTTCATTTTTTTCCCAGTTCAAAATGTACCTGAATATAAAATACTACCTAATTTGACTCATCATATCAGACACTTTGTCAGACACTTTCTTCCATTCCTCTGTATTAGTATCTATTCCTGTCGCTGATGTAATATCACCAAACCACAATGACATGTTCATAAAAATACTAAGTTCTGTTGTCAAATTTTCTACTTTTTTATATACATCATCTAGTTTTAGTTCTGATGGTACAGTTGTCATACTCAGTAAATTGTCCATCTTCATTAAATGAGTCTCCATCTGGAAAAGGACATCAAATTTCCTTTTCAAAAAAGTTTTACATGGTCCCTTCATATTTTTCTTGTCTAACCTCATCATAATTTTCAAGGGATAAATGTATGAAATTTCTATTTTATCAAACTGTGAAAAAGTTTAGAAATGCAGTTGAATACAATATTTATTTTGTTTTTCCTTCAATGAGGTCTTACTGACTGAACATGATAAAGTGTTATTAATTACAATCAAATCTACAATTAAATCTTTTTCTTTCAAAACATGGAGTTTTGTAATTTTTATGTGTAAAACATATCTTCAATCAGCAATCAAACATAATTTTATGGATCAATAATTATTAATTTTCTTTATATTCTAAAAATTCTATAGTCTTGCTTATTCTCCAAAATCTATACTGTGGATTCTTTATTAATCCATGGATTTCAATTTTCATTTATTTTCATTTATTTCATGGGTAATGATAAACAAAGAGCAATTTTCTATCGGCTTGCATGCCGACTCTGGCAAAAATCATGATATCAAATATCCATGAAAATACAAATTTTCCTCAATCCAAAAAATTGGTAAACACAAAAATAAATGAATCTTACAGTATCAATTATCAATTTTCTTTATTCTAAAAAGATCTATCATCAAGTAAATCCTCCGTACATACTGGAAAATTTAAGTCAACCATAACAGATTTTAAGACAGAACTCTGTCATCAAGTACCTGTTTTTGGAATGTTTGTGTATTAAAAGCTGCCACCATTTGGCTGATTGCTGTACTGATGTCTTCAATACACAGTACACTATCTAACATGGATCTAGTTGATTCATTAATGTTCTTAACATTCTTCATGACATCATGGCACACTGACACGTAACTGTTGGTACTGTTATATAGTGACTGAAAAAACAATATTTTCTGTTTGTTTGTAGTTTTGTCATTCTATTTTTGTTACAGTATTATCTAAGACATAAATATCAATCCTTGAAACTTTAAATTGAGTAATCAGTTACAAAAATTTTCATTTGGAAGAAAATCTCAAAATTGATAAACTATCATGACTATACTTGTATTTGATTTGTAAAATCACTTTTTATATAACTTTTAGGTTTATCTTGGCCGCCTCAGCATCTTGGAAGAAGAAGACATACTCTAGGTTAAGAAATGCTTTTATAGATGGTTTCATTTTAGGTTTGGAGTGCCAAGAGTGTAGTATGGAGATCTTGATTTTTTAACTTTCAAGGCCCTTTTCTCAAATCTGTATTTATTGGCCCATTTTTCTATATTTAATATTTTTTCTTACAATTATTCTCTATTCTTTATTTTCTCCCCATTATACCCTATTCTTAATTTTTTTGCCCTTTTTTTCTGCAGTGCTCCAGCTAGAAATCAAAAGGGGCAGGATGCCAGTTGAGGGCAGGGCACTTTTTTATGATAGGAAAAGGCACTGCTCATTTCTTTTGTCTACGTTTCTGTGTGTATCACGAGTTCACATTCTTTTTTTTAACTGTATATGTTGTTAATAAAGATGCATAAGTCGTTGTTCTGATTATTTATTTTATAAAATTTGCATTAGAACAGTCATTCATACTACATGTTCGTAATACATGGCAATACACAGTCATACATCACATCACTATTAACTTAATGAGGCAAAATAAACTTACTATTCTCCCCCGCCCCCTCCTTCCAAAAAACCAACATGAACTAGACATCTCATAGTTTAGCATACATGTGACAGAGTTGTCTTATTTCAAAATTTTCAGCTAGAGTTTGGCCCTAAAATCTTTTCTTCATTGTTTGTGTTAAGGAATTATTTAGTACAGCTTCATCAAGTTAAGTTGAATTGTTATGATAGTTTAACTTTACACTATTCATTTTGTAGCATTATAGCTTAACATCACCTCAATCAATTATTAATATATATTTCTAACTTGAGAATGTATAAAACATGGATTGCTAAAAGTATGATTATCAAAAATAAATTGCAATATATTTGTTTTGGTATGTTCAAAGACATTTAATATCCTTAAGGTAACATTCTTTTATAATTTTGTATTCAATTGGTTATTTTTTCCCATTTTTAGTACTAGATAATATTTTAAGAGCACAATTTTGTAATAAGCTAAAACAGGGGAAGTAACTCTAAAATTAATTTCCAACAGTTTACGTTTATTAACAACTGTCTGCTAGTCGCTCACAAGTTGAGATGGACGGCGTTTCTGTGAAGGCATAGTTGTATTTTGATGACTTAAATTCTATTCTAAAGTCATGAAAGTCTTCATTTATACACTCTTCCATTGTGACTTGGAGATCGAAAATGCCGACCCAAGCTAAAAACACTCGCTCACATATTCATCAAATTTATGACAAAAAGGTACATTGTCTTAATCAAATTACCTTGTTATTAACACCTTTGAAGTCTTGTCCACTGTAATTGATTATAATGACATGATTAACCTGGGGGCAATCAACAGGTGTCATTTATGTAATTTAACTTCCTGATAAGAAATCGACGAAACAAAAGGCAATTTTACCAAAACGGCACAAGGGTTTTTTGGAAAAAGGCGTCAGGGCAGAAGGGCGCGGTTGTGGGCACCCAGGGCGCGGCGCCCTTCTATTTTGGGCTAACGAGACCACTGTTCTGTATTCTATTTCTCAATTTTTCCCATAATTCTCTATTCTATTACTCTGATCCAGACTCTCTTGTTTGAGCAATAACTCACCATAACATTATCTATTTGTAACATTCTGTACATAACTTCCATTGTAATATTTGGTCCATAACTGGTCAGTTTCTCCACAGCATTAATAACAGCTGAATCACCTTTCATCATATCAGTTATAAATCTGTTGGAATCTGCAAATAAATGTAAACAAATTTAAAGGACAAGATATGATAAGAGGCATTTTTGGCCTTTCCCAAATAAGTTTATATTCATATCATTGATAGCCTTGGTATAGATACTTAAGAAAACAATGATTTTTCTTATGTTCCGGTGAAAGGAAGATTGCCTAGCAACAATTTTTATTCTATAGTCTTATGATCACTTATGAATTGCTTTATCTATACAAATTAGTACAATTTCAAATAGGATTAGAACAAATTATCTGTCTCTTGTTCCTTTATATCATTTGGATTTTTTTTTTTTTGAAATGGTAAAAATCCTAATGATAAAAAGGAAACATGAAATGACAAATATAAACACACAAGAGACAGATTATTCGGTCTAAAATAGGATGGTTTGTAAAAGAATAACTTGAAGTTACTAATTAAAGTCGTATGAGCTTAACCAAGTATTACAGCACAATAAAACTCCGACATAGGCATCGCTCATGGCTGCTAAAACATTCCATACAGCCAGGCAGACGACCCATAATGGTAACTTTAAATACTTAGACCATACAGACAGTCTGTCATACTTAAACATAGGCATTTCATTTACAGACGTTAAGCAACCAACAATCAATCAATCAATCATAAATATACTCTAAAATATGAACTATTACAAGTGGATTGTTACCTTTTAAATAGTCCACTGTTAACATAGCCATATCAACAAAAGTATCAGCTATTCCTAACATCGACTGCATTGTTGCCTCTCCAACCATGGATGATATCATCTGTTGTAGAGAATTCATTGAAGATGTTGTTGTCCTATTTTGAAAAAAAAACCAACAAATTATATTTAGAAAATTTGATTTTATTCAAAATGGACTTAACTAGTTGGCTGATCATTCTGATGCATAAAGTACCACAGCCAGGGAAGGCCATGGTTTCTATTTTTTACAAAAAAGTAAAGTGACAATTCTTAGATTTTTTTCAACTACACATTTGAAAAATAGCTGACAGCCAGTTTACCACTTGCATCTAGAACTGTAATAAAAGGGTTAAAATTCCCACTTGTAATGGAAAACATGGAAAAGTTTTTACAACTGGGGCATATCAGGTTCCAAATAAATCAACAAAGAAAAATTTCTTGTTTACAATATGTCATTTCTTTTTCTTAAATGAAGTGCATTTTCAAATTTTGAGGGCTGCATTGTAATGTCCCTTCTAGCATCTAGATTTCACTTCTTAACTTGCATACAGCATGGCAAAAATAAGACATTAATATAGCTTGTTACAATGTTATTTCTATTCTATAACCTATAAGGAAAATTCATAAATGACTGATCTATCCTTTTCACAATTAATGCCTGGAATATTCTGAATATCTTAACTGTAAATCCTTTTAAAATTATACTTACAATTGAGAGAGAGCTGTCACATCACCTGAGAATAATGCCATTGTCAGATTGGTCAAATCTGGTATCGATTGTAAATCCATTAGTTGTGTTAGCACTGTTGTATCTGTATCGTTAGAGTTTAGACTATTTAACAGACCCATACCATTACTGAATAATGCTGTCCAGTTGGCATCTGTACCTAAAATAAATTGGTACAAGTCTTCAAGAAACTTTATCCAGACATCAGTAGCTATAGTGTAAACAAATTTAGTGTGAACTTATGGTCACTACTGTGGGTACATTATTATTCATCAGATACCAATTTTCGTTGATTTTGTGGGTATAAATAAACCACAAATTTAAATGTTTAACAAGGAACAAACTTTCAATAGGCTTGTTAACAGATTTTGACAAAACCATGGATTCAAATATCAATGAATGAACAATTTTTCCTCAATCCATGAAAATTAATACCCATGAAAAAAAATAAATCCACAGTAACAGTAAATTCATACCCTTGCTTGTTCTTTTGAGTGAACTGAAGTACAATTACCAAACAAATGTGGAATCAGACAAAAAAAGTAAAAACACATGGTTTATTTAAACATATCAATATCAAACATGGTTCCAAATATCAAGATGTTAGGATTTGTAGTGTCTTAGAATGCCATTTATGCATAAAAATTGAATAGGCTTTGAAATGCTTATTTTGACCATATAATACCAAAATGGGACATTTTTGGAGAATTTCTATCAAATAAAAGTTTAAATCCTTTAGTTGCATGCTATTTGACAAATTGACACCATTAAATCATTCAGGGAAGTTGCCAAAGTACAGATTCTATATTTACTGATTTCATCTCGTAGGCCCGAGAACACAGTTATTTCGTAGTTCATTTCTTTTAGACAATAAATGAATATTAAAAAAATCCCACCTGCGCTTTCTCAATAATATTTTTACAGTGTGGTGTGCTACTTTTGGGACAAATTATATCAAAATTATAGATAACTTCATCAGCTCTAACTTAAAATATGGATAATTTTATGTTAAGGGGTCTTGAATTTTTTTGACAGCTTCCGAAATACTAATTTTTAACTTTTTTTAGCTGGACCAAATCACTACTTTACTTTAAAATTCATGACCCAATTTTTTTACAGTGTAATTTCATCCCCCCTACTTGCTTTTTGAGGCATAAAACATGAAGAAATAAATTTGGAAAGGGTATAAAAAAAATTGCAAGTAACACACTGTGTCCACACCAGGGACTATATTTGTAGACAACAAATATCAAAGGACGATAACTGTGTTCTCGGACCTGTAGATGTGTCTTATGATAAAGCTAACCAATATGAATCTTGGTCCAAAATACCTAGTACCTCTGATTTAAATAGAAAAATGCAAAGAAATTTTCTTTTTTGTGCAACTATGTAAAGAACATACATTTTTCTTCAAATTTACATTATTATATCATATGAAACAAATTATACCTATCTTATTAACTTTGAGATTTTTTATTATTCAAGTTTATATATGGCAATAAACTTGAAAAATCATGTTTTCAGTGCTTTAACAGTATTTAAAGTTGATTAAAGTGTGATGAATATGACTATATTTAAGTTAAGAATGAAAGTCATAAATATGAAAGACAGCATTATTTCATGTGTATGGACAACACTAATGTCTAAAATAATGATGCCATACCTGACCCAACAGCATCTGTTATCTGCTTAAACTGTTGGAACATGGCCACAGTTTGATTCCATCCTGTCAGGTCTGAACTGTACCTCTTTACAAGTGGTTCCACCCAAGACAGCAAATCATCAAAACTAAACATTAAAGGTTTAATAAACAGTTTAACAAAGCAAACAAGATTGAAAAGTTATGCATTTGTTAGGAAGAAACGTAATATCAATTTTGATCCTATATAAATACAAGCAAGAAAGGTGAAAAGATAACTGACCCCATTCTCAAAATATCTTAATAAACTTTAAAATTATTGACAACTAATGAACTTTACAAAAAAAGTGTACACATGATTGACAACTCACATAATCAGTGGCGGATCTGGGATGGGGGTGAGCCCCTTCTTATCACAAATTAAAAAATTCTCATGTTTCTCACAATTTATATGATTTTATAGCATAAAAACTGATTATTGACAGCTCCCAATGAAACTTTCAGTCCATCTTTTTGCTAAACTTCCTAGAGAAGGCACAAATGCCTTATTGCAGAATGATTTTTTAACAAAATAAGCTTTATAAACAGTATTAAAATTATTACCTCCTTGTGTCTAACTTTCCCATCTTGGTCAATGTATCTAAGTATATAGGGATGTTTTTTAACATGTCTTTCATATTCTGTATGTCTGACATTGAACCAAAAAAAGAACTTAAACTTGACGTCCCAGACAACAAATCAATCATTGTAGCTATGTCATCTAATCCATCGGCCAACTCGTAGTCCATGGATAATGCTGTGAAAGACTTTGCCTGTTGAAGAAGGTAAAATATTTAATCATCTTACATGAACTTGGTCCAATTCACTACGGAATTTAATTTATATATCATCCATCCTTCAAATTCTGTAGTGAAAGACTTTAATGTATTGTCAGATCATATGTTTTCGTACATCATATGAATTTGTACTATGCATGCTTTTTCAATGGAAATTGTGACGTCACAATGCATTTTAAATAGCACAAAACCCATAATACGAGGACACCCTTTTAAAATAAGAATATGAAATCCATCCATAATAATTAATATCCATATCTATGAGGGTAGTAATTGGGTACCCACATGCATATGATAAATCAGAGACAGTAATACATTATTTGTCTAAAATATTTGTTAAAATAACGTAAATGATAAACATTTTATGCCAGTTGACGTTAACAGTAGCTACAAAATGAGATTTGACAAATGACGATAAAAAATTAAGGCTCATTTGACGCTAACTGTAGCAAAAACGGACATTTGACGCTTGACAATAAAAGGCATTCCTACCATCATCTATCAGACATGCATGCTATCATATTGACATTTGTGGCCTTAACATGCTTGATCCCAATGCTTGATACATGTTCATATCTCTTATTTCAATAAACAATGTTTATAACAAAGTGTTTCTGTAAAGTGGATGTATTCAATGCTGCTGTATATCACACGTCCCAGGAAAGTTTACATTTTTCTGTTTTGGCACATTATTCTTGGTTTGCTTGTTACATGTACAAGAAACTACGAGTCAAACGTTTTTAAACTAAAGAAGAAATCAGATACATTTTTTTCTGTAGATACATTAATTATCTTCACAACTTAATTTTGTGTACATTTTACAAATATTATCAGCCATGTCAGCTGAGAATGTATTAAAATATATTTATAAATCAAGACCAACGTCAGTATACTACTAGGAAGATGATATCCTCAGGGACCAACAGTTTAGGAACAGTAGATATAAATCAAGAACTTTCCACGTGTAGTTTAAAAATAGGGACATCCTAATGTTTACAAACGTTATAAAAACGGCGGGAAATTAAGATCTGGTTAAATTAATGAGCTGGAGTACCGACCCCACGCCAAGTGTTCAGAAAACCAAAACAAATTTTGGAAGCGAATGATAAATCGTATAATAATGATAATATATTCACAAAAATTCCAAAACTTGATTTAAACCTGGGAACAGAAACATGAATTATGAACTATGTCTCTACCGTTTTTACTAGGGTCTGAATGAATGGGGTCCTTCATGATTTCTTTATTTTTTTTTTTTTTACCATTTTTCTCTAGCCTATTCTTTCTTTATTTTGCCCATTATTCTCTATTCTTATTATTTCAGCATCCCATTATTCTCTAAACTTTTTTTCCTTTTTCTCTCTATTCTTTATGTTTCAAGCGGCCCCCTTTATTCTGCTCGTCAAGTTTGCCCCTATATGAGGGTAGGAATGCCCTTTATCGTCAAGCGTCAAACGTCGGTTTTTCGCCACTGTTAGCGTCAAATGAGCCTATTTTTTTTATATTTTTTTGCCGATTAAAAAAAAAAGAATTAATTGTTAAGATATATTATTTATTCAAATGTTCTCTTATATCCTTGAGGCATCGTCCCCTGGTATCAACTGCATTCAAGTTACCTATGATGCTTCCTTGTTTGCTTTTGATACAGGTAGGAAAGAGACATTTACACACATTTTACATGCCTATGGCCCATAAGATCCCATAAGGTATCGCCCTGGTGTCAGCTGCCATTAGGAAACCATAATACTTTCCTATTTGCTGCTGACACAGGATGAGTCATGGACATGCTTAATTTCTACTTTCTTTTTGGCTAATTATTACATGTTTAATTGATCCAACTTATTGTGTACTATACATATATGGATATCTATTTTTCTTTTTTTTTTCTTTTTGGGCTGTTTGTTTGTTATCTATATCAACCACAATTGCATTAAAATGCATTAGTATTAAAAAAACATACTATAGATTCTTTATTTACGTATTCTTTAAGAACTTAAATAGTTCTCATTAATCTTTTTTTTATCTCATTGTTTGTATTGTATTATGAAAATTATTGATGTTGTAATGTTTATGCCCTTTGGGGCTATAGTCACTCGTCAAATCTCATTTTAATGGAGTAAAAGTTTATCGTTAAAGTTATTTTTACAAATATTTTACCATCATTCAACATGTTGGGTATGCCCCATTTCTACCCTCCTATATTATTTCATATTCTGTAAACACCATTCAGACCCTCTTTTGCCGGTGTGTTATTCCCGGTTTACATATTATTATCTTTAATGTTTGTTGAAAATGATGAATGATTTCAGTTTAAAACACTTATAAGTGAGTTTCAAGTCTTAAGAAATATTCAAGTCCTAGATAACTGTTTTCAAAACTTACCACTCTGAATATAGCAGCAACATCTAACTGTTGTAAAATCATGTCTGTAATTCCTGGTATAGCATCATCTGGTATCTCACAAAGTTCATTCGAAACCATTGTCATGTTTACGTTCTTTTGAAAGAACATGTAACTGGCAAGTTTAGATGAGTCACATACAATTCCTTTGAAGTCTATATAGCCTGTTGTCATAGCATTTAACAACTGTTGAGAAAAGAAAATGAATTTGCAAATATTTTTTTAAGATGATAAGGAACATTACTAAGAATGTGCAATATCTATTACTACTTCCCAAATAATTCCCCTCAAGACCCTGTTGTCAATATAGGAATAGACATTTCAATACTGAGGTGTCGAAATCATACATTGAAGTTTCCTCAATATTTACAAATCATACAATCAAAATGTTATTCATCTTACCGTGATATTGTTGTAAATAGAATATTGAAAATTTTATTATAATTCTTGAGTCCCCACGTATATGTCATCCATTTTGTTTTAGTAGAGGCATGGTTTTGTGAGTCTCTATACTGCTGGTTTTAGCTTTTCATTTTGTCACAATTTTCTAACGTTAACAATTCACAGAGACATGTATGTTCGTAAATTAGGCGGTATCCCATTCTCGTATACACATTATATTCTCGAATTATCATTAGTTCCTTTAAAAGTAGATTCTTCTTATCATCTGTAAACATGTATTTTTTTGCACAAATTTTACCGAAATACACTTGTATTTATATACCTCAATCACATTAACGGTTGAACTAAGAAACGCATCTGCTACAACAGGACTCATAACTTTCATGTCTTCTACTAAGATTGTCTTTATCTTTCCAGGATCTTTGAAAAAACTTTTTACCATTAAGGTATCATTTCCTAAAATGACAATTTGGATGTACATGTTACAATAGTAGTTGAAATTATATTTTGTGGACAATTTTCCCTTCTATTTCATGCATTATAACTGGAGAAAAAGAATTAGCTATGTAAATATTAGCTATAGCTGGTACTATATTCGTAAAACTGTTGTTTAAATAGTGAAAACACTTCTTTTCTGATTAGAGATAGACAGAACGGTATTTTGGGGATTAAATCATTTGACAATCAGGCTATTAAATATTAAGGATTCTTTAATTCTCTGATTTGTCCGTTTTTTTTTCTCATTATTCTACCGTTTTCATGACACATATTGACATAAACATTTACTATTTGGGTGGATCTGAAATATTAGTAATGAAAAAAATACCGATGAATGCTGTAAGGCTTCCGTTTGTGGAAGGATTCACAAGAACATCTGCAAGCTCCACGGCTGTTTCTATAGAATCTAAAGCGTCAAGTGTCGATTCTTTAACTATGTATGGCTCTACATCGGACACTAAAGCTGATAATCTAAAACGAAGAAATAATTGAGAGGCAAGGAATAGACTAAGCGTATTTCAAATTTTATCAACAAGTTTGTTTTTTTTTAAAAAAACAAAACAATGACTATTATATCTTTTAACATATTGAAAAATAAAATTGGAGATCGATATTTAAAATAACAAAATGTTATACTATGATTTTTCCAGATACTTTTCAAATATATATATATATCAGACAATGTATCAGCAATTTCATTTCTCCAGATATGTACCTTCAAAATACGTCAATGAAAATTCTTCAATTTTCGATCATCATCTACCTACTTAATACGAAATTACTAGTTACCGTTTTATCTATTCAGTATTTGGTTAAGATAATATTGCATATAAACTCACCAAAGATATCAGAATCAAATGCCGGACCAAAACAATTACAAAGATAAAGATCATTGAAAACCAAAAAAACTATACTGTAGTCCTTAGTAAGATTTCAATATCTTTAACTTACTTTGAAGCCTGTGCTAGCCTGTCCTCGATTTTCTGTCTGTCTTCACATTTATTATCTATATTGCATATTGAAGACTGCAGGAATGGCACCAAACCTGCACTAGGCATAGCATGAGGTGCATATGAACCTAAAATTGTATATTATTTGCTGCTATTTGTTTTGTATAAGTACAATGCTTGAAACAATGCAGGCAACATTGATTTGTTAAACCATTAAAAATAGAAATAACAATAACACTTGCAGTAAAACATAACTCATTATTTCTAGAACTTTATGTTTCCAACTTTTTGTTTTTGTTTTTGTATTTTTTTTTTTTTTTTTTATAAGAAAGCAAACGTCATTTCATTTCATTTCATTTCAATTCCTTTTATTCTTAAGTTGTTTTAAAATTTTCTTATAGTCGTCTGAACTAAAAATATTTCGACTGTTTCCTATTCCTTGTCGTGATCATAGTTTACTTAGTTGTGACTTTCCCGGGGTAGATGCATGCATATAGCTTACCCAGTCGACCGGTCCCTCTCCGCTTGAGGTTCATATGATTAATTCCTCAGGTATTTTTTTATAATTAATTGATGTATTAAAAATGGATTTACTAGTTGTAAATATGCAAAAATGCGGTAATTTGTTCTTGGACACTGAGGAATTGGCCTTTATTTCGTTTAAAAATTTTGAGAAGTGAAAAAAAGGCAGTTGCTACGGCATGATTCATATTTCTGATTCAATTTTTTTCTGTAGATGTAGATAATCAAGGATTTGTATAGTGAGTCTCACTATACAAATCTTTGAGATAATCTAATGTTTTGCCAAAGAAAAGGAAATTGTTGTTGAATCCAGATTAAGAATGCGTGAAAACAACGTCATTTTGAAGCAGACGAACATTTATACAACTTCTTTTCAGTCGTTATCATTATGACATGTTACAAAACCCGTCACCCGTAATATTACTCTGTTAAATGACATAGTGGGTTATCTGTCAAGTTATCTAATTTAAAACACGAACACAACTACAACCGGTAATTTTGCGATCAGGTTACCTTGACCAAGGATTTGTATAGTAATCCTTGCCTTTACCTAACCCTCATATTATGTTTCTTTCTCAAAACTTGTTACAGGTATCATTATGATATCAAATCGTATTTTAAAACGGGCTACTGTTTGTAACCGGGGTTTTCGTCGTTCCTTTTATATTAAGAATTCGGGGGTAACTCACTGGCTAAAGTCACAAATAGGCTAATTGCAGATTGATGGTAGTTTACGTATAACTTCCTCAATATTGCAAAACAATTACAATAAAAGATCAACGGAAAATATTCTAATAAAATAAAACAAATGGTAGTTTTCAAACAGATGTTCTATATAAACCGAATAATGTCACTGTAAATGCACGGCGTCCGCACAGCTTGACTGTTGGTATCCATGCAATTGGCCATTCGCATAGAAACGATATAATATGAATTACGTAATCTTACTTTATAACTACATGTAATAATGAAATCTGTCACGTAATGCTATAAAGAAACTACAATTTAAAAACATATGTCTGATACGATGAGTTTGACAAAGCTTGGATTAATATGGATTAACATCTTAACATGTAATTTAAGCTAACAATATTTGAAGAACAATAGTCACTTGTTTTTAGATAAAGTTTGAATTTCAACAAAATAGAATAAAGAGCAAAATCTCGCTATCACACGACAATGAGGCCAAAAAGAAGTAATAAATCTTCCATACGCATACTTTTTCTGAAAGAATCTACATTGATACATAGCTCGTGGAATCATAGATATTATAATGAATAACTTTTATAAAATATTGAACGCAGATTTGCCATTCAACATTTCATACTTATTAATCTAACCCGAGAAATCAATGGTAGTAAACCAAACTTGCATCCAGTTTAACCCCACCCCTAACTATGTGAATGTCCATATTATGACGCACGAGCCCCTTTTCACATCCATTATAATTGTTTATTATTGGTTATCTTTCACCACAGATGTAGACAAAACAGACAGAATTTAAGCTGTATTCCTATTTGAAAACATCTATAGAAATGTTTGAACTTAAAGTAAAGTAGCATCGCATTTTTTTATGTTTCACTTGTGGGGGAACAGTCGATGAAATTTAGTGGAACTTTCAATACAATGACAAATTCATATTGTTTTTGTTTGTAAAATTTGCATTTACTGACATCAATATCCGAAAAGAATCAAATTGTATGACAAGACATAGCTTTCACCTTCGATTGATCCTTTTTATTTTATTATTATTTTTTAAATGATAATGAAATTTACCAAGACCATTAAAACTTCAGCTTCGGTCAATCATTAAGCATTTATGATTTGGTTACGTGTTCAGAATACGATAGAAGGTTTTTAAAACGTCAAACACCACACATGATACTAATTTTAGTAAAGATTAACATTCTTTTTTAAAGGCCGGTTCAAAGGTGTGAAATAAATGAAAGGAAATTGATACAATCTCTTTGAAGTATCTTTTCCAGGGGCGGATCTAGGGAGCGTTAAGGGCGTACGCCCCCCACCCCTTTTGATTGAAAAAAAAATTATATCATGTTTTTTCACGAATTGTATGAATATTTTAGCATAAAATCACCCAAAAATTTAAGCGAGGCGGTATATAATCCGTTTTATAGAAATACGACCCCCTTTCAAAAATCCTGGACGTCCCTGTTTTCTCTATTGTTAACTATAGATACAAATAATGTATATACCATATCGTACTTACACGTTGGTTTGTCCTCTGGTGGTATAGCTGTTCTGATTAAGGCCACGATTACAAAGATGAAAATTGGCCATACTATCTCTAACAGTAAAATATGCTAAAATCATAATAAAAAGGGTCAAAATCTGCGTAACAAAAATTGTATGTAAAGAGCAAAACATATTCGCTACATCCAACTCCAAATGCTTCTGTATAAATTATGAGGTCTTTGGAAGCAAATCTTTGTAGTTATTGAAAATCTTAGGAAATCTTCGATGAATTTTTCCATACACAAGTAAGAAGATACCAAGGGAGAACCGTAAGTCAAATAAGTTCAGACAAAACTATTACTAGATGAAGCTAGAGGATCTAAATAACCTGAGTGCTCACCTGGATCTTTATCAATGGTCAGATTAGTATTTAATTCATAACTTAAATTTCTTTTTTGTTGGTCTTGTATTGCTGATAATTTTTTTTTATGTATACAGTTTATCTCTATCTACTACCCTTTGGGCCAGGTGAGCTAAAAAGACGAAAAGACAAACCGCCCAAAAAACACTACAGAGAAAACCAAAGATTAAGGAACACCAAAAATCATGGGTACTTCGAACATGCTGCTTATGTTCCATGTTTTATGAACGTTTTTTTTTTGTAGTGGGGGTGTCTTATTCATATCTTCTCATCTTTTTAGTGAACATGTTCAATATTGGTTTTTTATATGAAGATATTCTTTTTTTTAATTACTTTTTTCTATTAACTTGTTCCTTTTTACAGTAATTTTTCATTGAGCTTGTTCTTTTTTAATGTACTTTGAAGTTTATTACATTTATTATCGTTTATTACTATGTAGTAATCTTTTTCAGCCACTGAATTACCGCAAAAACGAAGTAAAGCACTTACTCTTCATTTACCAGAAGTGGAATGAGAACACATACATATTAGATGATATTTATAACAAAAAATACACGATGATGCATAGATTGAGACAAGCTAAATACGTATAATGGCATTTCAAAAAAGGGAAAAGAATGAAAAAACAAAGTACATGAATGTTTTCTTTTTCCATTTACATAAATTAAAAAAAAACGAATGTTTAATTTGCAATATTTACCACATCGATTACTTCAGAGAAGAGAGAATGCCGTTGCCAAGTTACATAACATAGCTTTGATTAATGTAAGTATACAGATATATTTTTATAATAAATATAATTAAAAATGCTCATTCTATATCAAAATGACAAAAAAAAATAACTCAGTAACGATCTTAGATTCTTTCCTTCTTTTTAATCTTTCATTTTTATGACATATCATTTCATTTTGGATTAATTGAAATCCATCCTATAGAAATTCCAGTTTTCAAAGTAAACAAAAAAATGAATAACAAACAAAGGTTTGACATTCTATTAATAGATGTAAACCGATTATAAATTTCTTATAATGAATAAATTTCATTTTGACACATTTTGTAGATAAATATTTAAACAATGGATTTAAAGTGAAATCAAACTTGAAATCAAATGATCCGAATCATCTGATTTAAAAAAAAATATATAAATGTACATTTGGATAGAACCTAACCGGCATTACAATGGTTACATTTATAAGTGACCTTTTTCGGACAAAATTAAAGATCATATGAAAATATTTGTTCAAGTTTTGTTTGAATAATGTTTATGTCCGTCTAAAACCGCTCATATGCAGAGTAATCATTTGTAACAACTTATAATGGTATGGATCCATAAGTCCGACTTTAAGGTCAATTTAAAGAAAGATCAGAAATTGGGACTGAACAACTATTATTCATGACATATTCGTTTTGCTTGCACAATTCCATTTCTTGTAAGTTCTCTATCAAACAGAGTAAAGATTTAATTTGGACAGATAAATTTCGTGTAGGATCCCTATCAAACAGAGTACAGATTTAATTTTGACAGATTCATTTATTATAAGGTCCACATCAAAACTTAATAAATATTTAATTTTAACAAATCAATTCTTGCGTTCAATTTCAAGAAAATCTGTAATGGGGAGCTTTTTTAGTGGGAGGACGACTTTTTTTTCATTGAGGTAGATTAATGACAAGATCCATGATTATCTTCCGGCAGACAATATATCAACTATCTTAAGGACGATAACATGTTTGTAATATGAATATGAACTAACCTCTGTACTAGAGAGGATCAAAATATCAAAGGGATATTCAAACTCATAAGTCGAACACAACTGACAATGCCATGGACTATTGGTATACAACACACAACAAAGTAAACCTAAAGAATGAACAACACGAACCCCACAAAAAAAAGGGGTAATATCAGGTGCTGTGGAAGGGTAGGCAAATCCTGCTCCACATGCGGTACCCGTTGCGTTGCTCATGTGAGTAAAAACCAAGAATGATAAATCTTATTTGGTAGGTCACATTAGAGGAAAAGAGGACGGAATTACGATTAAACGATTAAGATCGACAAAATATGTTCACAGGAGGAAAGAGTCTCGATCCAGTCTGAATAATATGACACCTAGCTGACCAATCATTGATATGACAATAAAAATTCTATCAGAGACTTAGGAGATACAATTTTAAAGTAAATTTGGTATATCTCCGCCCTGGATCGAGTCCACTACCTCCTGTGACGTTTTTCCCCCACTGCATGGTTTACAAGCTTCGGGTTTATAATTATGTAAGATTGTTCGCTAAGGTTTATTTCATTTGCTGGCAAGCATTAGATTAATAAATCCCCTTGGGTGCAAGGAGATTAAAAGGAAAAAAAAAACACCCTTGGGTGCAAGAAGATAAAAGAAAAGTAGACCAAAGACTCAAATGGCTTGGGTGTGCAGAATGTTTCTTAAACAATAGAGATTGCTCAATACTGAACATTTAAATATTTGAAATATTGAATGTAAAACTTCCTCAAACAATTCCATAAAGGCAATAGCAGAACTCAAGTTCAACATAAGTGCTATCTTCCTTCGAAGTTTCAAGGGTCTGGGTTGAAACTGTAAGAGGAGTTGATTACACAAAACCTGTACCCTCTTTTTTGCTGAAAAATGTTCCCAAGTCTGGAAAAAATATTAAAAAAATCCCCAATTGCATAATAGCAGGTGCAGAACTTCAACATATGTGCGATCGTCCTGTGAAGTTTCATGGACCTTGGATCAAAATGTGAGAGAAGTTTACACTTTTCCCTGCCTGTCGCCCTACATCACCATACCATAGGTCGCCGATTTTGGACTTCGTCCAACCTGACCAAAAAAGGAAAAATAACTTATGCATGATTATCTGATCTTACATAAATGTATCGTACATTCATCCATTACAGTAATTTAGTATTGAATACATAGTACTCACCGGTTCACGTATTCTTTGAACGAAATTTTTCCAAAGCAGCTGCCTTATCTGTCTTATAACGCCCATTTGTAATATATCACAAAATCATCAGCTGAAATAAAATAATTGTAAATTATTCATAATAAAATCTAATGACAATAGTATTTACGAGAATTATTTTAACAGAGAAAAAAGAAGGTAATTGCAAAGAAAATGTATCAGCTTGCAACAGCGTGAGACAGAAAGGGAAAATAAATAAAAGTACTAACTGCAAAACTTTAAGACGGACACATATATAATACTCCAGAACGCAGAAAATCGTATATGATGATGCACTCCATAGTCACCGGTGCCATAGTAGTAAATCAAATGGGGCACACGCATGTTTTTTTTTACAATTTGCTATGGAAAACGCTCCTACATTAAACAATTTTAGAGAGCAAAAACATACAATAACCAAATATGTACACAAAAAGCCCGTTAATAAAATTACCATTTTACTCTTCTTAATTGCGGAAATCGCAAAATACATATAGCCACTGAATGTGGCTAAACTCAACTAAACTCATACAATATCCAAGAGGTTGCAGCTGCTACTCAGAGTTTAGTTTTGACGTGACTCGTTATTTATGCATCCCGCTATCGGGTTTTTGACTTTATGCGTTTTTGGTGTAGGTGGGTCCTGAGGTGCGATTCGGATGCAAGAGGTTTTACAGTGTTGGTTTCATTTTATTTACCCTTGTATTCATATTTTACCTAATTTTTACTTTATCGAGAACGCGTATACTATATACAGTATGTGCTATCAACTACAAAAACTTTTTATCGGCGTTTTTGTCAATTTACTATCAACTTCAAAAACTTTTTTCTGGCGTCTTTGTCAAATTTACTATTAACTACAACAACAATTTTTTGCATCTTAGTTAGAATTATTTGTATGTTTATTTGAATTTTTTAGTCAGTTGTATATCTGTAATGTATGTTTGCACAGTTTTAATTCCTGGATTCCAATTATTGTCACATTAACCTATCATGTCTGTTTGGGTAACCGAACTATAAACAACTGCCATACAAGTGGGAGGTTTAGTTTGCTATAAAACCAGGTTTAATCCACTATTTTCGTTGGAAAATGCCTGTACCAAGACAGGAATATGATAGTTGGTTTTTTTTTCACTCGTTCTGTTGATTGATAACGTTTGATTTTGTCAATTTTTAAGGACTTACCCCTTTTTGAATTTAACTCAAGTGGAGTTCTGAATATAATCTAGACTTCAACATAATGATGTCGTAATGCTGTTTCATTTTAAAAGACTTCTTTCATAGCTGTTTTCCACGGATGAAACTGTTTCGTGAACGAAATTCTCAATCTGTCAAACTTATCTTATGACACAATTGACAAAATCGAACTCATCTGTCAAACTGGATGCACCAATTATTTGATCATAAAATTATATCGACGGATTCAGTTGAACACTGTCAAACGAACCAACCAACCTACCTGTCGGACCAAATACGAAAGATTGCTTAGTTTGGCTGATGTGAAAGAAATATTAGCACTTACTTGTAAAACTCCAACAATCATTGAACAAAAAAGATAAAAATGAAGGAATAAAGAAAATGAAGTGAAAGATACGCAGACTTTTATCTCTAGATGGAACCATAATTTCACACTAAATCTCTATATTGTGATGAAATTTAGATTGTAAGAAGAAAAATCATTTGATTGTCCATCATAAATTGTTTGAATGTTGTTGGTTTTTTTTAATGTATAAACAATTAAAGCGGTCACTTCTTAAGATGGGTTTAATTGAGTTGATATGGATAAAAGAGAGGCGAAGAATACCAAAGAGACATTCAAACTCATAAGTCGAAAATAAAGTGACAACGCCATGTTTTAAATTACATCTAAAAAATCCTAATTGTTTTCAGAGCCATAGGTCATATAAATAATATTGAAAATATCTTAAAAGTGATGTTTCCTTTAGTGTTTATGAAGCTTAGCCACAAAATGTGATTTATTTAAGAAACAAATTTACATGTTCCAATATCTAGTGCTATTAAATGTCGGAATTAGACCAATTTAATGTCGGAATTAGACCAATTTATGGGTACAATTAGTCCAGTGTAGACTGAAATAGTTTATTTCATTGTGAAAAACACCTATAATCATTCTAAAAATGTCGAAAAGAAATATCATGTCATATTGCTATAGATTTTTTTACAACGCTTTGATGAACAATTAGATGGGTGTAAAAAGTTGAAGTTATAGGACGCTCTAGATTGAGAAATTCGAAACTATTATGGTATTTTGAAATGTTAACATATACGATACGAGACATATATATTCATAGGCATATAATCTATAGATTTAATATACAGATACCATGTCAGAAAAATATCAAGTACATTTTGTACTTTTTGTTTTGTTTTAAAATTGGTTGTTGTAAAATTGGTTGTTGTAAAATTGGTTGTTGTAAAATCAAGTTGTAGTATTCCTTCTTTTCCTTTTTTATTTCTTCTTTCTATTTATTATTATAGTACAATGGTAGCGTTCAACACTTTTTGGTCCTCCATTAAAAATTACGAAATAATAGAAGTTGCATACTAATCACATAAAATTGTGATTGTTCTTAAAATGTCATATATTATGAGAGGAAATTTATATGGAAGAATTATTTTTACATATTTTCTGACTGCATACACTGTACTTTTTAAAACAACATGAAAGTCCGTTTGGAAAGACTTCGAAATACATGCAACGGTGCGCGTACAACTAAACTATTGAAGACTAATTATTTTAATCCTCGCAAAAATCGTTAAAAGGAAACTGCATCATTAATTATTTTTCATATGCTGAATCTTACTTCTGTGAATTCCGTCTGAACAAAAACCTATAGGAAATGGTGGAACTAAATATCCAGAGGAAAGAATAAGACAAAAATAACTTGATAAGTGAACAGTCATCCAAGAATACACGTGCACCAGCAACAAACACTCAAAATTAAAGATTATCACCAAATACCGAAAGTGAAATCATGTTCTCCGAAAGGGTAAATATATCCTGATATGCGGCATACGTCATCAGTCTTATTGCCCATTGTCAAAGCTGACCATAAATTAAATCCGGGAAGGGTCAAATCAGCTTAAAGACACTAATCACTTGCGGATATATGACTATACTGTCATTTATGTCATTCAGTCACATGAACTGATTATGGGACAAATTCAAAGGATACGAAAAGTTGTTCTACATCTTACAATTGGGTTAAGCTAGACGATGCAAGTGTAAATTATCTTTTTTAATCTCTGCTGTCACAAATGAAAAAAGATACGACCATTTCATTCTAAAATTAGACAGCTTTGTCTCCATCAATATTACAAAATTTACATGACAAAGAAAAATCATACTTCGTTAGATTAGGAATACCAAGTCACCCAGATGATGTTACATTTAGTTCATTTAGAACGGGTAAAAATGACGGGAGTGTAAATAAGACGCATACAAAAATCTGAAAGGAATTTGATATATAGGTTTTGAATATTCAAAAATCGAGAATATTTGCTCTTGTGGAAATAGTTACTCTATCGACACGAATTTAAACAAATAACCCACCCCTTATCTATCTATAAGCCACTTCAGAAACTTGATATACTGCAAGAAAAGCTTCTATGGATGTACCCCTTCTCCCCACAAAAAATCATACTCTGCTAATGGACCCCACCCCTCTTGAATATGTTGCAGTAATGATATAGAAAGTTCATTTTGTGATTGTTGTAATAAGAACCTATATCGACCAAATTATGTACTGATTTAGAGATCCTGTCCTCAAAATGTTTTTTTGTGATTTTATCCATTTGCAGAAAGTTTCCAATGCAACCTATGATACTAAAATTGGAATTTAAATATTTTACTTGCCATAAAGAAAGTCAAAATTATGGAATATACTTACTTGTAAAATATATAAATGTAGTTTATAATCATGTTTCATCTAAGGGAGCTACCATTTGATTTTTAGGGGGCTAGGATGAAATTTGAAAAAAATAGGCAGGACAGGAGTTATGAGTAAAAAAAAAGTCAGGATGAGCAACATGGAAAAAAAAAGGCAGGATGACAATTTGTGTAAAAAAATTCAGGATAAACTTGTAAAAAAAAAAGGCAGGACCGACTAGAGTAAAAAATAAAAGGCAGGACAGAGATTACAACTAAAAAAAAAAGGACAAAATTTTTCATCCTAGCCCCCCCCCCATAAAAATCAAATGGTAGCTCCCTAACATAACAAAACAAACCACAACTAAAAAAATATTTACAATGGTTGACCTAATATGTGTGACATGATTGCTTTGAAATAAATACAATTGGTTCAAAGGAAGTACCAGGCGTCAAGAATCACAAATGATATATGTTTAGTATTTGGTTACAAATCTTATCCTATTTAATGTTTGATGATTTTCAAAAACATAAATGGTGTTTGTCTATTTATATGTTAAATATTTTGTTTAATTTAAAGTTGAAAAAAGTAGTTACGAGTGATAAGCAAGTGATTTGATTATTTTTTTTTTCGAATGCGTGTATTTTGCCGCGGATCAAGCACATTTGTCTTTAATGTGAAAAGTTTTGAATTATGTTCATAATTGTACAGACCAATCAATGTTTCTGAGTAAAAATTAAAGCAAAAGTTTGAAGGGAATTTTCATTTAATACATTTAACTAAATGACGAAAATATAAGCAACTATTGTGAGGTCAAAAAGGTTGATGAAAAAAATTCAAAAGATTTTTCATATGATTTATTTTTTAAAGAACTGAACATAAAACATAAAATGATATAAACAAAGTTGTTGTACTTCGTAATCAAACTTTTCGATGTTTTAATTTCGGCCTAAAGTGACTATGTTTTTTAAAAATTCACCAAATCAGCATTACTTAGCTGACCTATTTTGATAAAAGTCGCTTGGGGTGTGGACCCAATCTCCGGCGCAGAGCTCACATCCGTTCCGTACCTACTTCGTATCACTACACTTAATATGTTAACATTGTATTGTAGTGTACTGAGTATACGGAAAGGAAACGAGCGCTGTACGGAGATTGGTGTGGACCCTCCTTTTTTCTAAATATTTTGATTTGTGTTTTAAGTCTGTTAGTTAATATTCTTTAATAATCTACCGTATTTTCACTATATTCTAGCTTTTATCCATACCATATTACAATAACAGTAGTTTATAATATGATGCCCCTCTATTCTTATATTCCACCTAATAGTCATATAAAATTAGGACTGGACGTTCGACACGTTTTATATATACTTAGAAATAATTAACAGAAAATTAATAAGCACAGTAATATTATAAAAAAAAACATTATAACTTATATTAACTGTAACATATATGTATGGTGTTTTTCTTCTTTCTTTTATAACTTTTAAATTTTCATATTAGGAATATTGTAGTACTTGTACATGTACACATTTTCAACTCCGCAAAAGTATCGCCCTCTCCGACGACAGTCTATATAAATATATACTTATTATTTGTTTTTTCAATTGTCTAGATATTTAAATGCAATGTATGTCTTTTTGTTGAATGTGTGTTAGTACAAATGTATGAATTTTGTATATTTGTACGAATCGTGTCTTGGTAACGATCTTAAACCAGTAGATAATTTGAATTGATTTGTAGCTAATAATTTTGAGAAACTGTAGTGCATTCATACTAACATATTGAAGAAGTCTTAACAAATATCAAAGTCCAATATTTATGCTGTGATACTTTTTCATGGAACAGTTTCGATATCAGATAGAACATTTCAAATCCTTAACCGTCTTTTGAAGGCTAATTTTTATTTGAACTAGGATTCATATTGTTTTTATTTTTAAAAAGAACAGTTATTTTTGTGCTCGGACTTTTGTTCTGATTTTTATTTTTCTCATTTTGGACCTTTTGTTTAAAGTTCCTCGTTTGATCATCCATCTTTTCCTTCCCCAACTTAATGATGTGTCTTACTCTGTCCTCTGTATTAGTATACTTATAATTTACTTAATTAAAAGGGATCCACAATGTCCCGAGAGACTGGAAACAAGTTGTAGTCGTAGGAGGAGAATCATCTGGATATACAGATGTAGATTCCAGGGTTCCCCAGTGATCAATGTTAGGCTCCATGCAGATTATTCTTTTATTTCATAAACGATATGCAAGCAAATATTATATCGATTGTAAGATTATATGAAGATAACACACTATTTTTCCTCACTATACCATCAAATGTCGACAAAGTTCAACCTTCAAGACGACCTTGACAAACTGGCACTCTGGGAACAAACCTTGAAAATTAGTTTCCATCTAGAAAAATGTAATGTGCTTTCAATCAGAAGAAAAAGAAAACTAAACTTTAATATGTATGAACTCCATAGCCATGAACTACAACATGTAACATCATCCAACAATCTAGGCGTTTCTATAATATCAGATATGAAGTGGAGAGCATATGTAGGCGAACAACGCAATGGGAGAATACAATACAATAACAATAATTTTAATATAAGAAACCTAAAACTAAAAGAAAGAGCATATAAAACACCACTCCGACCTTGCGGAGTATGCCTGAACAAATTGGGATCTTTATCTGAAGAAGGATATTCATCGGATTGAAATGGTTCTGTGAAGGGCTGCCAGATACGTTAAAAACAGATACCACAACACATTATCCGTCACAGAAATGCTAGAGAAATTAGAATGGAACGCATAAAAAGCCTTTTAATTAAGTGTATGCTAAACACCATTGTTTGACCAAAAGTTGCAGAATATTCATAAAAACATATTATTCTCTTAGATTAATACTAATAGAAGCATATTTTTTAATGTACAAAATCATTAATGGACTAGTCAACATAGATGCGTCTGATTGACTTATTGTTCAGGTTTTGTTTCAACTGTGGATTTATTCAAGAAGAAATATCATAACTTTGTGTTTATTAAGCTAATGCCAACCAGACATTTTTTCAATGAAACCAACAACAAAAAAGGATCTATATCAATCGAGTGTTTCCCTCAATTTTAAAACATTTTGTAGAATAAAATGTTCTTAATCACATCAAAAAACAGTTTAGTACAATAAAATGGTAGTAAACGCACCATATATACCAGGATTAAAATTGTGTACGCCAGACGCGCGTTTCGTCTACAAAAGACTCATCAGTGACGCTCGAATAAAAAAAACTAAAAGGCAAAATAAAGTAAGTGGTTGAAAAGCATTGAGGACCCAAAATTCCGAAAATTTTGCCAAATACAGCTAAGATAATCTTTTTCTGGGGTAGACAATCCTTATTATTTCGAAAAATTCAAAGTTTTGTAAACAGTTAATTGATAATTATGACCATATCAATAATAATTCATGTCTACACAGAAGACATTAGTGCTGACTACTGGGCTGGTGATACTCTTGGGGAGGAAACCTCACCAGCAGTGCATGGCATCGACCCAGTGGTTGTTCATAAACTCACCATAGATACCGGGGTTAAAATTTTATGCGCCATATGCGCGCTTCGTCTAAATAAAAGACTCATAAGTGACGCTCGAATGAAAAAGGGCAAATAAAGTAAGAAGTTAAAGAGCATTTAGGACCCAACATTCCGAAAGGTTTTGCCAAATACAGCTAAGATAATCTATTCCTTGGAGTAGACAACACTTAGTACACCAGACGCGTGTTTCCTCTACAAAACTAGACCTTTTTTATCTGAAGTTAAATAATTTTTTGTTTCCTACATATTATAAGGCATCGATCACTTATCGTTTTTGGGGGGAACAATTTAATTAAATGCTTAATTCTGAATTGACTATATATATATAAGTACGTCTGAACCAGTGACAACTCTACGACAGATTTTATCCATCGGATCACCTGTGATGGTGATACAAGGCTGAAAACACATTCTGTATATATAATTCATCTAAATAACAACCCAACAATGTTAGATCTGTAAATTTGCGGAAGCAAATTTTTGTTCTTCCCTGGCCGGGATTCGAACTCATGCTACTGAGATATCGTGGCACCAAATCGCCTTGCACTATGCCCGGCGCGCTAGAAAAATCAAGCTTTCGGTGGCTGGGTGTTACCTTTCCTCGTCAGTTTTTATCTAGCATCGTAACACAGTATATGATATATATGGCATGAAGATGGAATATTACAGATCAGCTAAATTATCTATCATAGAGGATCTTATATATTATATATATATAATTCGTCTCAAATTTTTGTTCTTCCCTCACCGGGATTCGAACCCCTTGCGTATGTGACATCGTGGCAACATCGCCTGCACCGTGTCCAGCGCCCTAGACCACTCGACCACCTAGGCTAATGTCAGGTCATTAAAGATGGCATATTTTAGTATTAACATTGATTCACTCATTGGGTCTTTGCATCAAAATAAATACATTTATTCTAAAACCAGTTGTTGGCATGATACGGGTTATGTTCTTCTCATATATTTTATGATGGTATGATACTAAACCCCTAACGGGAGGGATTGTGCTTGATTTTCATATGATGAAGACAATCTTTCAATCCGTTTAATTGAGATCTGGAGCTGGAATGTCAGTAACTGCTAGTAGTCCTTTGTTAATTTATGTATCATTGTCATTTTGCTTAGTTTCTTTTGTTACCTATTCTGATATCGGACTCGGACTTCTTTTAAACTGAGTTTTACTATGCGTATTGCGGTGTGTTTGTTTATTCTACATTGGCTAGAGGTATAGGGGGAGGGTTGAGATCTCACAAAACATGTTTAACCCCGCCGCATTTTTGCACCTGTCCCAAGTCAGGGGGCTCTGGCCTTTGTTAGTCTTGTATGTTTTTTAATTTTAGTTCATTTATATGTTTTGGAGTTTAGTGTGACGTCCATTTTTATTGAACTAGTACACATTTTTGTTTACGGGCCAGCTGAAGCCCGCCTCCGGGTGCGGAATTTTCTCGCTGGTTGAAGACCCATTGGTGGCTGTTTTCTGCTCTTTGGTCGGGTTGTTGTCTCTTTGACACATTCCCCATTTCCATTCTCAATTTTACATAAAAATATAGCTTTCGGTGGTCGATGTTATGCCTTTCCTCGTCGGCTTTATCTAGGGTTGCAACTGTACCTTTCAAATCAGCTACTTTGTATATATATATAGTCCTTTGTTAATTTATGCATATATATATAGTCCTTTATATATAAGTCTAAATTGAAAACAACGTTCAAACCTATGATTGCGTTGGATAAAAACCACAATTTTTATACGTGTGCATGCAAAACAAATTTCTTGATAGAGGGGTCTAAATACAGCACAATCAACATTTTCCAAAAGACCAAAAAAAGTGAAAAAGTATATTTTAACAAAACGCATTTGACTAACAGGTCGAACAACAGATGTTCTTAAACCCTGCTGACTGCCATTGGCGATTGCCAAATAAACGGATCAATAGATGTTACAAAACGGATCAATAGATGTTACAAAACGGATCTTTTAAAATTATCAATTTAATACCAAACAGAAAACAATAAACTTGCGGAAAAGATGGTATACCGCAAACAAAAGGTGCAAAAATTAGTACACCATATCCGGATTTCGACAATTAATATATATTAAACTGTTTCTATTTCAGAGTGGAAGTGAAATGGTAAGTCCATTGAAAAATAGGGGGACTAGACCATTAAATTTATGAAAAAAAGTTTCTTGTTCCGGTATGATATTGGAAAAAAAATTGTTTTGATGAAAGTCGAAAACAAATTGTTTGTTCCCAGAAAAAAACCCAACCCCCCTTTCCATACAAAAGATAAATGGTTTGCGCCTAGTAAATTCTGTTCTTTTCCAGATTTTACATCATACCTGTAAATTCTACAAGAAACCAGTACATTATCTACCAGTTTCTGAATAATAAGTGCATATTTACGAAAAGATGTGAATAAAGATTAATAAACTCTTTATAATATAATAACATGCACAGCTGGAAGTTAGTATTTTAAAATTGAAAACCTAGACAAGCTTTTCAATAAACAACTATAATGCTGACATGTGCACGTAATGGAGTGGTTTTCAGAAAATCTATTTTGATTTTGTGTCAAAGCCTTAATATTTCGGTTTTCTATTTATTATTTGGTTATAATATTTCTCCCTAATGGCATTTAGTTTTGAAAATTTTCTGAAGTAAACTGAATAAGAAATTTCAAAAATTTGCAACTTATGATTCATGGTAACATATTAGGGTGTTAGTATAATCACTCTCACTCGTATTATCACTACCAATGCAGACATGATATATATTTGTTTAGGGGCCAGCTTAAGGACGCCTCCGGGTGCGGGAATTTCTCGCTGCATTGTTGTGACCTTCTGTTGTTGTCTGTTCTGTGGTCGGGTTGTTGTCCCTTTGACACATTCCCCATTTCCATTCTCAATTTTATGAGTACAAACTTATAAATATATATTATTCTGGAAAAAAAAACCTTTGTTGATACAATGGTATACAGAAACACAGAGACATGATGAGGTAGCAGTAGATAAAGTCTTCTTAGAGAAGAAAAGAATGCATAGGTTTTAAAGCTTACATTTTATCACAGAGAATCCATTTTTTTTTATTTATGATTCTAATGAACTTGCACTACTTTTTGTGTTTTGATTGTTTTGAAAAATTCTCAACTGCTTTAAACTTTAGGGTGTTAATTCATGTTGGTAAGGTATATTCTATCTATAAATTCTGTCCTTTCTTCCGAAAAATATGTGCATTCCAGAATATAGTAAAATTCATCTCAAATTTCAAACTGCAAGTACATTGGTATTTGATTGAAGAAAATGGAGATTTCAGAGAATTCAGACATATAGGTCTCTCTCTCTCTCTCTCTCTCTCTCTCTCTCTCTCTCTCTCTCTCTCTCAACAAACAAAGAAAACCGTGTGAATAGCTGTGAATACTAAATTTTTCAACGACATCATCCCAATTTTTTTTTTTTGGAGTACCAAGAGTATCAATTTCTTGCCAAGCAAACATTGAAAAACGTTATTGTCTTAGCAAAACTACGAAGAAAAGTACGCTGAATATCGTTCAAACTCGTAAATAAATTTTCTTCTGGACCAGCTTAACACAAACTGCGATAAATACTGCTTATCAAGGAAGCGATCAATCCAATAATAGTGCAACATTAAATCTGACATGGAATGCATAAAATTTTATTCAACTGCTAACATTCAGATCATGTATATGGTATGCAAAAGTAGTGTGAATATATTTTATTCATTCCAATTTACATTATCAGGAAATAATTATTTATCGCCTCTTTTTTTTTTTTTTTTTGCAAACTGCAATACTGCTTATCAAGGAAGCGATCAATCCGATCACAGTGCAACATCACATCGTTATGGATTTCATAAGATTCAATTCAACTTCTTGTATTCAGATTATACATATGGTTTGCAAGAGTAGGTTGATTTTTTTCTTTTTTAATATTTTGCATTATAGGGAAATTAAAATAACGCATCCATAAAAAATAGAATACCTTTTAATGAAATGTTTAGCAATTTGCAGCAAAAAATGGTCTGTTTTTATAAACTATTCCAATAAAGTTAATACAAATAATTTGTAATTGTACATATTTACCTCGTTTCTAAAGAGATATTCCTAGAGATCTGAAGAATATACATATATTACAAACTGTTTGTACTTATATCTTAATCATGAAATGCTGCATCACGAGTTCTGTATATTTCGAAAGACAAACAAATGGGTTCAGAAACTAAAGGTATACATACTCCTACATTTACCTGTATACTTTCAAAACGTCTAATTCTTTGTAAGATTTTAGACGTAAAATTAACCAACCGTGATAAAATTTACATTTCCCGTTATATTTATGTTGTGAAAATATTATTAATTTGGATTTATTGCATACAATGCACTCTCCTATATTACCATCCCTGGTATGTAAAATGCTTATTGAAGCAAGCTCTCGTAATCAATTACATTGCATTATGTTTTCCATATCTATAATTTGCAACTTGTAGTAAAATTCAACCTTTTGGTGTAGACACGGATGCTCTTTTACTTAAAAAACGAGCATTTTCGGGCGTCCAATTCATATCTATCTGTATATTTATTTAGTTCTGTGCAGTTACTTTACTTTTATTTTACTCTATTTTGATTGTTTTCATCCGATTATACCTGTATACTTTCAAAATTTCATTTTTTTTTTTCTCTCATAAAAGATTAGGCCTCTTTTCCAAATTTTCGACTCTGGTATCTCTGTCCTCAGACATTCATCTTACTCCCTCATGCATAGCTCTGATTCCTTGTCCGAATTTGGTTTTATCTTGGTTTGATCAGCTCTTCGATGCTTGACTAAGATTTGAATTTTCAAATATTTTGGCGTCAAACATCACTGAGAAATATATACTAGCTGAGAAACACCCGCTCGTTTAAAAAACCATCGAAAATCTATAAATACAAACTTAATGGCAGAAAGTCCACATGACAGGATCGCAAAAGTGCGAGTTGAAACTTAATGTAAACAAGACTAAACTAAGTTATATATATACGATGTTTAATATAGAACATATATTCATATCTTAATGTGTTAAAGATCATAAGATAAAATCATATTTATAACTGTTTTATGGTCCATACACATGGTATTATATGTAAAATTCACATTTAAATTCCTCCCCCATCCCCCTAGTGATATTTGATTTTCCCTTATACTAATATAAATGTATACATTTTAGTTGCGTTTTAGTAAGCATGGAAGTAGCGCAAGGGTCCGTTTCCTTTTTCAAAGACAAATGAACGTGGTTGGAGTGAATTGGGCTGGGGTAAGGGAGAAATCATTCTAAAAGAGAGGCGAAAGATACCAAGGGGTATTCAAACTCATATAAGTTGAAAACAAACTGACAACGCCATGGCAAAAAACGAAAAACGACCAAAAAGACAAACAACAGTACACAAAACACAACGTAGAAAACTAGAGACTGAGCAACTAACCCACTAACATGCCACAATATTTATTTCCCAAAATATTTTTCCAGTAATCTGCACTGAAAACTGAGCATTAGTGTTTTCTATCAATTACATGTAAAGTATTCTACCACTTATTGGAATCAAATATCATACAGATGTTCTTCAATCGTTTACAAAGAGGACGTGAAAAAATAGAGTGTCTTTGTTATTACGTCCAGTTATAATTCGGTATAACCAAGATTAAATCTAAAGATTCGCCCAAAAACGACTTTTTAAAGTTTCGTGAAAACTGATAAGGGGTTTAATTAACCATTCTAAATAGTCTATACTTTACTATATTCATAGTAACATTGATAATATTTACATTGAATTTAAGTAAAAGTTGATATTCAGGTAAGGTATTGGACCGCTATACTATAAGGTGTTCAACTAATCTATAGACGACATTCTGACATTTGCATATTGAAAAGATGAATTGACGAACAATATAAAATATCAAACTAATTTCAATAGTCATTCGGTATCTGGTCAGGCATAATAAAACCGGTTTCTGCTATCGATTTCCCATCGGTTTTAAACTGAAAGTGTGAGATACAGTGTATAAACTTAACTGTAGGCAAATGACTTTACACTTGTATTGGTTGTTTCTTTGCCCTTTTCTCCATTACAGTAGACCTTAATGTATTATAAATCCATTCCTGATTTCGAATTCTTTGTTCATATATTTCATAGGTACAAATTCACACAGGCACTTGTCTTTGAAAAAAAACAAAAAAAAAAACATACTAATTATATAGGTAATTTTTTTTGGTTGCATACATTTTGAGGAATTCAGTATTATTTTTATTTCTTTGGATATTGAAACTTTATAACTTTGATCGGTCTCGGTATATTTCACTTCGATTCATCAAACACAAATTTTGTTAATAAAAAAAATGAAAAGAGATGGTATGATTGCCAATGAGACAACTCTCTACCAAAGACCATATGAAAGGTTAGCAACTATAGGTCACCGTACGGCCTTCAATGCTGTTTGTGAGTGTTTTATCCTACCATAACCTGGGACAGTGGTGTAGCAGCACAAAACAAAGAACAAAGTTTAACAATTAAAAACAGTTGGAAACGACTTGACTCATCAGATTGGAACGAAGCACAAAAAAAAAACTAACAAAAAGACACAAGAACAAAAAGTACGGATCTTCAAGTACTCAGAGTTACTGAAAAGTATATCAAAGTCACTTTTTCAACTAATACAGAAACCATGTTTTCTCAGACTAATCAAAAGCAAGGTTAGTACCGATAAAGACAATAGTACAAAATTGTTAAATTAATAATTAAGAAACCTGTAAGCATGGGGACTTATTAGAACACAAGCCGACACTTCACTGTCTACCATTATTAATGAAAATACAGATAAATTTCAAATGTAAATGTGATGTTTTTTAACTGTCATTCTAATTGTTATTAATTATATTTACATTGTTTTCTTTACCTGTGGGTAATAATCATTATTTTACTTATTTAGATATTTCAATTACGCAGTTTTGAGTCTACATCAATTTATGCAGACTTGTTATGTCAACATGTTATTAAATTCATCCTATACCTTTTGTATATTTCATAATTAAAATCCATTACACGTACATTCATAAGCTTTAACGATTTCTATTACATTATTATGACTGATGCCAATATAAAAATAAGAAGATGTTGGTATGATTGCAAATGAGACAACTCTCCACAAGAGACCAAATGACAGAAATTAACAACTATAGGTCATCATTAAGCTTAGATATGGATCCAGTGGTAGGGTCGAAAGCTTTGTTGCAATACTCGTGTTAAGTTCTTAAAAAAATATCCATACAATTTTATTTAAAAAGTACAAAATAACTTACCTTTATACTAATGATATAATCAAACAAAGGTGTTAGATCACAATCTTATTAAGGTAGATCCTAAATTTCCTTTTTACTGTTATAATAATATATGCACTATTTACATTTCACCTTAAGCTTTATAAGAGATTCATCTATATACGCAGCCGCATGTTTACATTAAGAAAGTCTTCATTTTTGACCTATCGATCAAGAATATTGTGTCTTTCACAGTATCCAATGGAGCATATCGTTCATTCATTTAATATTACATTTAATGGTCAATAAGAATTATGGATTGTATTTTTTGTGTTGACATCAAACGATACTGGGCTCAAAACATTAACTGTCTATGTGAAATGATTTTATATAGATAAAAGTGAGATTCTAATGATCCGACTATCAAACAACCAAGAAATATGTAGTGAAAACTACAGTTCTGAATAAGACACAGACATGAATGAAGAGATACATGTATTCAACACACTCCGAGGACCGTGAATAAATACATTGTGATATAAATACATGGGAAAGGGTTATTACTTTCACGAGGGGTTTATTTTTGCTAATTTCACGATTAAGATATGAATTCATGAAAATATCCTTGCACGTTAATCTGATCTTTGGTTCACAATGTTATTTATACATTTTTGGGAAAATGCTCAGAGTTTGCCAAAATCTGTCAAAATTGCAGTTTTAGGGGATCTTCTGGTTTTCATAATGTGGTGATCTGTTTATAGAGATAAGCTATCATAGTGTTAGAACCTTAAAGTACACACATTTAATTGTGATACTATGAATTTAATTAAAGATTGAAAGACTTTTTGAAAATGACCCTACTGTGAAATAAATTCAGGTTAAATTGACCCTACCTATTTGAATCTAAAGATGATATATTACTTGCTTTACTGAATGAACAATGAACCAAAAATGTGTGTCACCTCGTCGATGTTACGACAGGTGAGTGTGCTTGGATTTATAATTCGTTACACTCAATTACAAACCATATCATATTACGACCGACTTTTCATTTAAAACGAAACAACCTAAATTAAAAAAAAAGTGTAACAAAAGCTAGCAAATGTCTGATCACAACTTTCATTTTCCCACATTAACAAAAATGAAATAAAATAGAGATTTCAGTGGACCTTTTCTCCCGCTTCTCTCTTCTTTCTATTTAATTACGAATATTTTGATATTGTATAGAGATGAAAAATATGCGAAAATTCGTTTGAAGGTTTTAATTTTAATATTTTTGATTTCTGAAATTCAATAGTGTGTCAACACACAAAATGTTATTGTTAGAATTTTGTCACACATCACATTTTAAGTAATCGATAGTGAATTTTTCGGGTTACGTATGTAAAATACAATAGGATTGATATAAAATTAATAAAATCTATATTTCAACAGTCCTTTTTCCAAGATAAAGATTGTGCAAAATTCTCGCTTTTTTGTTTGGAATATACAGAGAAAAAACAATGTTATGTTACCAGAAAGAAAAATTAATCATAGAAAAGTGCGAATACGTGTACATTGTAAGTACTTTAAATTGTAAAGCAGTGCCTCTTTTCTACTTTATGTAACCAGCTACTATTTAATTGCAAATGAAAGTATATGTACAAAAAAAAAATTGCTGCGTCCAGCGCACATGTACTTTATGGTATAATAATCCTTTATTACAGGACGTTTCTATTTTGCTTTGCATCAAGAAAATCAAGAAAACTCGTACACTAACCCATCTTAATTGAATAAGAGCTATATGTATCCCCTATATATATTATCATATCTATAAGATAATAGAACATATATTATTTGGTTATAATATAATCGGCATTCTAGAAAGTAATGGATGGCATCCTCAGGATGCATATAGGATCATTCACTACATGTATCTTATTTGGTCAACATTTAGGGAACTGCATTGGTGTCTTATCCTCAGCAAAATTGTATATATAGGCAAATGACATATAAATCATCAGTAAAAAATAAAATCATGCATGAAGTTATATTCGTACTTTCTATTGGTCCAAAGGGTAACGAAGAACCTGATGAAATTCAAATGAAGATGAACTTGTATGTAAGAGGGTCTGGATGGGGTCCTTCATTTCTTTCTTCTTTAATCTTTCAGACCATTTTTCTCTATTCTGTATTTATTTTGCCCTCTATTCACTTTCTTTATATTTTAACATCCCATTATTTTCTATCCTTTGTTTTTTTTTTGCCTATTTTTTTTTCTATTCTTTATTTTTCCCCCCTTTATTATGAATTTTTGTCAATTATTCTCTATCTGTAAACCCCATCAAGACACTGATGTAACCTACCATTACGACTATCTTTTTCTGTAGTTTTAAACTTGATAAAACGCAATAAAACGCAATTACTGTGTAAGGTAAAATTTAAAGACATTAAAAGCGTGTAGATCTGAATCGTTATTTCAATCAGGACCGGGGGTATTGTCTTTTAAATAGTTTTAACTTTAGACATAACATTAGGCTTTTCCACAATTAAGTCAAACCATCCTTGTAATGTCAGCATAATGTCATTATTTCATGTCGATTACAATTTATAGAGGGTCGAACGGACGAACGGAAAATGAAATGGCATTTCATAATGAACGAAAAAAAAAAAAAAATACATACCTCGTTTGAATTGTTTCACATTTTTCATGTCTAGGTCTTTTATAGCCATCTATACGGTATTGGTATTTCTCATTGTTGAAGGTCGTACGGTTGCCTATAATTGCTTACATCCACTTTATTAGAACTCTTGTGGATAGTTGTCTCATTGGCAATCATACTACATGACCTTATTTTTTATAAAAATTGCTTGCATGTTTCTTTTTCACCAATTTGCACAGAATCACGAAAACACGTGAAAAAAAAATTGCACACACGTAGCACGAAAATAATTCTTTAGTACCCTCTATATAGGATGTACGTCTCTGTAACTGAACCTCTGTCATCATGAATACTCATGATATTAACTGTTGATGCCAGTTCATAAAATCACGAATAAGATTAAACCATCGTATCGGAATTACATCTGTTCACTTTTTATCGCGAAACGATGAAAATTTTCTATAACGTTTTTGCTTCATCAAATCAAAATGGCTGCCTTTCGAACGCTTCGAAGTACAAAACTTCTTAATTTTCCTATTAGAATCGGAATAATTCGATCATGCCATGCTCTATGCTCATTTTAACATGGGTAGGCATTTTATTTGTCAACATTTTACATCTCGCTAACGCGCGGTATAAAGATATTGACAAATATAATGCCTACCCATGTTAAAATGAGCATAGAGCATGGCATGAAAGAATTATTTCTTATAATTACAATACCCTGTGTTCCGTCAATCTGAAGCTTCGTATTCAAACATATCTTCGACCTTTTAATTTCTGCACTTTGTTTATGAAGAGTCTCATTCAAATTTTACATTGATTCGTTTTCCATTTAATAAAGGAGATATTTTTGGACAGATTTTCAGTCTGATACGCCTCTTAGGTTGGATATTTAAATATATTGCAAGTAAATAATAAACAATTTCGAAATTCTCACACTATAAGTTGACTAACTTGGATTAACCCTAATTTAACATTCTAGAAGTGCAACTAGTTTTAAGTCTTTTACTATAATTAGAATTGATTTCGTGTGATGTTAAAAATGACATCGCTTCACAACCTTCGTATTAGATATGATATTTCTGCATGTTTTCACATGATGATATTACCTCACATTTGGTGAATAGCAATCGGTGCATCGTTATTTAATCTTATATACCATAACAGATATGTTCTTCTCATATATGTTATGATTGTGTGATACTAAACCCCTAACGGGAGGGATTGTACTTGATTTTCATATGATGAAGACATAATCTTTCAATCAGTTTAATTGAGGTCTGGAGCTGGCATGTCAGTAACTGCTATAGTAGTCCTTTGTTAATGTATGTATCATTGTCATTTTGCTTAGTTTCTTTTGTTACCTATTCTGACATCGGACTCGGACTTCTTTTGAACTGAGTTTTACTGTGCGTATTGCTGTGTGTTTCTTTATTCTATATTGGCTAGAGGTATAGGGGAAGGGTTGAGATCTCACAAAACATGTTTAACCCCGCCGCATTTTTGCCTCTGTCCCAAGTCAGGAGCCTCTGGCCTTTGTTAGTCTTGTATGTTTTTTAATTTTAGTTCATTTATATGTTTTGGAGTTTTGTGTGACGTCCATTTTCACTGAACTAGTACACAACTTTATTTAGGGGCCAGCTGAGGACCACCTCCGGGTGCGGGATTTTCTCGCTGCGTTGGAGACCCATTGGTGGCCTTCGGCTGTTGTCTTCTCTTTGGTCGGGTTGTTGTCTCTTTGACATATTCCCCATTTCCATTCTCAATTTTACTCTGGAGAAGTTACAATCATAATTTTAGGTATCTCATTATTGCATAATAATGTAAATTTCTAAATTTGTGAAATAACATAGGTTGATTCGAAAAATAAATTATGTTTCAGAGCTAGCAATAGAAAAGTGTTGTCTTGTTCTAGCACACACGCAAATATGTGGCAAATCATTACACTGCAGTTGTTTTTAAGCACACTTAATTAATAAATTCCCAATCTTTTGTGTTTTACTTTTTTCATATATGTATTCCTCAGGTATACAGTGGCGTATCGTAGTCGCTTGTACTATGCTAAAGCATCCACGACTTCTTGACATAACGCACAATTTGCTCTCCTCCTAATTCTGTTTTCTAATAAAGAGCGTCCACTTATGTCTGGCTTCGTAACTGGCCTTTTCAGTTCGCTTTGCAGTTTACCTTCAATTCGTTTACATTTCCTCCTTTACTTTTACTATTTTTTTGGAATCATATGATTTCATTTTTTCTAATAATTTCTATGATAGTAGTCCTACTGTAAAAATCCTTGGTGTTTTGACAATCGTTTAAATTTCATGATTTGAAGAAAAAGAAAAATCCGCACCTCATCAATTTTTATTCAATTTTAGAATATTTATCTGATACAGTTTGTATATTTCAACTTCCAAATACATTTAATGATGTTTAAATAGCGAATTAGAATACAAAAAAACCCCAAAAAACAGATTTTAAAGATAAATGAATGCGCCTTAGCAACTCTTTTAAGAGTCTATTACAGCTACTATACCGTACAGCAATCACAAGTCATCAATCTTTCAACAAGATGATTATTTTATTCAATAGTTTAATGAAATTTTTGCAGTTTTGAAACTTTAAAAACACCATTGAAATTTAACTTTGAATTATTTCAATAGACTTATTAACATCGACACAGATTGTCACCTCGTTAATTGTAGCAATATTCAGTAGAGCTTACTTCTTTTAAAATAGGTCAAGATCAAGTTTATAATACGTAGTTTCACCTGTGACGCATAAATTTCGACGAGAGGCTGAAATTTTAAGTCGTATTACAATGACTACTATTATAGCTCTACAAACCTGCTACTTGACACTACATACATTTTATAAGATATCATCTTCTGTTATATGGAATACATACCTCCAAGTTATATGATATTTTGCTGTTTATGTTTCAAGTCGGGAATTCCCCAAGTTACATCTCTTTTGCCAGAAGGAGAAGTAACCACTTGTTTTGTTTTATATAATTAAAAAAGTATAATCCGGTTAAGAAAATGTACATAATAAATCATGGTAAATGCCGTGACATTTAGTAACCAAAGCGAATGACGCTCTTTTAATATACTACCGGAAAAATGAAATGGTGCATTTCTTACTACATGACAAATATTTCAAACATTAATGTAGCGCCATATTACAACTGGACAACATTTTAGGAATATTTTGCATTCTTTCCGACCATTGATTTGATTTATGGATAATGTGTATTGAATTTAAGAGACATCATTTTCTTTCAAAAATGCCACCTGTTACCGAAAGCGCTTTCCTTTCACTTCTGATCCGATTCTTTACTTCGCATTACGGTGCGAAACTATTAGTTTTAGTAGATATACACGCCATCTTGAAATTATTACTAAACAGCAGTTAGTTCTGATTAATTGCTTAATTAATACTGTGGCTAAGATTCTTTTGTCTTGAATTAGTTATAAAGCTGGAAACACGTCAGAAAGGGGAAAAGAAATAATATACGGATGGCATGACAGTATGGGTATTCGATGCCCTCCCAAACAATGAATTAAAACAATATGTTGCTGTAGGGTCACATATGATTGTTGTCAGCGCTGATGGTAAAAATTGATACATTTATTATTACGCATTTCCTTTGCTTTAATCTGTATAACACCATAAGTTTTATTCACAATATTCTCTATGTTTGATGTGTATGGTGTTAAGGTTCATACCATCAGACATATACTGCATGGTATATATAAAAGATATGACACAAGAGTAAGACAACATATGACAATGTTCTCAGCTTGGGACAGGCAAATGATTATGCGGTTGGGTTTATACAGTTTTCAGAAATTTTTAAATTGCTCCCAACAACTTCGGTCAGGGGACAAATACTAGTCTATAAATGCCTTATACGAAAAAGAAACAAGGGGGTTCGAAAAAGAGTATATTTGCTTCCTATATGAATGCCATCTGCCTGTGGAAAACACCGTTCACAAAACGTAAAAAATATGTTATTAATAAAAACAAAGCATCCTAAAAATGAAGAGTATGTTTTTTTTCTAAGTAGGATTTCCACCTTTCCTTTAACAGGATATTTGCATCTCCTTTTTTATGAAACGGGGTGGGACTAATTGGAAAAGTCAAATTTCTTTATTCTATAATATATAATTGCTTTCAACTTATGATTTATCCCTGCCTTGGACAAGATGAGTGCGTCTTCGGTGGACAATTTATAAAACAGAGTGAGACATGACAGAACATACCAAGAGAACACGGATAGACATATTGAAAAAGTATGAGTTTTTTTATAGACCCATTAGACTGAGCAATGATGAAGGATGTTATCTAAACTGATAGCACCAAACCTTTATTGGCAAAGGAAAGTTATAGAAAAAAAAGCGTTTCTGCAATACATCTTTTCCAATGCCAACTGGCCTGAAAAGTCTTTGAATGGCAATAATCGAGATGATGGCTGTAAGTTTGCATTGGCTGGGATGGGGATTTGTAATAAATAAAAAGAGGCGGCAGACACCAAGGGGACGTTCTAAACTCGTAAGTCGAAGAGAAACTGACAACGCCATGGCAACAAAAACAAACAATGACGATAGGCAAACAAGTCCGTAAAATACTGCATAGACTGCGCAACACGAACCCAACCTCAAACTAGGGGTGATGTCAGTTGCTCCGGAAGGGTAAGTATATCCTATTCCACCAGTGGCACCCTTCATGTTGCTCATTGCAGGTACACATTTTGTGACAAGTCTCATTCGATGATGTCACAATCGAGGAGAAGAGAACTGAATTTTTGGAACATATCCGTGGTCATCTGTGACACAGGTATCCCATAAAGGTCAACCTCTTGGAAATTACGATGGGAAACGCAAGCTCTGGTATATACTCCATATGCATATCAATAACAAGAGGATTTTTTTTAAAACTCGGCGACTTACGAGTCTTAAATCTTTGCCATCTTTTTAGCTTTATGCATGTGTATGCTACTGAATGGATGTTGTCCCCTGGGACAAAAATCTCCAACAGCAGTGACATTGTTATTTCATAACGTCATCGAAATCATGAAAGCGTCCGTTAAACTTTCAAAGGGAATACTTAAACTAAACTTGGTTATTTTAATAGCCTCCTTGTTAGCAGCAACCCTCCATAAAGGATATCATATTGGAAAACGCAGTTCGGGAATATTATTTCCACTGGAATATGTATACTCCATACATAGGATCTGCTGGAATAATACTATTAATTTCCCGAAGAGAGGAGATTTTGTTGTAATAATAGATCTTTAGAATTTAAAGAAATCACATCTGTTTCACGCAATAACCGAGTCCAGTTTTGTTTGCTGATAGAATAAATATTAAAGGTTACCATTTGAGCTTCGGGGAAGGGGGGATTTTGGAAATGCAAATATGCTGAAAATAAATAATCTTGCCCAAGACAGACTGAAAAAGAATATTCTGCCTCAGAAAATCAGGGCATAGGCCGACAATGCAAAATAAGAAAATGAAATTCCGTCCGCAAAAAATGCCCTCCCTCGAACAGATGTCAAATGGTCTTCCCCCTTACAAATTTTAAAGAGGTTTCAAATAGCAGCGATTTGACTGACCCAGTAATATAACTTTGATTATATGTACTTATGTATTTTTGATATCCAGTAGAGTTAACAACCTGGGAACTAAAATTACAACAACAATTTTTAACTTTACATTGTATAATAATATATTTGATAATCGTGCTTAAATTTCAGTTTATTTAGTTGAAAATTCCTGAATTAAAATCATGGTAAATATGGGTTGGCCGATTTCAGTTTTTAATTGTTTACATATTGAATACAAGTTATAATACATACACATTTGAGTCTTGAGACAGTCAATAGCGCCAATTAAAATACCTAGGCTGCACATTTACACCCGAACTCAGATTAAATGACCATGCGAATTACATATGTAATAAATCAAATAGAACAATTTTTTAACGAAATATAAATATACTTAGGGTCAACTTCAGTAAAGGAGAATGACTCTAAATCACTTGTACGACACATTGTAGAATATGCCATTTCAATATGGGATCCGTACTTTAAAACAATGATTAAACGTCTCGAGATGGTTTAAAACAATGATTAAACGTATCGAGATGGTTTAAAACAATGATTAAACGTCTCGAGATGGTTCAAAGAAAAGCACCTCGACATATATAACTGTTAAAGACTACAAACAATCAACTGTGATCAATCTAAAACAAAGAAAGAAAAATGCGAGACTCACCTTCGAGAGTCGTCATGCTTTATAAAATTGAATTAATATTGTAGGCATATTCCGTTCATATATTTGACTGGAAACAATGGTGTATTACGGAGATAATCGCCAAATTTTTTATAACAAGCATGCAAAATAAAAATCAGAAACTGACTATTATCAGTCACATATAATACAATAATAATAGTCTCTGGTTTATATAATAGCAGAGACATATAATACAATTAATAAATAAATAATATGTTCATAAGTGGTAAAAAGGGAGAAATCAATCAATTCACTTCCAAAAGTCCGATGAAATGAGATAACATAGTTAATAATATATGATCATAGCATTCCAGAGTTTTAATTGAAAGTAATACGATTCTTTAGACAAAAGCAAAACAATGAATTTAATTCATTAACATTTTGTAACTAGTATTGTAAATTATTCTTGAAAGGTGGTATGTTTTTGCCTGCTCTTTTGGAAGTGAATTGATTGATTTCTCCCTTTTTACCACTTATGAACATATTATTTATATATGTCAGTAATGTGTTATCCTTTTCATAACCGCTTTCCATAAAAAAAAATAAATATCAAATAAAATATTTTTATCATCGTTGTGATATGTATAATCCGGAGATACAAACCGGTATTGCATTAGAACTTTACTAACAAATTATCATTTCCGGTAAAAATAAATGAACATGTTTTCTAAACATTTACTGTTTTCACGATTTAACAGGCTTCTTCGAGGTGCATCTACCTTAGAACAGGTGACTTATTTTAATATTCTTTATTCTTTCTCAGAGAAGTTGTTAGTTTCTCTGAATTTGTCATGTTTTTGCTGTGTCATCATGTTCATAGAATATTATTTGTTCATCTGTTCATAACCTTGACATGGTCTTACTAGTATATCTATACACAGAGCTCCAGATAAGAATTCACAAATTGGGTTTTTATGCCCACCTAGGGGCATTATATTTTTCGGTCTGTGCGTCCGTTCGTCCGTCTGTCCCGCTTCAGGTTAAAGTTTTTGGTCAAGATAGTTTTTGATGAAGTTGAAGTCCAATCAACTTGAAACTTAGTACACATGTTCCCTATGATATGATCTTTCCAATTTTAATGCCAAATTAGAGTTTTGACCCCCAGATTCACGGTCCACTGAACATAGAAAATGATAGTGCGAGTAGGGCATCCGTGTACTATGGACACATTCTTGTTTACCTACCAATTTTGATGTAATTGTGGAAATAGTTTTTTCAATTGCATTATTAATTCCATTTGACCCCTCAAGCAAATATCAAATTGGGTTTTTCACCACCAAGCTCCTGAATGTATTGGGTTTTATATTGAATTGAAGCAATTTTTTTGTTTAATTTGTGTCTGGTTTGTTTCAACTGTTCCACCAGTTTTGTATTTTCTGTCAATTTATATAAACTAGTGTTACTAGTTGGGCAGTAACTGATTACCTTTCAAGAGCATATTCTGTCACCCCTGGTTTTTGTTTAGGTTATTATAACAATCGGTTGACATTGCTTGTCAGCATTTTATTTTTCCAAGTATGGTAAATATTTTTGAACAAAATGTTGTCATGATTTATAAGAGTGAAGTGTGAGTCAGACTCTGCTTAATTAGTAAATATTACCATCACATTCAATATCAGAGGCAACTTTGGCAATGTGTAAATTTTGATTGGTGATATCCATATGTTCATCGCTCTCATTTTGTCTTGTCACTGCTGACAGCTGAATATTTGCGGTCCCTTCATGGCCCAAAACACTGAGTACATGTTGTAATTTTGTTATCTCAGCGGCTTGCAGTAGACTTACATTCAGAGCAATATACATGTATATATATGAGACCCCTGTTTAATCGATTTTATTTAGCCATGGGTTCTTTTCTTTCCAGGCAAAGAATGTCTTATCTGACACTGTGTTTTTTCTTAAATTTAGTACTATCTTTCAAGGAAGAAAGGACACCGTCAATGATTTTGTCTAAAATGTCGCATATGTTCGGAGTTGTCGCTTTCTCCATTAAGGAATTGACAAAGTGACTTGCGTACTTTTGTATCAGCACAGGGGTCTGTTCTCAAATAGTTCAACAGAATACACTACTTTTTTACTAGCGGTGCTCTTTTTTCTGCCTCTCCGACTCATGGTCGTGGGTCTCATTGGGGTGAAAGCGTGATGCGGGATTGGCCGATTTTTTGAAAGCGTGACACATGAAAAGTCAATTATTTCGCTTGATAACGGGAAACGAAGACACTTGAAATTACAAGCGCTATTATTACAATGATAAGCGGAAACGGGATTCTGACAAAACAATAAGTGGGATCCGAGATCAGAACCCCCCCCCCCCAATAATTTTTTCCCATTTTTTACACGTGCTTAATTTTTGATACTTATTTCATTGTTTATTGCAGTATGTTAGAAGCCAGTCAAACAGTTATGTTATATCAGAGAAGCTAGAGGTAACTAACTATACATTAACAAAAAATGATATTTTTGATACATGTATTTTATTTGGTGCACACAATATTATACATACATGTACATGTAGTATATGCATTTCCTGCACAATTTCTGTCCAAAATGTATGCTGAAATGTGGAAATTTTTAAAATGTTTGTTATATTATTGCTTTTAAATTGATTTATAATGTTACATGTACATGTATTGAAATATACAATGGTAACAAAAGAACACTTTAAGTTTTATTTCTGCTATTAAGCATGTTCAGTACAATTTATCTGAAAATAAATGATTTTATTACAGTCTGGTCACCGTAATAAACATGATAAACTAATTTTTCTAATATTTCATAAATTTTAACAGGATTAGACCAGTTAGATAATTTTTGTATAAACATCATATTTGTTATTGATTGACTGACTTTTGCTTGCTTGACATCCAGTGACAAGAAAAAAATAACAAATAGTGCAATAGGTTAGTTAAAAAGTTAAAAGGGCGGAGAGTTTTGGACTGCCATTGGAAAATGAGAGGTCACCTACAGACTATTCAGAGAGTTGTTGCGATGGTTCATTTACGTTCAGAGAGCGTGGCTCTCTGTCTAATTATTATACTGTGGTGTGATTTCTTGACAAATCTATTTATACAGTATACCAATCTTCCCTATCAATTATGATATTAATCACTCTCAATAGTTTGAATACACACAAGGTTAAAAAATATCATCATTAGTTCAATGTTGTGGTAGTACAATGAATACATGTGTGAGGGTCTGGATGGGTCCTTCATTTCTTTTTTCTTGAACTTTTTAGACAAATTTTCTCTATTCTTTATTTATTTTTTCCATCATTCTCTATTCTTCATAATTAAGCACCCCATTATTTTATATTCTTTTTCGTCTATTTTACTCTATACTTTGATTTTATTCTGCACTTTTTGCCCATTATTCTTCTTTTTCTGTAAACCCCATCCAGACCCTTATACATGCATAATTGTCATAAATATCAAACATCATTTTTGTCATGTTTTAGAATCTATTTATGTATATATATATATAGCAAAATGAATAACAAATACATTATTCAAATGATTTTTTTTTATGTAATAAGAAACCTACTATTATTTTTTTAGAAATTTAGAAACACAGAGACAGTTAAAGACTCTCACCATGAAAAATTTACAGCAGAAGAAAAAGATGAGGTAAGTGAAATAAAATTGTCAAATTTCAGATTTGCGTAAACAGTCAAAAAGTTGTTCTGATTTTTATTTATAAACGGTTAATATATCTATTGACATGAGCTCCCTTTTGATTTTTATAAATTTTAGATTTTATGTTTCCGAGTTATGGGGTTTTATTCTTTAAAAAAGGGGAGATTTTCCAGTTTTCGGACAATAACTCAAAAGTGCTCTCAGCAGTTTTCATGAAACTTTGGTGACTGTTTTATATCTATTAAGATAACCTCCCTTTAGTTTTTTAATAAATTTCTGATATGACATTGAGGAGTTATGGAACTTTATTCTTTGAAAAAGCAAGGGGCGTATCATGCGCTCATGGCACAGCTCTTTATTGCATTAAGGGTAGTTATTTACAGAAGTGGAATTTTTGTTATCTGTTATGTATTCATGAAAATTTTCTCAACATACACGCTTATATTTCAAAATTTCATAAGGGAAGGTTTATTTTCATTGTTGTTTCAAAGATATTGCATGCTAAATTTGAAAAAAAAACAACATATCAGCACTTTTTGGTGCAATTGAGCATTTGCATATTCACAAATGGTCATTAAATAAAACAATGATGACAAATACAATGCAATATTTATCAAGATAAGAGTTTTAGGTACATTTACAATAAAAATCAATCCAAAAGAATATTGATTTGATGGTTAATGCCATTTAAATGGAATTTCTATAGTCAACAATTTCCCATTTCCAAGAACAAATGTAGAATATACTACAGTGTATTTTGGAGGGAATCACAATCATTAGCATTAGTTTTGAAAAATTAAGAATGGTATACACCTGAATCAAGTTGAATGAAGTTCATAATTAATGGTTTATAATTATTTCTCAGGTAGAAGTTGATATAGAAAAGAAAGATGAAAATACATCTGCTGTTAAAAAAACATCTTCAAATGAAGAAAAAGTCAGTACTCAGAAAACAGTGAAGTCTACCAGTAGAAAAAAGTTGAATGCCTTATTTTCTGAGGAAGAACAAGAAAAGTTTGTCAGTATATTTAACAATGCTCATGCAGAACAGTTAGCTCTGATTAAAAAATGTGGAAATTCAAAAGCAAAGAAAATCATTAATTTTCGAGAAGAAAATGGAGACTTTTCAGAACTGTCAGATGTACTTAAAGTTCTTGGAATGGGAGAAAAGAGTCTTATTGATATATGCCAAACATTTAAAGAGCAAATTTCCAGTAGTCCCTTGATTAAAGACTGTGATGAAACAGAGGATACAGAAGTTCAGACAAATAAAAGGACGACAAGTCATATTCATCCACGATTGTCCCCTGAATTACGTGAGGTAGATAAAGATTTTCATCACATCCTATTACTGGCTATTGGTGAACTCTGATCAAAATCTGCTGTACATGATTGCAAAATTCATTATATTACAATGACAATAAGGAAAATCTGCCTTACAAGATAGCAAAAACAATTTAGCAGTGAAAGAAAAGAGAGAGGAAAGATACCAGAGGGACAGTCAAACTCATAGATCGAAAACAAACTGACAACGCCATGGCCAAAAATAAAAAGACAAACAGACAAATAATAGTACAGATGACACAACAGAGAAAACTAAAGACTCTTCTTTTTATTATTTATTTTCAAATTTCTTATTCCACTCACCTTGTTCATTTAAGCCATGTAAACTATTGCCATAATTTTGTGTCAATCAAACATTGTAGTAGTTTTAAAAAAAATCTTATCCTCTGAAACCATATGACCAATTTCAACCAGACTTTGTCTAAGTGTTCCTTATAGTATTTAGTTAAACAGTTTTTTGGTTCCCAAGCAACCAACATAGCTGCCATGTATAGAAAAAGAACATAAGGGTACACAACAAGTCATTGTCTAAAATGTAAACCATGTTAAATAAATAAAGGAAATCTGACAAAATTCAGAATATCGAGATTTTCCTATTTTCCTCTCTCACTTAAAATGTATAAAAAGTTGGATACACATTGAATTATGAAGATTGAACAAGACATTTAATCTTGGACATTCAGATATGTTTTAAAACTGACTATTAATTCCATTGTATATTTTCTCTTTGCTTATGATACCTGTATGTAGAACGATGCTATGGGCTGCCCCAGAATTGATTGTATTGGTGGTTAGAAGCAATTTAGAACTATAAAAAATTGATAGGTGACGATTATTGAAGAAAGATAGCCTGAACAATTAAAGATGATAATTAAATAAAGTTTTATGTACAATAAGGTAAAATAGAAAGTGCTTTTTTAACCCCCAATATATTTATTTCTTGAACAGCCGTAATATATTATTTACACATACATGTTTATCATATATATTTCCTTTTAGAACCTACAGAGTGTGGTGACAATAGATGTATCATTTGAACATGTCACTGTTGCCAAGATAAATAGATATCTAGAGGTAGAAGAATGGAGACAAATAGATTTATTTGATACTTATGTGCAGAAACTTGATCATGTATTGTTGTATGACAGGGTGAGTAGGAAAGGGTTGGATCTTTCTGTGAAGTATATGGGTTTACCTAGGTGTATCTTTTTATCCATTCTTTCTCAGTCTTGTAGGGCTCTTCCATAAAACTGTATGTGGGAGGGTATGAAGGAATGTTAAATTTTTTGCCATCATTTATGGTTTATTTTTATTTGATGTATGCAAAATTACTAAAATAAAAGTATGTTGGATGTGGTAGGGTGGGTTTGGAAGTTCCTTCAAACCCTTTGAAATCCATTTTAATGGAACAGTCCTTACAAATTGAAAGGGTTTAAATGAAAACATATACTGAATCACTACAGCAATTTTTCCAACACAATATGCCTCTGTTGTAACTTAAATTTTAATGAAGTTCCAGTTAAATGCAGCCTTCAACAATGACCTTAACCTGTACCCTATAGAAAGCTATATGGAAAGAGCATGTTTCTACAATATTTTTCTTATGGACTAACTAATTATGGGGGTGTTTAATGAAATTGACTACCCATGAGTGTCTCCTACAGTCAGCATCTTATGGCAGAAACCCTAATCAGATATACATTTTTTGTATTTTTTTGTCTGGTCAAATGTTAATATTATGTTTTTTTTATATATACATCCAATAAAAACTGCAGAAATAGTTAAACAATATACTTTAATAATTAATGCATTTTATTTTTATCAGATTCAAGCAGCCTTAGATGAAATTCCAGAAGGTGATATCTACTTGAAAGAAGACAAACTTTATCGTTATAAAACCCTAAAAGTTGTTCCTATCTTAACAAACTTAAGGATTTTAGAATTTGTGATTGTAAATGGCTTAAATGTGAAGAATGGTCGAAATGTTGTGCATCTAATGAAACCAAAAACTATGGATAAAATATTTCAACTTCAAGTAGGAAATGAACGAATATGTGCCAAACCATTTGTTTTGGACATGTACAGGAGGAAATTAACAGGAAAAAATAAATCGCTGAATGATGTTACTATTTCAAGAGAACAAATGGATGAATATTTAGCTAAAAAGGATATTGACAAGGACAAACTGAACAAAAGTCTGCTTCTGGGACTTGCATTTTATAAATTAATTATGGGACACGGTATATATACTTTATAAACAAATGATTAGATATCACATCAATTGTTGTTTTTATTTAATCTTGATTCCTTATTTTATACCATAAAAATGCATATGAAAAGTATTTAATGTTAAAATTTTTGTTTTTGTCATACCACTACTGTGTGTATAATTACCAATATATCAATCATGCAGAACAATTGAGTTGATAAAAAAATTTAATTCAAAGTTAGTGTAAGGCTCATGGTCAACCCGACTCAGCCCCAAATTATTTAATAGACTGACTCATTAAAGCAGTTTCAATTTATTCTTCATTTTACTATCACTACAAACCAGTAAAAGTGTGAAATGGCCTATATCTGTACTCGACTGTACTGATTTTTACTCAACCAGTCTGAATTGGTCTTAAATTTACTTGATAATACTCGACTGTAGTCCGAACCATACTTAACAGTCTGAACTTGTACTCGACCTTTACTCGACCGGTACTTAAATGCTCGACCTAGTCTGAACCATGCTTGACCTAGTCTGAACCATACTTGACCTAGTCTGAACCATACTCTGCCTAATCTGAACCATACTCGACCAAGTCTTAACCAACCGAGACCTATTTTTTTGTATCTATCTATTGTATTTCATCAATTTAGGAACTGTTTTTAACAACAGCTATTTCCCCTGGCTAGAAATTTGAACAACAATTTGAAATTAAAAATGTATTCAATATAGCATTGAAACCAAAATTTCACAATAAACATAATATAACTTCAACACCATATTCATCAACACTTACATATATATATCACCTTTAAAATAAAAATAAAACAAGCTGATCAAATGATCTCAAAACTGAATTGTGACTATTATTTTCAATGTTGTTCAAAATTTTTTGAATGTTTCAGATATATTTTATGGTTACTGGACAATTTTCACCAATAACTTAAGCCTAGTATAGATTTATGGTGTCAGTTGAGTTCAGTTAATAATGCAGTGAACATTTTTTTTTATTGAAATATATATAAAATAGTATATAAAGCAACTTAATAGATTTTAAAAATGACACCTTTGTTTTGTTAAACCAAGAATTTAATATAATCATGATAATAGAACTTCCATAGCAATCCTTGAAAATGTGTTCCAAAGTTACAGTAAAAATTTATTTCAATTAAATTTAGATAATTTTTGTCAAAATTAAAGACATGGCATACAAGAAGCACTTTAATAAGGTTTAATAATCTCAGTACATGTGTGTTTTACAGTAAAGAAGAAAGTCCTATTTTTCTTAAACTTGTGTATTACTCATCTAGTGAATTCAAAAGGCCTTGCAATTTAAGTTAAACAGGATGTTGCAATTTTGAATGAATGTTATTTAGAATTTAATACTCTCTATTCAGGTGTGATCTTTTTAATGAGTTTGCCCCAAGCAGGAGGTATTACTTTTTACTTCATCACTAATCAGAAGAACAATTTTATTAATTTCTTTAATTTTTATCCTTCATTGATATATATTATATATAATATATCCCAAATTATAATAATAGATATATTATTTCTAATATAAGGTTAAACAATTTCAGTGATTTTGTTGGCTGTTTTACCTCATTAAAATGATAATTATATAACTATTGTATGTAACCATGAAACCTTTGTAGTTATTATTTAGGAATTTAGGAAAATTAAGTTAAAAAAAAAAAAAAAAAAACTCATCCCAAACAAGAAGCACCTGAATAAGGTTTAATTACCCTCAGTATAGGTGTGGTTTTTAGGTAAAAGAAAATCTTTTTTTAACAAAACTCTAAAACTTTAAAATTAATATAATTGAATTATTATATAAGATAATTTGATTTAAGTATCTCTATTTGATAAATCTGAGAATCATGTAAGGATGTAAAAATCTGTTTTTAAAAGTCTAAATTGAAAACAACGTTCAAACCTATGATTGCCTTGGATAAAAACTGCATTTATACGTGTGCATGTAAAACAAATTTCCTGGTAGAAGGGTCTAAATACAGCACAAACAACAATTTCCAAGTGATCAAAAAAAGTGAAAAAGTCTATTTTAACAAAACGCATTTGACTAACAGGTCGAACAACTGATGTTCTTAAACCCTGCTGACTGCCATTGGCGATTGCCAAAAAAATTGATCACCAGATCTTACGAAATGGATCTTAATATTAATCTAATACCAAACAGAAAACAATAAACTTGTGGAAAAGATGGTATACCACAAACATGAGGTGCAAAAATTTGTACACCATATCCGGATTTCAACAATTAATGTCTCTTCAGTGATGTTAAGGATCGAAACGGTATTTGGAAGGCCATATAATTTAACTCAATTTAGGATAGACTCTTGAATTTTAAAGAGTCGAAATAGGATGAACGGATCATATAAACCTGAAGGGAAATATAATGCAAGCCCAAATGAAAAAATATATAAAAGTGTAAATTGAAAACAACGTTCAAACCTATGATTGCGTTGGATAAAAAATAAAAACGGCAATTTATATACGTGTGCATGTTAAACAAATTCCTTGGTAGAGGGGTCTAAATACAGCACAAACAACAATTTCCAAGTGACCAAAAAAAGTGAAAAAGTCTATTTTAACAAAATGCATTTGATCTGTTTTTATATATTGATATCTTAATTTTTGTGGCTGTTGTCATGTCGGTTAAAAAGAAATTTATTTTAACAGTTGAAATTAAAAAAAAGTAGAGGTTATTTGGTCAAGTATGGTTCAGACTGGTCGAATATTGTTCAGACCTTTGGTCGAGTATGGTTTAGACTGAAAAAATAGGTAGAGTACAGGTCGAGAATGGGTTAAGACTGTTTCAGACTGGTCGAGTAATAGTTCAGACTATTTTCAATGGAAAAGATAAGGGTAAAGTACAAATCAGTACAGTCGAGTATGGTTAAGACTGGGGTCGAGTAATGTCAAGTAAAATTCAGACCAATTCAGACTGGTCGAGTAAAAATCAGTACAGTTGAGTACAGATATAGGCCATTTCAGACTTTTACTGGTTTGTAGTGTATTACATATTTAAAGTCTAAATTTACAAGAGTATACAAACAAGAGATATAAGTTTGACAAATCTATTCTAAGTTTTTTTTTTAGCTTGTCATAATACAGTGGATACGTGACACCCACAGCAATTAATGCCCTAAGCCTCCTCTGGTATCCATGTTTGTGTCAATGTGTTTTTTTCACATCCATTTCTTTGATACTTATAAGCATACAGCCATATGATTTGGTTTAATATGCATCTTGATAATACTGACTATTTTCCATAAAGGTATCATGAATTACATTTAAAAGAATCAATGTTAGGAAGCTTTAATTCAGATTTTGAAAGATTGGAACTATTTTCTATTCTCTAACAAGGATTTTGCCATGTTTGCCACCAAATCTATATACACTAGAATATAGTTCCCAATATATACATTCTCGTCTTTGTAAATTTGCACAATTAACTGTGAAAGAAAATGAGTTATATCATTAGATCCATTATTGTTTGTGTTTAGGTTTGTCAGTTTGCTTGCAAATTTGGCCATTGTTATGGCGTAAGTGTACTGATACAACACCAGTATTATTGACAATTGTCGTATTCAACAAACAATTAAAGACAAGGGCTGAGGTAAAATTGGAAACATCCCCTCTCCATGCCAATCTTAATTGACAAAATTACCTAATTTTTGTCTAGCCTGCGACTTTTGTCGCAGAAAGCTTGACATAGGGATAGTGATCCCACGGCGGCCATGGCGGCGTTAACTTACTACTTAAAAGCTTAATATTTCAGAAGGTAGAAGACCTTGATGCATCATACTTTGTATATAGATGCCTTATGTTATGAAGTTTCCGTCTGTCATATGTCCTTTGTCCTTGACCTCATTTTCATGGTTCAGTGACTACTTGAAAAAAAAGTTAAGATTTTTTGACATGTTAATTTCTCTCTTATTATGAGTTATAGGATAATTATATTTGGTATTTGACAACCTTACACAGTCCTCATACCTGTCGGACAGTTTTCACTTGACCTCTACCTCATTTCATGGATCAGTGAACAAGGTTAAGTTTGCGTGGTCAAGTCCATATCTCAGATACTATAAGCAATAGGTCTACTATATTTGGTGTATAGAATGATTGTAAGGTGTACGTGTCCAACTGGCAGGTGTCGTCTCACCTTGACCTCGTTTTCATGGTTCAGTGGTTAAAGTTAAGTTTTTGTGTTTTGGTCTATTTTTCTAATACTGTATGCAGTAGGTCAGCTATATTTGGTGTATGGAAATATTTTATGATGTACATGTCGATCTGGCAGGTTTTATTTGACCTTAACCTCATTTTCACGGTTCATTGCTCAGTGTTAAGTTTTTGTGTTTTGGTCTGTTTTTCTTAAACTTTAAGCAATAGGTCAACTATGTTTGGTGTATGGAATGATTGTAATGTTTATATGTCTGTATTGTAGGTATCATCTGACCTTGACCTCATTTTCATGGTTCATTGGTAAGTTTTCGTGGTTACGTTTGTTTCTTAGATACTATATTTGATACATCAACTATATTTGATCCATGGAATAATTGTAAAGTGTACGTGTCTGTCTGGCAGGGTTCATCTGACCTTGACCTCATACACATGGCTCATTGGTCAATATAAAGTTTTCATGGTTTGGTCTGTTTCTTGTATATTATAAGTAATAGGTCAACTGTATTCAATGTATGGAATGATTGTAAGGTGTACATGTATTTCTGGCTTGGTTTATCTGACATTGACCTCATTTTCTTGGATCGTGATAAGTTAATGTGATACTTGTAGTGAAGCTTTATATTTAGGACTATCAACATAAAGTCAATGGTAGTAAAGCAGGCAAGACATTTCAGTGTGTGCACTATTGTTGCCTTACATAATGTAGCAGACACTTGTAACAAAACCCAATGCACAACCCAGTAAACAACACAATACACATTTCAAAACTATTAGTCCCCTAGGATATCATCAACTTAGTTGTCAATGATTTTGTACTAACATGATTTATAACAAACTTTTCTTTAATTTTCCCTTAATGAATTATGAAATTATTAAGAAACTAAGGTTCCAACTCCTTCAGGAAATGTTTATCTTAGATAAATTTGTTTTATTATAGTTTATATATATGTTGGTCCCATTTGGTCAAATAGCTCTTCACATATTTAGGATATATACACCTTGACTTTCAAATATTTCAGTTTGAGCGTTCCTGATGAAGTAATATCCAGAAAAGCACTTCAGAGGCATGCAATTAATAGTATTATATATTAGGATATTTCATTCAATACGTAACTCTTGATCTCAATTGTATATAAGATGTATGATACAGAAATGAAATGGATTTTTAAATTATTAAACTATTACTTATGGTCTAAACAACAGCAAATTATTCTCTAAATTGCTTGGATAGATCATTGATATTTAATAAAAGTTGCATTACTATCAGTACATATCAGTTTGATGACTATTTCGGGGCCCTGCTCCCTAGGTCATGGTCCAGTGACTTTGAAGTAATTAGCAATTTCAATGTTAAGTTTTCGGCTTAAATTAGTTTGATAGGAACTACTTGTGATAAATCAATGATATTTTGTTTAAAGTTGCATTACTATCAGTACATATCAGTTTGGCGATTATTTTCAGGCCCTACCCACTGGATAATGATTCAGCAGCTGAATTAATAAACCATGTTGCAGTCCATCAGATTGTCTTTTTCTGAATTTTATGCCCACAGGCGAAACATTTCTCTGTGTTTGTTGATTTAAGCATCACTAATAAGTCTTTTGAAGACGAAACGCACATCTGGCGTACAAAATTTTAGATAAGATTATGTCACAATGTTGACTGCTGTACCCTAATTTTTGACATTTTTACATATTATGTCTGTTTGCTTTGCTCACACATTGTTGTCAATATAATGGAATTCTATGTGACTGTCGTACAAGTGAGAGTTTTAGCTAGCTATAAAATCAGGTTTAATCCACCATTTTCTACACAAGGAAATGCCTGTACCAAATCAGGAAAATGACAAGTTTTTTTCATTCGTTTGATGTGTTCGAGCTTTTGATTTTGCCATTTGATAAAGGATTTTCCCTTTTGAATTTTCCTTGGAGTTCGGTATTTTTGTTATTTTACTTTTTAGTACTGGTATCTATGATGAGTTAAGTTGCACTGAGGTCCGACAGCTTTTTCTCGTCATGCTTTTACAATATAAAGAGAGAAACTGCAAACATGACAAGCAAGATAAAATCTACAAAAAGGTGAACATAACGGATTGTTGATCTACATCTTAATGACAATTGATGACCAATTTTAGCATTTTATACAATTATATTGAAATTTATGATAGATACAAAGTAAGCAGACAAAAAAACTATCTTACAACAAATTTAAGATAGTAAAATCGTAAGTTCAATACTTATTTTAATTATTGTCCTTAAATGACTTGACCAACTTTTAAAAAATATATTCTCCAAGTGGATCTGGATCAAACCTGGATGCTAAAATTGTGAGATAAAGATGGCTGCAAGTGTTGTAATGCTTTTAATGTTGTGTATTAATGATTTGTGCTTCTGTGAGCCTCTTGTTTATGGTGCATCTTCTTGTACGTTTTGTTATTCTAGTATGATAGAATAAAAGAGGGAGGGTTGATTAAACAAGACCAATTCAATTTCACTTTGCCGCTTCTGAACCTGTCATACATCGGGAACCCCATCAGTGGTTGTCTTTTTTATATCTCAATAATTTGTCGATTTGGGAGTCTTTTGTTGATGGAAGGTACCTATAGTCTCTGTTAAAATTATTCATTAACAGTTTTTATACTCGGTAAGGGAGGGAGAAGGACTATTTAGAGATTTATATATTGTATAGACAACTGTCTGCTGTTGAAGCCCAAATATTATGTTATTGTCTTTGTGTGTGTGTGTCAATTGGATGCTATCTGATTGATGCATACCCCACATTACAGTTCATTTAGATTGACAAGTTAATATTATTATCAACCTGTTTCTATTAAATTATTCGAAATAGATTAGTTTAGCAGTATTTGGTAAAGATTATTGCAATATTGGGTTCTTAATGCTCTTCATCAAAGTTGTACTTGATTTGGCTTTCAGCGTTTAAGCTCACCTGACCCACAGGGCCAAGTGAGCGTTTCTCATCACTTGGCGTCCGTCGTCCGTCGTCGTCTGTTAACTTATACAAAATTCTTTTCCTCTGAAACTATTGGGCCAATTTAACCAAACTTGGCCACACTCATCATTTGGGTATCTAGTTTTAAAAATGTGTCCGATGACCCCGCTTGCCAACCAAGATGGCCGACATGGCTAAAAAAAGAACATAGGGGAAAAATGCAGGTATTGTCTATTATTTTGAAAACCGTTTTAAATAGAGAAAATTTTACCAAACAAAAATGTTCAGAATGTTGAGCTCTACCAATTGTCCATATACGTCAAAGCTGTCCGACGACTTCTTATAGGAGTTACTGCCCTTAAATGACAAATTTTACCATCATTTTTCATTTTTGCCTATTATCTTGAAAACTATAATAGACAGAAATAAACTGCAAATATGGTCAACAAGACAAGTTCTACAAATAATTCTACATTGTCGACATCGTCAGTCGACTCCTTATTAGAGTTATTGCCCTTTGATGACGATTTTTACTAATTTTTGCGTTTTTGCCTTATATCTTGAAAATTATAATAGATATGAATTTAAATAAGCATGATCAGCAAGACAAGGTTTACAATTAAGACAATATAGAGGAAATCGTCCGACAACTCCTTTAAGGAGTTATTGTCCTTTATTGACGATTTTCACCATTATATTTGCGTTTTGTTTTATATGATAAAAATTATAATAGATAAATAGACACTTTAAATCACAAAAATGATCAACAAGGCAAGATCTACTAACAAGTCAAATTTTGCTGATATAGTTAGTAGACTGTCACTCTTTATAAGAGTGATTGCCCTTAAATGAGGATTTTTTTTACCCCTCTTTTGTGTTTTGAGCAAAAACTAAAGAAGATAGAGAGAAACTAAACAGACTAAATGATCAGCAATACTAGATCAACAAAACAGAGATTTTTGTCATGAATTCTATTCTCGTCTACAATGTTAGAGAGTGTCCCTGTTGAATATGCACACAGTCTAAGGTGAGCGACACAGGCTCTTTAGGGCCTCTTGTTTTATTCTAGCTTCACCGATGAGTCGTATGTAAACGAAGCGCGTGTTTGGGGTACCACATTTTAAGCCTGGAATCTGGTGAGTTCTTACAACCACTGGGTCGATGCCACTGCTGGAAGACATTTATCTCAAAGTTATTACAATTCCAGTAGTCAGCACTTCTGTGTTGACTTGAAATATCATTAATACGGTCATTGTTATGCCCCCGCGGGGGCATCATCTGTGTCCCAAACTGTTGAATAATTCGAAACACTAGGTATGTTCAACCCCAAGACAATACTTTTTTGATATATAGGTTCTAATGCTTTTCACTTGATTTGACTATCTTACTATTTTGAGTCGAGCGTCACTGTTTTGTCTTATGCAGACGAAACGACCGTATAGCATACCAAATTATAAATTTGGTGTCTTTAATCATTTGTTTTAAACTATCATTGTTAGATTGAGGTTTCGTCGCCGAAAGTATCACAAGCCCAGTATTCATCATTTCTGTGGTGACATGAGATATTATTGATAAGGTCATTTTTATAATTGTTTTGTTTACAATCTTGAATAATTCGAAACACTAAGAATTTTCTACACAGGCAAAAATTACCTTAGCTGTATTTGGCAAAACTTTTGGGAGTTATGGGTTCTTAATGTTTTTTCTTCGTACTTGAGTTGCTATTCAACTATTTTGATGTGAGCGTCATTGATGCGTCTTATATTGACAAAACGAGGGTATGGCATACCAAATTAAAAGCTGGTATCTTTAATGATTTTTTTTATTAAACTGTTATTGGTGATTTGAGACACTTTAAAGTAAAAACCCATCCAAGATGGACACCGTAAATCCTACAGTAATCTTGTGGATTATTTTTTGTCTCGTCTGCTACGATTTTTACGCTAATGCGGCGGCGCCTTTGACATTAGCTCTTTGCATAAAGCTTTATATTTTAGAATGTAGAAGACGCATGGTATATGATGAGTTGTTTAGATACAATAAGCAGAAGGTAATCTCTATTTGGTGTATGGAATGATTTTAAGCGAACATGTCCATCTAGCAGGGTTCATATGATCTTGACCTAATTTTCATTGTTCATTGTTCAGTTTAGTTTGTTATATCTAGTAAGATTTTAATATTAAAGACTCAACATAAAATTAAATCATGATCAGAGAATTAGGTGAGACCTGTCAGCGTGTGTGCTCTTGTTGAGGTAAAACCTACCTCGTTACAAATATAATGTATACAGTAATTTATGTGTTATTGGTGACCAAAGTTTTTGTATATGACCTCCGAAACAATAGGTCTCAAACGTTCCGGATAAATTTTGTTCAAGAAACACGTCTTTTGCACTGAAATTAAAAGGTATCTATAGATTTGTAATACTAATGCCAAAATATAAAATAATTAGTTTCTCTATCTACACTATTTGTTATGCCTTAAAATGTCGGATACCCTATAGTTTTTATTGACTTTTTTTGTTAGAAATACTGACAAAATGTATTTTCACAAATATGAATATAATCGAGTATTGCAGTCCAGCAAGCGTACTATGTCACACTAAGCATCTAATGGAAGAGCTTTTTTATTCAGCACGATAAAATAGAGATTTGAAATATTTATTTTTGGCTGTGAAAGTTTTGCATTTTATAGAAAATTTTATACTTTACCTTTGATTCAAACTCTTAAAAAAATTGAACCACGTTATGAAGTAATGTTGTATAATAAAACCAAAAATGTACTAATTTTCTCATTTCATTTTATCATGCATGACTACAAGGAGGGTGATGATTGGGGCGTCCCCATTTTTTTATTTTTTAGGCCATTTGTCTCTTCTTTATTTTATTCGCATTATTTTCTATTCTTTTTATGTTATCACCCAATTATTTTCTATCTTTTCTTTATATATTTTAACACTCCATTATTTCAATTCTATCTTTTTGGCTCATTTTCTTGTGACTTTAATTTTTGTTTTTGCAAATTATTCACTACCCTGTAAACCCCATCAGGCCTTTCAGTAGGCGAATTCTGTTTTTGGTTTATTTAAGGTAACAGGTACGTAAATGGACAATCTCACTGATTTTTATGAATTTTTGCGAGCAATTAGAACATGTGGAACGGCATATGAATATCGAAAAAATAAATAAGTAACTTGTATACCTTTGGATAAATAGCATTTTGAATGTTCCGTCAAAACGAATACAAATGTGTAGGATGCACGTAAATATCGAAAAAAAATATAGAAAAATTTGACTTTAAATTGCCTTTTCTCAATAACGTGTCCTACGAACTTTCATTATGTTATTGCCACTAAATTTTCTGTTTTATTGATATGGAAGTTATAGTGGGGGTGGTCACCGAATTCGTGTTTGCTGTATAAATCATTCAAGTGTCTCTGTAATATCTAATATCGATGTTCAAGTGCAGTTCCTCATGCTCTTAGTTGTATGCAAAATTTCATAAAATTCCGTGAGATCATCCATTTACGTACCTGTTACCTCATAGATTAATTTGTTCGTTAATATTGTAGGATTATCGTTGGGGCAAGTACACAAGATTCTCTGGAACAGCAAAATTCTAAATGAAAACGAGGTAATGAAATATATTTTAAACGAGCATTCATTGATATTGTGAATTAAAATAGGTTGTACAATTAATCATTGTTATTCAATCTTAAGTTTGTTCCTAAGGATGGGTGTAAAATATTTTCGTAAAGGAATATAGAGAGAAGGTATACATATCTCAGATGTTACTTGGAACTAAAGCAGAACCATGATTATATCAAGGATGTCATATAGTAACTGATTTAAACTTTATAAAAAATGAAAAATGGGATAAAGGTCAATAAAAAAAAAAAAAACAATAAAAACTAAAAGACATTTTCAGACCAGCTAACAGTCATCGAAACAGACAATTGACTATCAATAAATGATGAATATTCTGAGAAACTAAAACTAAAAAAAAGTCAACGTAGAAAATGTAACATGAGTAAGATAAGAAAACTATTTCTTTATTCAGTGAATATATCATTTAACATCTGTTAAAATACAGATAATATTGTATTTGACAAACACCATTAGGTCCGAGTTTTCTCATAATAGTATCGATGTGCACGTTGAAAAATTTGAGAAGCTATTTTTACAGTTCAATATTTTCCTTTCTTGTAAAACTATTTGAAAACATACACTTGAAATAGTTACTACAATGATTACAGTCTATTTATTCGGAACAAACTCCAAGTCTGCTCTAATGAGTGGTCCATGTCCGGTTTTACAACCAACTGAAAATAAGAAATAAAAGATATATGCTAACAATGAAACCCTTTTAATTTTTCAGTAATCCCGAAACTATTTTTTCACATAAGCCTTTTTAACGTTTTGCTCTTAATTGTAACAAAAGATGCATTCTTTTCATAAATGTACTTGTGCTATTCTTTTGAAATTATCTGATATATCCCATCGAACTTGAGATAAAGGATAAAACAGATACAGTTAAGTCTGACCAATATTTCGACTTACATCTAGAATTTGACAATGAGGGTCGGTTGAAAAACAGACTTTACGACAAAAGAGATGATAGGGAAGCTATTAAACCAAGAGTTCCAAGTGGTGAAGTTGAAATCATCCCTTCGTAAATTTTACGGACGCCATCACGAGTTGGTTGACCGTTATGGAATATCTCTTTCACAGATGACGACTGATATGTTCCAATTGTCGTAACTACAATCTCGTCCCCTTTTCCCCGAATGTGACCTACCGAATTAGACATATTACCGGGTTTGTACTTACATGAGCAACACGATGGATGGGTGCCACATGTGGAGCATGATCTGCTTACCCTTCCAGATCACCTAAGATCACCTCCAGTTTTTGGTGGGGTTCGTGTTGCTCAGTCTTTGATTTTCTATGTTGTTTTGTGTACTGTTGTTTTTCCATTTGTCTTTTTCTTTTTTAGCCATGGCGTTGTCAGTTTATTTTCGACTTATGAATTTGAATGTCCCTTTGGTATCCTTCGCCTCTCTTTTAATTAACCATATATATAACAGATGGTTATATATAAAAACTATACCTGTTTTGTCTAAAACACTGATAGTAGCCTGACCATCTTGGAATTTTACAGCATAATTAACTATACAATGACTTCCTGGATCTCTATACTGGCACATTTGGCCCAGGTCTATGAAAAGTAAAAAATATATTTCGAAGAAAATGATACACCTACTTTCCTGATATTCTACATTCTGTACAAAACCATTAAGTAATTTAATCATTTGAAACAGTAAACTGCCTTCCTGCTGAAGAATATTGGTGATTGTCCACTTACATTAAATATCTTTTAAGATTATTCATTGACCAGGTGTTAAATGATCAGTAGCATACATGAAATGGACCTGCTACAGCTTTGAAGATAATTTATGGCTTGCTTCGAAAATCAACAGGTGCTCCTAAGCTGGTTTTGGCGTCCTTTTAGTTTCATTTTTGGATTAATTGCTCTTCAACATGTGATTCCAATTTAGGTTGCGACCAGTCAAAACTCCAAACTGTGCATATCATACATTGTACATAAAAATCAACTCATTGGCAATCATACCACATCTGCTTATTTTATTATGTTGTTATGTTGTTATGTTGTACAATCTTGCATTCATATTTCTGTTTTTATGTTTCTCATTTATGAAATTGTGAATGATCAATGTTTTATCTATACGGACAATATAGTTTAGAAGCACAGTATAAAGTCAATAAATCAGATGTCCATTTTAAATTAAGAAATAAACCATAATAATGAAAACTAAATAATTGCTTACCTCCATCCATGGTAGAAACCTTTGTGATATTAGAACACTTTCGCTCCCTTTTGCATCGCATTGATTTGGTTAGAGCGCCACAAGTTGCACAACTTCTGTATTGTTCACAAACATCATTGCAACCCTGTATAAATAAATAAAAGGAGAAAGGCATACTTCTATATTGTATATCTATGAAACAGGTGTTATATAAATAACTTCCTGAATAATCCTAAAAGGTTTTCACTTCATTGGATCTTACAAATTATAATCATCTAAATTTTGATGACCACAAAGCATTTTCACTGGAATAAGCTTTAAATATAATTGATACTAAAACGGTCAGGTCTTCTACTTCTACCACTTTACTACTTAGTGACCACCGCCATTGGGTTGACTATCTTGTCACTGTTTGGTGTGCACTTGCATACTTAACAAGTTCAAAATAATTTTAACAGAAAGAAAAATGAAATGTGTGCTGTACATAACGTTTATACATAGTGCAAATAAAAACATGGATCTTAAAATTTAATAAGTATGCAGTAGTCTCATGAACGAGTCAAGACTTTCTGCAGCGGTCTCCGAGGCAGGTTATATGTTCCAATCTCTGATTGTTTTTGGATGAAGGACTCTTTCCTGATGCTGGTCTTGCAAGATGGTATATATTTGGAAAAAGGGAACGTTGGTATGTCTTGATAATCTATCTGGTTGTATAAGTTTGTCACCAGCATCGATCTGAAATTTTATAAAGGAGGGTTAGCCTAGTGTTCTTTCTCCTCTCCTCTGGTGTTGGCCATATTAGTTGTTGTAGCATGGTTTCAACTGATGATGTGTTATGGTACCTGTTTGTTACATACCTTGCTGACCTTCTTTGTATCATTTTTAGCTTATGCTTGTCTTTTTGTAGGTGAGGATCCCATACTGAACTTGCATATTCAACTGTCGGTCTAACTAATGCTGTATATTGCTTTTCCTTGATCTCACTGTTTGCAGTATTCAAATTTCTTTTAAGGAATCATATTGTCCTGTTAGATTTCTGACAGATGTTGTTTATATGAGCACCCCACTATAGATCAGATGTTATGGTGACTCCAAGATATTTTGCTGATAATACATGTTCTAAGTTGCGACCATGGAGGATGTAATTTTTGTTTATTTGTTCCTTCTTTTTTTGTGATTGGCAGAACTTCGCATTTATTGGGATGGAACTCATCATCCATTTTCTTCGCACGTGCCTAGCTTGTTGTTCAATAAATTAGCCCAATTTTCAATGTTAAGTTTCCTGTTTGATAGGAACTTCTTACAATGGACAACAATATTTTCTATAAAGTTACATTGCTGTCTGTACATCTCAGTTTGTCGACCATTTCGATGCCCTGTCCATTTGCTGGTCTAGCGACTTTGAATTAATTAGCAATGCTGCTGTCAATCAGCTTTTCTTAATCTGAATTTTATGCGGACAGGTGAGACATATCTCTGTGTAAACAGTTTATCTATCAGAAAGAAAGCCTTTTATCAATGCATTTGTTTATCCTTTGATTCCATAATGATCAAGTTTTGATTAAGACCCTGTGTCTTACTTTGTCGAAGGCCTTCTAGAAATGAGAAATTCATGATGAAGCAGTCTGTTTGTTGTCCATTGCCAGGGTTCCTCGTGATATCGTCGATGAACTCCACTATTTTGTAGAGGATGTTATTTATTTTTATCCGCATGTTCATGGAAGCTTTCAAGACCTATTACGATTAATCGGATTTTCCTTACTGTTCATTTTTAGCCATGGTGGTCATGTTTCATGTGATGCACAAGAGTCGCAATTTTCAATTTCGACACTCAAAGGCAGATTGTGGCCAAGATTAAAGAGTTAAAAGTTAAAACATATATTTGGTGGTCATTGATACAGCAAGGACTAGGTAAGTAAATTCAAATATAGATTATTCCTAGACTTGATATTTCTGTTGTCATTTATATAAAAGTAAAATGGCACCCTACCGTGCATTCCTCACATGTTGAACCGCTATAACCAGACTGACATTCGCAATAACCACAATTACATTGGCCTTTTCTGTTGCAAATGGACTGTAAATAAATAATAGTTAAAATATGCAGGCTTTTAAATTAACGATATTGTATGTATTTGGGTATCATAATAAACGCACTTATATGGATAAAGTGCGACATCATTTCTAGACAAAATCAAAAACCGAATTTATTTATAAAATCATGCGTGATCAAATACAACTTTGTATTTGAATTGGCCTTCAAACCGATCGCGCGCCATTGATAAGTCTTAGTGTAAACAAAATGCGCGTCTGGTGTACCAAATTAAAAGCCTGATAGCTTTAATGAGTTTTGGTACTACATATACCATTAATCAAGCTTGTTAGATAAAGCTACATATAATAGTTAATTGATATCTGTTAAAAAAACCCAGCAAAAGTCCTTTGTTAGTTATTTGATGAGAAAATTGAACCACAGACGTTTGTTTATGCATATGATCTGAAAGTTCTATTCTATTTGAGTTTTGCAATTATGGAAAAAAAAAAATTAAAGCAATTCATTGTCCAATTCTGGACGTTGTCAAATCCAGAATTTGACAGTAGGATCAAGTGACATAATAATTCAACTACAAGTGGTATACTCACCCCGTTTAATGCTATACATTGATCATCACTTCTACATTTCTGTGATGTCATACATTCTGAAAAATTACAATGTCTTTATAATGACTTCTTTTTTAAAAGTCTTATCCTTGAAGAGGTTGGCATGCTTTATTAGTACATATCTAGCAAAAATAAGCTTTTATTCGTCTGCCATTTTTTTAATAGAACTACCAAAAAAGCTGAAATACGATCACTTTAAAATTAACATAAAACTAAACTTAAGTTAAGAAAAAAAGAAAAACGTTGGAATTGAACATAATCAACTAAAACAAATTATGTGGCAATAGTTTGTACGTTAAGTGTACCTGTTCTTTTTTCTATCCGTACTTCAGGGGATGAAAAGTCTTTTGAACTATATAATACTTCAAAATTAAGGGGGCATCCATCTTGTCCCACAAAATAGCAAATTTTCGCATCTTCCTTTTCTGTAAAACAAAAAAATGTCGTTAAGAAGGAAGAATGATATCATAGCCTAATCAATATTTAGATTTCTAAGAAAAATGACAGAAGGTCAAATTTAAATGTAAATTGAGGATTTTCCAAAAACTGTCAAATATTCGCACGTGTATGTGTTTCATGGAATTGTCGCATCCATCTATGACCTTTCTTCTACAGATCACATGAGGTACCCATCTTGCAGTCTTTTTAATTAACGCTGTGTGTCTGTATAGCGGATTCATTTAAATAATTTCATAAGAAAGTTCCCACAAATGCAAATAATGCTATTCAATTTAACTTTCTATTCCATTGCAATCTGTCTGCAAAGGACAATTTGGTGTTCTGAGCAAACTGTCCCAACTGCCATTGTTAGCAACTGATTTGCATATACTCTTTTCACTTTTCTTAGTAGTGTTGTCTTCTATCACATAACACAATCTAAATTTAAAAGCTGTGCAATTTAGTAGGTCCCTTTTCGTTTGGTTTTATCATGTCTTATGGACTTCCCCCTTTTTGCATTACCTTGAAGTTTTTTATTAATACTTTTTTCCTTTAATGATTCGAACTGTTAAACTTGTAAGTTTTGGCTTCTAACAATGTTGGTCTCATACATTTTTACCTGATGAATGTTATTAAACGATTCGCTTACATCCTAATTGGTATCATTGTATTATATTACATAGCAAGTCCTAACCTGAAAGCTTTTGTACAATAGAATATTCCGGAAGTTCTCCTTTACAGACTGTCCGACACATCGTTCTTGGCATTATATGTCCAACCTCAGCCAGACACTCGGCACATTGTTTGAATCGCCGACATGTAGGAACACACGTCTGAAGAAATAATAATAGCTATTGTTTTAGAAATTAACTTGATAAAGTGAATATAAAGTTATAATTAAATGGAAAAGCACATTACTGTCACTATGGTACCATATATAATATTGAAAGTCACAATGTGATAAGTACATGTATTTTTAAATATCTTTTGGAACAAAACGAAACACGTGAACGTGTCTCTTTTGATTTACGACTTGGTCATTTATGAAAATTGTATAGGTGGTTTTAAGCGTTCACAGAACATGACCTTGTGTTGCCTACCCAATTTAGAACACATTCACTTTTTTGAATGATAATACAAATTCAAGTTCTAACACGCATTATACTGCTTTAATTTTACTCACCGGACAATCTTCACAAGTTAATCCATTGTAGCCTCGATTACATCTACACTTTCCACAAATACAGAATCCATTTTTATTACAAATGCTCTGTTCAGAATACAAATTTTACAGAAATTATAAATTAATACAGTTCCTACATTTTTGTATGAAGAGAATGATGTACCATTCATTGTATACAATGGATTTTTTTTCGTTTCCGGGCCAACATTAATTCTTAGTTATGAACATGCAAAATACTTTGCATGTTTTAATTACTTTTCATTCCATCAATTATGTACAAGTCATAGGTTTTATTTGAAAAATCAAAGTTAATTTAAATAAAATTTAAAGTCAGCAATGAACAATTGAGCGGTCGATATATCTCCTTCGAGAACTTTGAAACAAACTATAAAATTAACTCACTCCGTCCGTGGCAGTGCACGTAGCATTTGTTGTTGGACAACCACAGTTGTTACCAGTATAACCCTCCCTACAGTGACATTCTCCGCATTTACACTGTCCTTTACTGCGTCCTGAAATTGAGATATGAGGAAACAATTTTTAAGTCTCGGGTGTGGTCATTTATCATGGCATAACGTTCAAATATACAATTCAATTCATTTGAAACTTATAAATTTTGTACATTATGAACAAAACCATCATGGATTGATTATTAATGGGAATGACATCTACAAATAACATCAATGAAAATTGAATCTACCAATAATATCAATGGACATTACATCTGTCAATATCATTAATGGAAATTACATATACCAATAATATCAATGGACATTACATCTACCAATAATATCAATGAAAGTTACATCTACCAATAATATCAATGGACATTACAGCTACTTATAATATCAATGGACATTACATCTACCAATAATACCAATGGAAATTACATCTAGTTATAATATCAATGGAAATTACATCTACTTATAATATCAAAGGACATTAGATCTATCAATAAATCAATGAACATTACATCTACCAATAATATCAATGGAATTACAGCTACCAATAATTTCAATGGAAATCACATCTACCAATAATATCAATGAAAATTACATCTACCGAATTTACAATACCGAATACTAACCGCCGCATAAAAAGCCATTATGCCGATGACACGTGTGGTCAGAACATTCACAAAACTTGCCAAGATACATATTATTCTGTAAAACAAAAGTTTAAATAGTTAATCTGTTAAAACTCAAAATCTGCAAGCTCGAAATCTTAGTACTAATGCCAATGTAAATGAAACTACTTCATTTGAATTACTCTGATGACTCTTCAATATTTATAACAAACAACAAATGATTACTGTAAAAAAAGAAGGTAATGTTTTAGTCAATCGAACAGATATTTATTTAGCTTTAAAAAAAAACTATTTGCAACAGCTATTTTGATTCGCAATGTTCAAATGTACTCCCTAAACTATACCATTCTCCCCGTTTTTTCATAATTCCTCTCGATTTATTTACCTGCTTCATGTCTTTTGAGTACAGTGTAAGAATTGTTTTTTTTTTATAATTTATGCTACTTTATTAATGAAGACATGTATATTTAGAAAAGTACTAGTCCTATCTTAAGTTCGACCTTATTGTTATTTCGTTATTTTTTTAATTTATCTAAATATAACGACTTTAGATAGAGAAAACTATATACCCGTACCGATTTTCGAACACAGATAAATAAGGATAATTCATACTGAAAGTCGTTAAATTGAATGGTGCTGAAAGTGACAATAATACAAGGAAATAAAAACGTTAAGATAATTGTTTCATAGTCATTATTTCTAGACGAATCGACATACACAGAAAGAGGTGAGCAGCTACATGTAAATTTAAGTTTAAATTATAAATAGTGATGCACAAACGTTTGCTTATCAGTCTTTTAAACAGCTAAACACTGTAGAAATTAATGTACTAGTATATATTAGAAAATATTGTATGATATCAATAGTAAAACCCTGTAGTGTACTAACACATTAGTATGTTCAGGAATTCTTACAATTATATACTATTAATAAGATTTCAATCATTTGGTAGATATGTCACATCACCAGAATGAACCACAATGTTGACTGCTGTACCCCAATTTTTGACAGTTTTACCTTATTATGTCTGTTTGTTTTGCTCACACATTGTTGTCAATATAATGGAATTCTATGCGACTGTCATACAAGTGAGAGGTTTAACTAGCTATAAAACCAGGTTCAATCCACCATTTTCTACACAAGGAAATGCCTGTACCAAGTAGGGATTATGAAAGTTGTTTTCCATTCGTTTGACCGTGTTTGAGCTTTTGATTTTGTTCGGTATTTTTGTTATTTTTTCTTTTTTTCTAACATCCAGCCGATCAGTTTTAAAAAAATGTGATTTTTTTACAGATGTTTACCACGAATACCTACACATTTGCATAATCCACAAATACACTCTCCTTTTCCAGAACAAACTTTATTTTCTCCGTTACCAATTCTTGGACTATATGAAATAAAGCGACATTTGTCAGTACAGAGAAAATTATGATAAATGGTTTATAGTTTAATATGATGCACGCGAATGTTTTACCTATTCACTCAGCATTGAAATCTCACTCACAATCAGCAGTCTGATGCTTTTTGTTATTGCATGTAAAGTCGAGCGATGTTTCTGTTAACGAATAAATTGAGAGATAAAATACAGATAGGGGACCGATACAGTTGTGTTGAAAGGGGACATTTTATTGTGTGGTTATATCGATTGATTGTTTGTTACCTGTTAACGCCAATTTTGTAGTTATATTGATTGATGGTTTGTTACTTGTTAACGCCAAATTTGTGGTTATATTGATTGATTGTTTGTTACTTGTTAACGCCAAACGCCAAATTTGTAGTTATACATGCATAGTTACAATTGTTTTTTAATCTTTAGATCTTATTTTTTCACTGTGACTCGCTTTTTATAGTAAATCTATGACACAAGTGTAAAAATGTGAAAATATTTGACGAGGAAAAAAAAATCAAGCTAAGAATAAACTTTGTTTTTCAAGTCTGACTATTAAAGTCTACATGCAAGAACAAATTTCGTTCTTACCTACGACAAATATTCTCAGATTCAGATTTGGAAAATGGACATTCGAGGTTGACATCTAAAATGTCCTCCTCCTCTGGTGGTGGGGCCTCCACAACTGTAGCTTGTAATACACAATTTCCATCACCCACATTTCGTTTGGTGTTATATGAACACTTCTTCTCATACTTGAACAAAATAAAAATGTCGTTAGACTTTTATTTGTTTAGATACATTTTTAAAAACAATATGAATCATTTTTGTCAGAAACAATAATAATAATGATGATACCCAGAATATTTTATGGCTTTGCGTTTCGGTTATAAATATTTTACAGTAAAAATGCAATTATTTTGTGCTGACAGCTATCTGAGCATGAACAGACTGACAAAAATACACATCATGACATGTCTTCTGTTATACAGCTTTATACAAACGATACAAGTAAATGCACTTTAGTCTTAAACAGTCATTTTGGCCTTAACATCATCTGAAAAGTCTGAACCTGAAAAACGTTAAGTTTTAGTAAAAGTTATTTTTCTGTAAATGCAGTACTCACTGTTCAGACATTTTGCTTACAGTCAGTCCAGTACAGACATTTCACTTTGCTGTTGTTCTGTATAGGTAAATATCCAAATAAACACCTACTGGACAGTATGATCATATACTGAACAGATCGTTATTGACTGCAAGCGAATTGTCTAAACGGTATTGAATTTACCGCAATGAACATGCAAGTCTGAAAATTAACCGAAATGACTTAATTTATCATTCTGTCTTTAAGAGCTGTTCAAATCAAATTCACTGTTTCGGTTAAAATATATTTTGTCTATGACCTTTTCAACAAGAAAAAGGGTGAAGGAAATGGAACGATCTGAAAAATGTAGATTCAATGATCAACCGTATAGTTGAAAATGGAAATTGTTTATTTTACACCAAAGTGGATGCGGCTATAAACTTCATTTTCATATCACTTACACAATTGAATTAATGTCTAGATCCCCATTATGATATAAACCTGACCAGGAATATGTTATAGAAAAAAATTAACAAAGTATAAACAGCAAAAAAAAAAAAAAAAAGGCGGAACATACCAAGAGATATTAAAACTCATACGTCGAGATAAACTGACAACGCCATGGTTATGAATTCTTTGAAGGTGATTTGGAATTTTTTTTTTAAGCGGATTTCACTGAACTTTTCCGTGTGTAATTTTATCGGAGAAGAAAACTGTAGTACTTAGCAATTACCACCTATCTTCTAGGAACACCCAACAATCTTGTTAGTTTGAAGTTCTTATAACTTAATTTCCAAATCCTTCGGGCAATGTTGACCGGCTATTCCTTTTAGGTCCCGTTTGGTCACATAGCTTCAAGTGTACTCAAATATTTATACATTCTTGACTTTCAAGTGTTTGGGTTTTAGCGTTTCCGATGAAGATAGATCCAGAAAAGCGTTTCGGATGCACACAGCTTATAAAGTGTTATTTTCATTTTTACCACTGGGTTTCTACCACGCTGCGTGTGGACTGTTAGTCCCCGAGGATATCTTCGTTAATAAGTTCAGAAATTAGTTAGAAACTAAAGTTTTAATTCACACAGTCAAGTTCTTTTCATTTTTATCAATTTTTAATAAAATAATTGCATGCGTGAGATTGTTGTAAAGGATACAAAACTCTTTTCAGAAAAAAATACAATACATAACAAAGTCTGTTATTGACGGTGTCGTGAGTAAGTTAATCATAGAAAACTTCAGAATGTGTTACTTACATTTCTGTTGTTGATGACTTTACATTGACAAACATATCTGATATCCACTTTAACTATTTTCTTGGCCTTTCCTATTTTTACCAAAATATTGTATCGTCTAAAACAGAAAGCGTAAGATCTAACATTTTGTCTTAATTACCATCAAAATTTTAAAGTTTATGTATAACAATAAAGAGATGTAGTATACTATATATGACGGCCAATGAGACAACTATCCACAAGAGACCACAATGACGTTGATGTAAGCAGCTAAAGGCCACCATACGGCCTTCGACAATAAGAAAAACCCATTACATATAGTTAATTATAAAAGTTTCCGACTGTCACAAACCAATTCAAACGAGAAAACCAACAGTCTGCTTTATGATAAAACATCAAACTAAAAACAGATATGACAAAAAGCAACCAACGACAACAACTGAAGTACAGGCTAAGCTATTACATGACACTATACTCAAACGGTCTATGTTTTAAGCAATATTCTTATTAAGACATTGAATAGTTTCTTATACAACATAAAATTAGTATCAGATATATACAATGCATAATAATGGAGGGGGTAGGGGTAATTTTCCATATTACACATTATTGGTAGTTTTAAACTGCAATCAACAAAGTCGTGACCAATATTGTACCATAATCTGATGAACAACACATTGGCATTTAACGTTTTATTGCAGTGGTATTGCAGGTCCTTCCAGAACACCTGCCTGTCGTTCTTTTGGTATGAATACTATATTGATATATTATCACTAATTGTTCTTATATAGAGCTTAAATAAGAGAGGCGAAAGATACCAAAGGTACATTCACAAGTCGAAAATAAACTGACAACGCCATGGCTAAAAACGAAAAAGACCAACAGACAAGCAGTAGTACACAAAACAAAACAAAGACAACTAAAGACTGAGCAACACGAATCCCACCAAGAACTTGGGGTGATCTCAGATGATCCGAAAGGGTAAGTACTGCAGATTCTGCTCTACATATATGGCACCCATCGTGTTGCATATGTTAGTACAAACCCTGTGATAAGTCTAATTATGTAGGTCACATTCGGGGAAAAGGGGACGGGATTGAAGTTACGACAATTCGAACATATCCGTTGTTATCTGTGAAACGGAAATTCCATAAAGGTCAACCAACTCGTGATGGCGTCCATAAAATTTACGAAGTGATGATTTCAACTTCATCACATGGAACTCTTGGTTTAATAGCTTCCTTGTGAGCAGCAACCCTCTATCAAGGAAATCATGATAGGAAATACAAGCCCTGGAATATTGTATCAACTGGGAGCTAATAATAGATACATATTAATCAATTTCTAATAATATCAAGTAAAAATGAAGATGTACATACCCTCTTGGTTTATCAAGACAGTTTTTCAGTCTAGTTGTCAATTCAAACGTCACCTATAATAGATTTAATATGTCAATGTGGGTATTGGAAGTTAAAATAACAATTATAATGTTTTTTCATAAAAAGTATATATTAAGATAAAAAACATAAACTGTATTTATACCATTTAAAATGTTTTACTGATCTACGAAAATACATGTAGCAAGGTAACACAATGATTTGTCAAGCATTTACCAGGGTCTTGATAGGGGTCCTTAATTTTCTGCATTATGGATGGGGTCCTTCATTTCTGTATTCTTTAAATTTTTACCGCATTAACGCTTATTCTATTGAATTCTAATGAAAATGATTTTACCATTAATCTTTTCTGTAATTAGATGATTTCATTATTTTTTACATCGTTCATTTCTGTAATCAATATTGTATTACCCAATTTATTTTATTTTCCACAGTTTATCTGATTTGGCACCCCAGCTCATTTTTCTCTATTTATTATTTCTTTGCCGTTATTTTCTATTCTGTTAACCCTATCTAGACCCTCAATTACGTGTTAATTTTACAAACCTGTTGGCCTTTCTTTACTTTTCTGCAGACAAACTTATTACCTTTCCTTCTCCTACAAAATGACAGATTTTGTTAACCACAATTACTCGTCTGCATTGCAATGTTGCAAATAAAACCCATAATTGCCAATAGTACTACCAAGACTTCTATACAATGAATTATCAAGTTATGATAAAGCGTTGCAAAATATAAATCCTTTCTCAATCATACCTTGACAAATTTTATTTTTGTTCAGATTAATTTTTAAATCGTTATAACCCTCATTATATCATTTCTAAACACTGATTCTTTGTTGGTTTGTTTGTATTCTTCGTTTTAATTTTCTTCCGTTTTCACAAATTTACAAAATATCAAAATGTTAACATAACATTGCCTGGCTACCCAAAAGATAATACGTTTTCTAAAGAGTTGAACAAATCTAACCAATGAACTGTCGACTTAACAATTTATACACACTCACCCATTTTTACAGTCTGACTCAATTGTTAATTCTACTGGCTTCTTGTTAGATTTCCAACCTCCTACCAGTACATTTTCCTGAAAAATCAAGAAAGTTTTTCTTAGAATACATCATATATTTAAAACAATAAGATCTAAATGTGTTTGATAAAAAGAAATGGAAAATGTACCCATGCTCCTAGAATTTTTTTTAAAACTAATTAAAATTAATTTTCTGTTTGCATTTCAATTACAAACGTGCACCAAAAAAAAAAAAAAAAAAAAGGAATTTCAAAAAGATTTGAATGAATCACATAATATGTATATGCATTTCTTAAAAATGAATTATTATTAAAGAAAAACAATAAAAACCTAATTGCAACACATGGAATCACATATTTGTAAAAGTTACTATGACAATTAATTAACTGCTTCAGGGAAAAGGATTGCACAATGTAGTACTGGAACCGATTTATTTCATTTGTTACTGGACAGAAAAAGAGGGTGGGTAGATATATGTTTCTTTAACAATTGAGGAGAGATGAGGAATACTAATGGAGTTCAAAATTGAAAAAATGGATAACATCCGAAACGTTTTGTATATGCTTTGCAAACACACGAAGAGGGCAAAGATAAAGACGGCCGAAATACAATGTGATTTCAATATTTTGGATGTAAGCAACTGTAGTTCACCGAACAGCCTATAACAATGAAGAGAACCCATACCGTAAAGTCAGCTTCAAAAGACATGACAAAATGTGAAAAAAACACAAACGAGCAAACCGACGACGTGATTTATAACAAGTTAATTTACGAAAAACAAATATGACAGACATGAAGCATCGACAACCACTAAAATACAGCAGCATTTCCCCTTTCTTCGGATAGGCACATACTGACTGTGACGGGGTTACACATGTTTGTGAGCGTTCATTCTATTGTCCCCTTGAAATGAAAATTTAAACATACCTTCCTTCTTCTTGTATTTCGTGGCACTAGAACTGTTAAAGGAAACGAGACGGATGCATCTGAAACATGACGATGGTTATTGTAATCATTCTCGAGTATTCAAAATTACAAAAAAAACCACGATCTCGTATTTATGACACTATATATACGTGGACATTGAACTCCTCGTTTTTAGTAGGATGAACTATGGTACTTTTCTGTCCTTATAGATATTCGAGTGGATGCCTTACTATATCAACATCTTATTTCTACATACTTACCCTTGGAGTGGGTGCTATACAGTAAGGAAAGGTCGTTAACTCTATTTTTAAACCAACAGTTATGTACGGCATAATCACTTAACCCTATCAAAATTCATTCCCTCAATTAACGTACATATTTAAACCCGTCAAACCATATCCTAGAATTTTAATTCCAAGACAAAGAGATTGTTTATTAACCCTCAACGCAATAGCAGTGGTTTAAGCAAATATCAAAAAGAACTACAATGCATTCTAATAACGGTCGTGGTAAAAGAAAGAAAACTACCAAATGTTTTCGCTTTTCTGGTTTTATTTCATTTGCTTATTTACTGTGAAAGACCGTTTTTTGTAACCTTGAATGAAGTAAAGCCCCTCCCAATCTGATTAAAACCAGGCCTTATATTGCTTGTAAGCGAAAAAGACAAATTAAAAAATCGAAATCGGCAGCTGAAACAATTCATTAATGCCTTTTAACGTGGTGCGCTATTTTAAGGCGTGTATAAATAATATGTAAATACTCACTTTGACGCAGATTTATGGTCGCTTTTGAAATGCTGACTAAATTTTCTTCAATTTTATTTTTCTGCCAAGAAAAAAAAAATAATAAAATACAAATTTTAAGATAATATAGAATACCCTCAAATCAATAATAATCCTATCCTTTTCAGTCCCGTTTTGCTACAATATCACTTGGATATTATAAAATAAAACTTGTCTTTCTTTAACACATACAATACATTTGTATAGTTGAACCCATAAAGATGATTGGATTTCCTGTTTTTGGGAGTATATCTTCTCTATAATTTCCAAAACAGGGGATGATGGCTATTATTTTTGTCAATTCATCTCGAGGTCAAAAGACTGTTCATATCTTGGTATACCACTGTCACCAGAACAGTTGGCTGATTATTTGAGAATACAGAATGAATAAGAAAACCAGAAAAAGCATGTATCAATTCTAACACAATACACGACGATAAGAATAACGGTATTCTGAAGTCGGCTATCATTTAAGAAAACATATCGCAAATTGTAAAAAAAAAACTGCCAAAAAATAATATAAATTAGTTTTTTTAATGAAAATGTTAACGAGCACATCAAAAGTACTATACATATTGTATTATGCTTGAATTCAGAATCATGATCCCATATTTTCAGTATTCAAGAATCTGAGATATGAATCTTAATTCATATAGACTAATTACACAGACATCATGCCTCAGTAGAACTTCCGCTTTTGTCTAAATGACAAACTAATTATCAGATAAATAAAGTTCCATATTCATCTGAGAAGCTTAAGGAGGATAAAAACAATGGTATAAAATTGAGAATGGAAATGGGGAATATGTCAAAGAGACAACAACCCGACCAAAGAGCAGACAACAGCCGAAGGCCACCAATGGGTCTCCAACGCAGCGAGAAAATCCCGAACCCGGAGGTGGTCCTCAGCTGGCCCCCAAATAAAATTGTGTACTAGTTCAGTGAAAATGGACGTCACACTAACCTCCAAAACATATAAATGAACTAAAATTAAAAAACATACAAGACTAACAAAGGCCAGAGGCTCCTGACTTGGGACAGGCGCAAAAATGCGACGGGGTTAAACATGTTTTGTGAGATCTCAACTGTCCCCCTATACCTCTAGCCAATGTAGAATAAAGAAACACATAGCAATACGCACAGTAAAACTCAGTTTAAAAGAAGTCCGAGTCCGATGTCAGAATAGGTAACAAAAGAAATTAAAGAACCTTAGTGAGCGCGCTCACATACCCCACGTCCCCACATTGTCACTGGAGAAATAAAACAACAGTAAGAAAAAAAAAATTGTATAAGAAAAAAAAATTGAATCATAATTTCCTATCGATATGCACATCTACGTAGTATGTCCTTATTATCGACAAAGTTTCATGAAATTCTGTTGTGTGGTTTCAGAGGAGTTGCGATGACAAACTGTTGCAGTAGTATTTTGAAGCAAATAAGTTCAAAGGGGCGTAACTCCTAGAAAAAAATTTGAATCGTAATTTCCTGTCGATATGCACATCTACATATTATGTCCTTATTATCTGAAAAGGTTTCATGAAATTCTGTTGTGTGGTTTCAGAGGAGTTGAGATGACAAACTGTTGCAGTAGTACATTAAAGCAAATAAGTTCAAAGGGGCGTAACTCCTAGAAAAAAAATTGAATCGTAATTTCCTGTCGATATGCACAACTACATAGTATGTCCTTATTATCTGAAAAGGTTTCGTGAAATTCTGTTGTGTGGTTTTAGAGGAGTTGCGATGACAAGAAACAGGACTGACGGACTGACGGACGGACAGACGGACAGACAGACGGACGGACGTGTCAAAAACATTATACCCTTCGCAAAAAATTTGCGTGGGGTATAACTAAGCAAAATGACAATGATACACACATTAACAAAGGACTACTAGCAGTTACTGACATGCCAGCTCCAGACCTCAATTAAACTGATTGAAAGATTATGTCTTCATCATATGAAAATTAAGTACAATCCCTCCCGTTAGGGGTTTAGTATCATACAATCATAAAACATAACCCGTATCATGCCAACAATTGGTTTTAGAATAATAGTGTTTATTTCCGATGCAAAGACACTATGAATGAATCAATATTAATACCAAAATATGCAATCCTTAATGACCTGACAACAGTATCGTAACTATATCCTTTCCGAATAAGTCTGTTTAAAGGTTTGGTTAGCTTTTGAGGTGAATGCCAACATTTTTGTGTTTTGTAAAGAATATTACCATAAAATATTGGATGTGAAATACCTGAACGTATTAGATGTATACATGTTGATTTATATTTACGAATGATGTCCTTGTACCGATGATAAAATTTAGTAAATGTTTTGACTAGTTTGTGATATCGAAAACCCTGGTGTAATAATTTTTCAGTAATACAGAGATTTCTTTCGTTGAAATCAAACACTTTGTTACAAACACGAGCGAATCGAACAAGTTGAGATATATAAACACCATAAGATGGTGACAAGGGAACGTCACCATCTAAAAATGGATAATTAACAATAGGGAATGGAAAATCATCTCTTTTATCATAAATTTTGGTATTCATCCATCTTGAAATAAACAAACTACATGCTACACTTTTTTAATATGATTTCTTAAAGTTAACTATGAATTTATAATTATATATTATAGTAAAACCTCTTGTTTATAATTGATTGCCATTTAAAAAACCGAAACTTGAAACCTTTCTTAAAATTCCACTATAAAATTTTACTTTACACTTCTGTATATTTACCTGCAAATTTGGAGTTTCATTTGTAGTAAATAGCTCTTTCTTTGGACAAGATTTTCGAAACTTTCGAACATTCTGGCATCGTTCCCATTCGCCTCCTTCAAAATCCTGTATAATTTCAAAGTTGTGTGAGTTAATTTATATTGAGATAATTTATATTGTTCTTACATGGTAACTATTCATGTTTGGAGATTTTTAAAAATTATTTGAAATAAAATTCAAAGAATAAAACGTATAAACAATTAAAAATATGCATTAATTTGATAAGACTCTCGCTTGTAAAGGTAAGAGATTACATAGAATATATAGACTCGTACATTAAATCTTCTACAATGTGTGTACCGTTTGTTATTCAACAGATCGAGCTTATAAGGCAGAGGGTTGATATCTAACAAATATTATTATAGAGGAGCTCTCTACAACTATTTGAATGGTCAGTTGGTGGCCTGTTTGCAAGGCAAGCATTCTATCTCTATCCACCATACCATTATTTTTCATTAGCTGTACACATTCCCAACCCTTCATCACTGTCTTTTCACCCTTTATGATCTATCTATTTTGCATAAGTTATTGATAATTTTCGTTCTGAAATATTAATATTTGTGATTGCTTTGGGAATTTAGTGTAGATTGCAGATATTTGATTGTCTCTGTTAAAACTCGTTTACAATTTTTTCTAGACTCGATGCGATTTAGTGCTTGTCATATTGTATAGCTATTGTATTTGTCTATTCTTGAAAACATTTGGTTCACTTCCAGATGTCTTCTGGTTTTTTTTTTTTTTTTTTGTGCCGTTTGGTAACTGTCTTATTAAAATAATTGCGACATGCCCCTTTTTCATGTACACATACGTGAACGGATATACTTACCGGCGATGCACACCACGCACATTTAGGGTTTAGTAAGAAGCAGTCTGAGCAGGAAAGGGCGTTACATTCATTTACATCAGCTTTTACTGAAACAAAACAGGAAGTATTGTTAACACTCATTAAAGATATCAAGCTTTTAATTTTGTTCAGCAGACATTCGTTTTCAAAGCAGTTTGCAAAACTAAACATTCTACTGAAGAAGAAAAAACTACATTAAAATTTTCTTGTTTTCCTTTTCAACAGAAAACCACTAACACATATGTATATTAAAAATTATAACAAGGGAGAGGTTAAAATTAATGAGTTGTTGAAAATAAGTGGCATTTGAATATTAAAGAGGTTAAATGACATTTTATTTTATTTCACATATATCTATAAAATCTAAATGTTATTCATCGCTACACTTCGCTGTTGACGACAATTTTAATATAATTATGAAAACTTTATAAGTTTTATGAAAAAAATAATGAATATGAATCTGAAAGACATTCGTGGCGTTACATCCAATATAACTTTGATTTTTGTTATCTAACTATGATCTATGAATCATTATGAGTAAACAAACCAACCAATCAATCAACAGTTGAAATTAGACCCAACGTGGCTATTTTCCTCTGAACGCTTTAATTCAAAAATTCTTGAAAATACTGTTCTTGTCATTAAAACTAACTATTTACGATAGTAAAACTTGACAAACATGTGGAAAAGTGAAAACCTGTCAAATTGAACTCCTGTATGGGGACGCAATGTGAACATAGTAATTTGACATGTATCTTAATATAGTATATAGAAAAATCTGTCCAAAGACTTCAATTGAGACAGCAGATGCAGTATTCACTGTATTTACAGTGGCAACATTAGACTTAACATGGGGATAGAGATTTATGAACTTTGTACGATTTTATGGGCTATCATAAATTTTTCCATTATTGTCCTCTTTTTTCCAAAATATTGCAATTGTAGCAGAAGTCTTAGGCCCTATATCATGAAATTCAATAGTTTTCTTTTTTTAAATAATGTACCTTTGGTTATCAATGAAATTATATATGCGTCTTACCTGAGATTGCAACGGAAATAAACAAAAATATTTGTATAAATTCCATATATTGATACTCCATGATATTGTATTTTCCTGTGTATATTTCCCTGACCTTTGGTCACTATTTTCTATTTTGACCGATAGTAAATTTTGTTATTTATTTGTTTTGGCACACAGTGAAATTATGAGTAAACATAATTGACACTAAATACTCTTACACATATTTGCGTTGACAAAATTGAGAAATCTAAATTTGGTGCTAAAATCAATTTTATTACCTGTTTGTCAAGGTCAAATATTTGAAGAAAAGTGATTAAACAAACTACGTAATATGTCTGCCCATGAATTAGAAGTTATATTGAATTTTATCAAAGTTTAAAAAGTAATATAAAAAATCCAATTTATTAATCACGATCCGTGATATCAAATTAAAAGAGTATTTAATAAACGGAGAAAAGTCAGGGGCTTTTAAACAACAAAACCAAAGAAAGACTCTTCCGTTTTTATTGAACGGGCCCTTTTGTATGCCTTGGCATTAGAAGAACCTATTTGATCTTTATGTTGAGATTAGATATAATTCTTTGGTACGTCTATTTAGATCTGATTTTAAATGTTGACAAAGTGCAATGCCCTAAAATCTTTGAAAAATGATAGTAGTCCGTTATTAAGAATGCTGATGGTAGTTGTATACCGATAAAATGTTTAAAAGCTATATATTTTTGTTGTTGACAAAGTTAACATTTATCAGAATTAAATCATATGTGATATACGCGTCATTTAAAAAACAACAAAACAAGACACATCTGTACAAGAGAGAGGGAAGATACTGACCAAGGGGATTTTCAAAAGAGAAATAAAAAGTCGAAAACTGTCAAACTATCCAAATTACTGTCTTTTAAGCAATTTGATTTAATGCATAAATATATTCGTATATAGATAAAAGGTAAAGTAGCAGTTTAGATCAGTTTAGGGCTGAGTTGAAATACCGGTTATAGTGAGGAGCCCGTGGTGTACAAAATACGTGTATAGAAAGGCGTCATTCATGTTTATGGATAGGGTATCTTTCATTTTCAACAAGAATATCATAGTTTTCCCACTTAAAATAGTAATAAATAAAGTATCTATGAAATACAAGTATACAAAAGGGTCTGGTTTTGGGGTCCTTCATTTCTATTTTTAAAATTTTTTGGGGCATTTTCTTTACCTTTAAAAATAACGCTTATTCTCTAAAATTCTCATAAAATTACATGACTATTAAATTTATCTGTAATTCTATGATTTCTTTATTCTATACATCCTTTATTTCTGTAATCAGTATTATATCGCTGAATTCTTTATTTTCCAGTTATTTTTTATACTTTTGCAACCCATTATTGTCTATTCTTCATTTTATTGCTGCTTATTTTTCTCTATTCATTAATTGGTGTTGGCCATTAAACCACAGGCACTTTTCTCTGATTCTTTTTAAAAATAAGACTCGTATTTGTGCTCAGTGGCGGATCAAGGGGAGGGTTCCGGGGGTTGGAACCCCCTTGTTTTTGGACGATCAATGCATTTGAATGGGGACATATAGTTGGAACCCCCCTTTATCCTGGGTTAGGAACCCCCCTTTTGAAAATGGCTGGATCCGCCCCTGGTGCTATATCAAAATGTGACACCTCTCAAAATATCGTCAAATGCGTGCTTGTCGTCCGGATATTTACCGTCATCGAATCTGGATATTATATTTAGACGTCACGTTTTTATTGCATGCCGTTGTTTTGCTATCTGTCGAAAGATTTTTCAGGTAAACTTTTGTCTTTAAGATTATATCTTCAAATAAGATTTCAAGTTTGTTGCAGAAACTGACCGCAAATCAAGATTAATCATACGAACAAAGCATAATCGTTTTTTAGACTGATAAATCTGTCTCAAATCTGATCGATTGAGCCTAGGTGTCAAGACAGGGGACAGCACTCATCAGTCTAATTCGTTTCTGTGAATACTGTATTGATGATTTATGTCATCCTAAAGCCCGATCTTATATTTTCATTTTTCTAAATTTTGAAAAAAAATATTGAAACAGTACCTATAGCTATTGAAATGTACAGAACAAACAGTTTTACTATTGTATACTAATTGATTTATAGGTAAATTGAGGCCAATAAGCGGGTATCATTTCTGTGGTTTATTTTTGCATTATTATTTGGAAAAAGGGGGAATCAACATGAAAATGAACATTTTACGACTCTTATAAAATTAGAAGTCGAGATACGCATGAGTTACTGTAGTTAAAGAGTATTCCCCATATGCGATCGTCTCATACAGATTGACGATGACAATTCTTCAAATTGATTGAATATTATCCCTTAATTACAATGCAGCATTGCTTACCTTGTTTGTAACGTTTATTTTGATTAAAAAACTGGACACAAATTGCAGGGAATCAATTCCACGATTGATGGTCTGTAGTTGTACGCACTTGTGTAAATGATTTTAAAATGTATGAATTAACCATGTGTTCATTGATATAATTAAAATAATAATCACAATAATAATTAAAGCATGTGGTTAATAAAAGCACACAAAAACTAACAGTTATACTCCCCTGTCCTTGGATCTAGTGATCTATTTATAATGAAGCTTAATTTATTCGTTTGTTCCTGTATTGCAGGACGTTTTTTTTAATATATGTTTTCTCCTCGGAGTGTAAGTTAAGTTTCATAAAAAATGAAATTAACAAATATCTGACCTTAATCTGTATTTATTTATATGAACTGTATTGTAAAATAGTTTTCATCATTAAGAGAGCTTGACATTTTTGACACACTACAGCGCTCAATTTGAAATCTTCCTCCTGTATTCTCTCAATAAGAATTCTTTCTTTTCCCATTTACAAATGTACGACTTTGCTGGAATTTTTTAGAATACAGTCGCCGATATTACTAAATTTAAGTGCTTTGAAAATGCCAGTTCAAGATAGCTGCAGTTCTGTGAGGCAGTGATATTATCATGAAGTTAGTACTGACTGTTTGGTTTTTGTTCGTCCATTGTGATATTTTTAGTGGTAGTAGTTGCAGTCTGTCATGCATACTTTTCACTTATAGTTTTAAGCATAAAGCAGGTCGTTGATTTTTCTTTTGGATGCACGGTTTCACATTTTATCACGCCGGGATTTTTTTAAAAAAGTTTTCAAAGCGATATGAGTTTTGCTCATTGTTGAAGGTATCAGTGCTCTATAGTCGTTTACATCCTCCTCCTTTGGTCTCTGGCGGAAAGTTGTCTCAATGGCAATCATACCACATTTCCTATTTATAAAAAGATTTTGTATTATATTCAAACTGGTTTTTTTCAACAGAATGAAGACATCTGCATGGCTTCTTGTTATCTCCCTTTTGATGTTTGTCGTACATGACGTTATGGCGGGAAGCTGTGTACAGTCATCTGATTCTATCAGTGGATGTAAAGATATTGGTGGAAAATGTGAAAATAAAGGAGGCGTTTGTTTTCAAGGCTTGGATGAAAGTTGTTGCTGCTCGGAAGCATTGGAGGAATGCGAAGCCGGTCAACCTCTAGGAGGAAGATTCGAAACAAAAGAAGACAACACACTTTACCAAGAAAAAGATGTATTAAAAAATAAAAGAGATGCACTGCACAATAAAAGAGATGAATTGAACAAAAAAGGAGATAAGTTGAACAAGAAAAGAGATGAATTGAACAAGAAAAGAGATGAATCGCACAAGAAAGGAAAAGAAAATGAATCAAGCAATAAAAAAGATGAACTTTAGAGTAATATAGACAATACATACAGAGTTTTTAAATATTTCATTCAAATTTCAGGTCTTAGTGCTTTGATCATCACCAAATTGACTGACATCTTTATATTTGAGACATGTTATCATAACAATATATTAAAAATTGTAGAACGATTGTTTTTGTACTATATAACTCTACTAGTATAGGATGTATACAAAAAAACTAAATCACACTTAATAAATTTTGAGCACTCTGTATCTTTTGGTAATTCAATTTGTTGTTCATGTGAAGTACAGTTATGGTTCTAGATGGTTTATCTAAAACAAATTATACCCGTTTTGTTGATGTTAGGTGAAAACTCAGATGCAAATTTCATAAATATGATAAAGGTGCTATGGATGTAAATTGGATTTCTATAACATTATCATGATCATTAAATAAAAAAACCGACTGAAACTCGACGAAAATTTAACACCGTTTTGTTGTTAGTTCCCTAACGTTCAACTGAAAATATTTCATGAATGTTTAGAATGATATACAGAGAACTTTTCATATCATACTAGAATATAAAATAAGGAGATGTGAAATGATTGACAATGAGAAAACTATCAAACAGAGTAAAATGAAGCGGATATAGGCAATCATAGGTCATTGTATAGCCTTCAGCTATTAGCAAAACTCATACTGTAGTGTCAGCTATAAAAGACCATACACATGACGAAACGTGAAATAATACAAACGCCAAAAAAAAAAACAAAACCAAAAAAAAAAAAACGGCGTGATTATTGACAAATATGACAGACATCAACCAACGACAAACACTGAAATACAGGCTCCTGACTTGGAGCAGGCACATATAGAATGTGGCGGAGTTCAACATATTTGTGAGCGCTCAAGTTCTTAAGTCCTGTCCTAAGTCAGGAGCCTGTAATCCAGTGGTTTTCGTTGATTGCTGCCTGTCATAGTTTTTTCTTTTATTGTATAAATCATAAATCAGAACGCATATGGTCATGCCAAGGACCTTTGATATCTTATCATATGGTATTGGTTTTGCTCATTGTTGAAGGCCGTACCGTGCCGAGTAATTGTTTCGTCTTCGTCCTTTGGTCTCTAGTGGATATAGTGACTCATTAGTAATCATACCACATCTAGTTTTATTTATATTTGCTTTTAACAATGTTAAGGAAAGTTTTTCCATGTGTACAAGTTTGATTGATTGTTGGTTGCTCAACGTCAAGTGGCAAATATTTCTTTCATGTTCAGGACAAGAACAAATTAACAATAAATACAATAGGTAGGTCCTGTAAAAGAGGCCATCCAGGATGAAAGTTGTGGAAATTTAGACCGCCACTTGATAATGATGGTTGTATATAGGGATTTTGCCTTGCAACAGACCACCACCTATAGACCCTTCAAAGAGTTGTTGTAATGGTTCTTAACGTGCAGAGAGCGTGACACTCTCTTTACACGATGAATCGGATTTAACATCCCCATTCTGACTGGACGTGGCTGCGTACCTGTACATCCCGCACAGCCAAAAGGACGCCCACATTTGCAAGGTATTACTGCCAGTCGGAAGAAGACCACAGTGATTATATTTCGATTTCCCGGTCACCATTGGGGGCCGTGTGTACAAGAGGGTAGAATCATAGTTTCGTTGTTCACAGGTCTTGTGTCTTATATCGAAGTTAAATTTAGTACAAAAAATACGCATAAATTCAGCTGAAGGTCGTACGGTAACCTATCATGCTTAAATCTTCGTCATTTGGACACCGATTGATAGTTGTTTCATTGGCAATCATACCACATTTCCTTATTTTATATTTCATTACAATGGCCGTACCTGGATATGGCCTTGCATGCTTTCCCTTGCAATGACATTGGACCAATTCATGTATTAGTTCCAGCAATAACTTGATGAGGATTTCAGGGTGAACAGTTGGAAAAAAATTGACCCCAAACAATATGCATTCCATCTTTGCTAATCGAATTATCCCGCCCTCCATTCCCTTGTACAGAAGTGCGAATTTTATATTATGTTTTATTTGTTCTCCTGAATATACGTGATAATTGTTCTTTAAAATTTTAATTTTGATCACTACAGAATAATCGAATGTTTCAGAGATAACCCTTCTGTAATAAAAACACCAAATTCACTAAATAGTTTGATACCCGTTAAGTCCAATTAAGGTATTATACAGTCTACTTCATAAGATTAAAGTTGGCATGGTGTATAGGGAAAATATTTATATATATATATATATATATATATATAAAAATGCCTAGCAAGATTTTGTGAGGTAGACAAAATTGACCTTAAAACGATCGTATTGAATTTTGATGTACAAAAATAGGCAGACCGGACATATTTTGACTTTATTTACTGACAACTTTTGTGTGGGATTAATTGTAATTATAACATTATAATGAGACTGAAAAATGTTTTTTTTTTAAAGATAAACAATTATTTTACCTGGCGTAGCCGTGCGTAAAATGTATTTCGGCATTTCTCTTCGAAAAATGACTTGTTTAATGGAATAAAACGTCTGATTTGTAAACTTTCTCTTTTTCTCCAGAGTAGGCTATCAAAAAATAATTGATCTACTCTATATGTGGAAAATTTTGTGAAAATGAAGAAGTGGCAATTCTGACCTTTCATACCTTTAGTTTGTTTGATAAAAAATAATATGGACTCGTCCAGTGTCCAGTTTGAAGGTCATTTAAGTTACTGCACATTCTGCTTTAATCAATATACATGTATGAAAAAAAAAAAAAAAAAAAAACCAGTTTAAAGGTAAATTAATAATAACTTCATCCAATCAAATTGCGTAAGATTCAATAACAATGACCGGTCCACATCATAATAAGTAATAGGGGTAAACTGGGTAGGGAGAAAATGACAAATATTTTATGTTCATTTTTTGCAATAAACAATAAAAATTTGTCAACCAAAAGTTATGGTATAATTTCAAAAACATGTAGTTCTGTATTGGTATAGTTTTCGGATCTTTCATTTGCGTATTTAAGGCATTATAAAGTTTGGGCTTCAAAAGTCTACATAATTATTGACTTTATGCAGAAAATTCGCCCTTTTAAAAGTAAAATCATTTCTCAAAATATTGCAAAAAATTTCATTCTGATTGGTATAGTGGCATTGTCATAAAGTGTGTTAAAGTGAACCGTGGTATAGCACATACGAATTCCCTCACAAAATGTTATCACACACTATAAAGTACCAGTCAGGTACATAATAAATACTATATACATGTAAGGCCATCGACGTGAACCTTTTACTTCTTCTGTGTACATACTGGGAGCAGTATATCTATAGTCAATATATATGTGCCTGGTCTTATAAAGGAACAAATGCAACCTACTACCGAAAAGAGAAAATTCAGAAACAAACAGTTCTCAAAAGTGAGGTCTTTCATTCGAATATATGGATTAAGATCTTAAAGGGGAATGTTCATACACTTTGTTTCGGGAAATTCAACGAATAGTTCTCCGCAGTACAGTCTCCCATTAAAAATACATGTATGAGCTAGGGTCTTAAAATGAAAGTTCGTGGTGTATCGTCTCGGAAACATAAACTTTACTGAAAAGTGTTTAAATTTTATTGCAGAATCTGCATAAATGATACTTTATTTATATTTTCGTCCTGTATATATGCATAAAATATTTACCAATGGAAGTTAATTAAGCAACAATCCTTGATTTTATCCCAAATCAACCTTGTATCGTCTGTTGAGGGAGACATATATAGAGTACACCTTTTCGTGAATACAGTCAAATAGACAGAAAACATTTTTTCAGCAATAGAGTTATGTTGTCATAGGAACAATAAATAACCTGAAATCGAATACATTATTGTCAGTTAGGGGCAAGTTGAAGCCCGCCTCCGGTGCGGGATTTTCCCGCTCCGTTGAAGACCCATTGGTGGCCTTGGACTGTTTTCTGCCCCTTGGTCGGGTTGTTGTCTCTTTGACGCATTCCCCGTTTCCATTCTCTATTCTATTCTAATATCTGACAAGGTCATAAAAAAGTGCATATGTAGGATCATAAGAACACATGCAACTTATATTATCGGATAACCTTGAATAAATGTGACGTTTATATCAGAACCAACAATAAAATAATTTATCACAATAATTGAGCATGAAGCTTCACGACGGTAGAACAGAAGATTCAATTGTCTTATATCTCTTCAGTTTAACAAGGTTAGACTTTTGCCGACCATACTGTTGCTATCTTAATCAGGATCACCTTTATCGCATGCAGTCAAGGTCAAAATGTTTTTATTCCTTTCCAGGGTCACAACTACCTTTTCCCAATGTAAGCAATAAAAAACCCAAAATCAACCAATGATATCTTATCTAATATTGTGAAAGCCTTGGTAATAAATTTATTCTTTTCTCTTATCTTTCTCACTGTCTGTAAATTGATTTCAAAGGACTTACATGAACAATGGCTTCGACTGTACCTTGGCCCTGGTCAACTGTTGACAGTGATGCCATGAACAAATATCAAAAAGCGGTAAGCGCAGTTTATGAGTATGGTGAAATGAAAAATGATGAATTAAAAATTTTATGTAGCAAATTTTAAATTGAAAAATACTTCTGTACTTAGTGTAATATTATATAGCAATGTGGGATTAATGTTAATAACGCTTTCGAGTCGTATAAAAATTTGAAGATAATCATATTTTTCTAAATCAAGTATGCCAAAAGTTTAACTAATTTTTACCAGCTGAAACCTCAAAATCTAGGATAAAAAAAACAAGCTTAATAATGTTTTTGAACATATGTTTAATTAATTAAGTAACAAAAATTCTTTCAGTATTACATGTGGGCAATTAAAGAATTTCATTAGGAGAAAATAAAATGAAATACATACTAACTTTCTGGCGCTCTCTTCCAGTTATACAGCGGTGTGTGATCGTATCCGTCGGGTCTTGATCAAATGATAATGATCGGTTGTATACGGAGTGTTAAAACTGTCGAAACAGTAATTTGTTATTCGATGGTCGTATATTGAATTGGTAGGACAAACTTACCCCTAAATTTATTTCACTCATAGGACTTTTCCGTTTAAACTCCTTAAATTTTTACTAAAATTTACAGTATCACAGCTTCATAAATTGTACCAATGGTTTGAACAACATTATAATACTGAACGTTTAACCTAATTCAGGATGGCTGAAAACTGCAATCATATCAAACTTATTTATAAAAAGAATGAGTAAGAAGAAGGGTCTGGATTTGGGGGTCCTTCATTTCTGTATTCTTTAAATTTTAAATTTTAATGCCATTTTTCTCTATTCTTTATACTTTTTGCCCATTATTCTTTATTCTTTATATTTAAGCACCTCATTATTCTCTATTCTTTATTTTTTTGTCCATTTTTCTCTATTCTTTATATTTTTTGCCCATTATTCTCTATTCTGTAAACAACACCCAAACCCTTAAAAAGGATATTCTTAACAGAACTCACATTTCTTTCGGAGGTAAAGCTATGAAATATCTTTCCAGTTCAAAATAATTCATTTTGGTTTTAGATGTCACTCAATGCCAAATTTTACAAATCATATGATCTATGTTACATGTAATTAGAGGCTTTTAGTATAATATGAAGATATTTGGAACAAACGCGCAAGTGATTCTTTTAACCTTAGTCTACATCCTTAAAACCCTGAATATTTTTTTAATGTTAGCAGGTGATACCTGCATGCGAAAGAGGAAAAATCCGTATCATTTCCATTATACTTTTTGGTGATCCGGTATAAAAATTTTCGGGAAATCGTATGTTCCTTTATTATGTTTCAGGAAAAGTCCCGAAAAATGGGAAAACGGAATGGCATTTATCAGTAGTGCTCTTATTAAAGATAAAAACATTTAAAAAATTTTGTATTTATAAATATTTTCATTTTGATTTTATACTTCATCTGGACCTTCATCCTCTGAAATAAAGCAAGTGTTACACTAAAAGAGGGCGAAGTTTGTAAAATGACACGAATTTTACTTTCATTGTTAACTTTTATTGCCATATTTCTTTTAGGACAACAGATATACAAATTGCGGGAAATATTGTCCTCTTTCATGATGTTAAAGGAAAATACCTCCCTTTGACAATGGCGTCCCTCTGATGTTATAGCAACACGATGACTGTCCATCGAAAACCGCCAAGATTTACTGCGCACAGGCGAAAGACAGAATTCAGATAGTTTAGGATTTTGGACAATCTTATTAAAACTTAATCTCCTCACTCGCTCATTTCATATGATTGGTCTCTGCGATTTTGATTTTTTTTACTTAAATCTACGATTTTTTCACTTACTGAGGACTTCATCCGCTATATTCACTTTGTGTGTATTATCTTGAAAACTTATATGAGGCAGATGTTTGTAATGAAAATTCTTTATTAATTTCTGTATTCTTTCCTGTAATTAGATGTACAATTTCGCAAAAATCGTATGCTTTACAATATGGCAGCCACCGTCAACAGGGTAATGAGCGAGTGCAAATGTTGTTAAATAAATAAATTTGGTGTATTTACTGTCTTCTGATTGGTTAAAAGTATTACCTTTATTTTCAATGTTGTCAATTTTTATGGCGCATGCCCACTCTGACGTTGTATATTCATACGCCAACATGTGTGTACGTTGTTATTGTTAATATAAATAATATAAAAAGTTCTTTGAGCCTTATTTTTGATAGAAATTTATTTATAATGAATGGCAATAATTTATTTTGAATTTATTGAACCATAAAATTAATTTTTGACTCTTCACATTTTACATAATCCGCTTCGCGGATTATTCAATGTGAAGAGTCAAAAATTAATTTTATGGTTCAATAAATTCAAAATAAATAATAGCCATTCATTAAATGGTTAACGATGTTGGATTCAATAGTATATTGATTTTTCCTTTTATTAGCTTACCTTACAAATAAGTCAACGTCAAATGACAAATTATGACCAATTGTTATCTCTCTGTTGTATCCCAGATCTACATAAGTACCACTATATACGATCAATACCTGATTGCAAATATTAAAATATTGATATCAGTCTCACTAGGTAAGCGATACAGGCTCTCTGTTTGTTTTCTTACTTCGACCGCGTATTATAGATATACATAGATTATCAGCAATACAAATATTTTTGAGCCTCTAATTATGTGCTGTATTCTGCCAACCTAATCCTTTTTAAAGTATGAATTCGTCAGATGGAGACTGAGTAGAACTACTGTCTTGTAGAAACGTTGCAAAGCTCTTATTCATTGCCCTGCTTTGGTTATACTTTTGGTGTTTTTGTTTGTTTATGAGCTCTTCATCTTTTGAATAAGTTTGGATTCTCAAATATTTTGGGTTCGAACATTACTGAAGAGACATTTATTGTCGAAATATGCATCTGGTGCAGTAAAATTGGTCGCGTTTATGTTATTAATCCGTGTTCAAAGACTTAATGTTAGATTGAACTATAAATGTGTCTTTTTTCCATTATAAATGAATAGAAAGACAGTACACTTGTATTTGATTTTACTTACATAGCATTAAGGTTATTCAGTGGTTGTCTTATACCGTATCTAAAAATATATTTCATTATTTTGAGAATTTTGTTTTTGTTTTGACGGTAGATCTTTGATAGATTCTGTTTAATTTATTCACAACTAGTTTTAGAATCGAAACTATTCAGAGCTAACTCGAATAATTCAAGCCATTTCCGTCTCCGATTCTCTCCGCCTCCAAGGATTGATCGTAGTGGTCGGAATAAAACGAATGGATTATTCTGGTAATTTAGAGCTTGATCTATAATATGCACACTTGTTTGTTGTTGATACCATTTGTTTTTATCATTTGGTTGCTGTCTACTTGACGTTTACCCCACATATTCTTTTAATCACACAGATTGTGCTCAACTCATAGCCAATTTGTCTTCTATTCTGTGTGTGTCCTAAATTATGATTTCAAAGAGAAATAATTAAAAAAGTTTAATCGACTTTTCTACAATGTAAACAGATAGGTGGGTGGCATCTTTTCCCCGAACAATTCTTAACTAGTTTCTTCCCCAGATTTTATTTTCATTTTTTTATGCTACAAATAGTAAGTAGCCATTTTTTTTTAGGAAACTGATGACACGTGAATTAAAATATAAATAGTGTAAAGGTTGCAATTGTTTCGCAATCTAAACTTATACTATACTGACACATTTTCAATGTACTGTCGGTCTAATCATGTAATGGAACATGGTGTGACATTGATATTTCAATATGACACTATTCTTAAACACGGATTAAAGATTTCTACAGGGCAATGGTTTAATTCACTTTAAAGGTTTGACAGGAAACAGTAATATAAGAAACAACAGGTCCAACGGAGCCTGTATAGGTCACCTCCGTGCATTTTGCATGAAACGAACACAATGCATCAAGATTATTAGTGTAGAATTAGGAATTGTGTGAGCACACATCCTGTCCTGCAGATCGTTTTTGTCTGTTTATTATAGTTTTGAAGATAATACGCAAGCATTTGAAAAAATCTGTGATGTATGTCTAACAACACATGTAAGAGGTCTATTGACGACTTATATGAGGGTCTGGAATAGGGGGTCCTTTATTTCTGTATTCTCTATTTTTTTGGGGGGCCATTTTTCTCTATTTATACGTTTTGCCCATTATTCTCTATTCTTTATATTTCAGCACCTCATTATTCTCTATTCTTAATTTTTTGGTCCATTTTTTCTATTCTTTATATTTTTTGGTCCATTTTTTCTATTCTTTATATTTTTTGCCCATTATTCTCTATTCTGTAAACCCCCATCCCCACTCTCTTCTATCGTTTTGACCTATTTGTAGATCATGATCTTATTTTGTTTATCATTTTGGTTGTTAACAGTTGCGCTCTATCTTTATAGTTATTTCCAAAAACTCATAAATGGGGAAAAAGTCGTCATGCTAGGACTATGAAAATCCTATAAGGAGTCGACTGCCGATTTCGGTCATGTCGACTTATTTGTAGATGTTATTTCGCTAATCTTTTTTATGATAACAGTTCCATTCGATCTATACTAAAGGCAATAATTCCATTAAGGAGTCGACTGAAGATTTCGGCCATGTTGACTTATTTGTAGAAATTGTCTTGCTGATCTACTTTGCCGGTTAAAATTTCTCTCCATCTGTTATAGTTTTCAATATTATAGCTCCAATGCAAAATATGGGTAAAATAGTCATTGAGGGCAATAATTATTGTTGGCCATGTTGACTTATTTGTAGATTGTTATTTTTTGCTGATCATTTTTGCTACCTAAAATTCCCTCTATATAACTACTAATTTTCAAAATAATAGCAAATAACGCTAAAAATGGTAACAAATGTCATGTAGGGGTAAGACTCTTAAATGGGGTCGACAGACGATTTCGGTCATTTGATTTTTCTGTAGATTATTTTTTTTTTTGCTGATCATTTTTGTCGAGCCTTCGACTTTTGTCGAAAAAGCGAGACATAGCGATCCTACGTTCCGTCGGCGTCGGTGTCGTCGTCGTCGGCGGCGTCCACAAATATTCACTCTGTGGTTAAAGTTTTTGAAATTTTAATAACTTTCTTAAACTATCCTGGATTTCTACCAAACTTGGACAGAAGCTTGTTTATGATCATAAGATAATATCCAAAAGTAAATTTTGTAAAAAAAAAATTCCATTTTTTCCGTATTTTACTTATAAATGGACTTAGTTTTTCTGCCAGGAAACATTACATTCACTCTGTGGTTAAAGTTTTTGAAATTTTAATAACTTTCTTAAACTTTCCTTGATTTCTACCAAACTTGGAAAGAAGCTTGTTTATGATCATAAGATAGTATTCAGAAGTAAATTTTGTTAAAAAAAAAATATTTTTCAGTATTTCACTTATAAATGGACTTAGTGTTTCTGCCAGTTAACATAACATTCACTCTGTGGTTAAAGTTTTTAGAATTTTAACAACTTTCTTAAACTATCTTGGATTTGTACCAAACTTGGACAGAAGCTTGTTTATGATTAAAAGCTAGTATCTGGAAGGAAATTTTGTTAAAATTTTTTTCCATTTTTTTTCCATATTTTACTTATAAATGGACTTAGTTTTTCTTCCAGTTAACATTACATACAGTCTGCAGTTTAAGTTTTTAAAACATTTATTAGATTCATAAACTATCCTGGATTTTTACCAAACTTGGACAGAAGCTACTTACAATCAAAAGATAGTATAGAGAGGAATATTTTAATTAATTTTTTTCCTTATTTTTGTTGAGCCTGCGATTAACAGCAAAAGTAGGCGAGACACTGGGTTCCGCGGAACCCTTACAAATTTTTGCTGTTTACAGTTTCTCTCTTTCTATACTAAAACTTCACAAAAAATGCCAAATTAAAAAAAAAAACGAATGAAAATCATCTTTGAAGGGTAATAACTCCTAAAAGCAGTCGACTGACGATTTCGACTATGCTCACTAGTTTGTATATCTTATTCTGCTATTTACAGTTTCTCTCGATCTACTAAAGTTTCATTGAAGGGCAATAACTCCTACAAGCAGTCGAGACAATTTCGGCCATGGAGATTTATTTGTAGATCTGTTTTGGTTGATCATTTTAGCTGTTATCTATCTACACTATAGTTTTGATCAAAAACGCAAATTTAATAAAAATTGTCATTTAAGGGCAATAACTTGGACAAGAAGTAAACTGACGGTTTTGGTCATTTGAAGTCTTTTTTGCTAATCCTTTTTGCTGTTTTTTTTTTTTTTTTTGTTTAAAAGGAAAATAACTGCTATAAGGAACAAATGGACGTTTCGTATGCTTTCAAAATCAACACGACACGAATATAATGGCAAAATTTTTTTTTCTGTCAAAATAGACATAGAATTTAATATAAATGAATACGCGTTAAGTACTGAAGATTTTCATTATTATCATTATTATGGTATTACAGTTGCATTATTATGATCAATAAGCTTTCTAGGTTTTTTTTTGTACAAAAAGGAATATTCTTGTCTATATGCATATATATTGAAAGCATATATTTACGTTCGCCTTAATGTTATAATCATTTACAAGAATATCCAGGATGCATTGAATAAATCGATTAAGGTTGTACATATATGTCACTTATAAACAGGTGCTCACTGGATTGATTGATAGATTGTTGGTGTTTAACGCCACTTACAGAACATTTGACTATATCGTGGTGGCCAGTTGTTATTGGTGGAGGAAGACGGGGTTCCAGGAGAGAACCACCAACCTTCGACAGGAAAACTGGCAATTCTAATCAATTAAGATAGGAGTCGAACGAACTTGCTAAAGGTGGGATTTAAACTAACAACCTCCGTGTTGACAGGCGAGTGATTTCTATAGACTTACTACTTCTACCACTTGACCACCGAGGTCCAAGGTACTCACTGGATGGGCATTATATATTATCTGTAAATTAATTCACGGCGCATCCACTATATATATAGAGAGTTTTTTTTTTTCATATTTCCTTAAACTTTCCTTTTTAAAAATATAAATATGACGAAATCCTCATTTACATGACGACTGTATTACGTATTACGTGTAAATTAAAAATTACCCACTAACAAAGACTGTGTTTGATGATAAGGCAACAACGCATTGACACTCAGAACAAACTCTTCCCTAACATACATATATATATATCATAAATTGGAAAATTTACTTTTTAAAATTACTAATTGAAAAAATTATTTAGTGTTTAGTAACCGAGAAAAGGTATGCAATACAGATACTACCTATGATAAAGTGATTGCAGAAGAAGTTCTATAATGCATGGGATTGCCATGGCAACTAATTTTAAATTCGGATGCTTCGAGTTGTTTCATTGCACACACAGGGGTTGCGTAGGATAGTAAATAACTTGTATTATTTGTGACATTCATAACGAATAAAACAAAGGAATTTTCTTCCTTCTGCTGTGATAGACACTACTTCTAGAGAACTACATGTTATAGTCTTGCCAAGATAAAATAGTTCTTTCTCTCTGTAGCGTAGCTTGGAACAATTCTGATTCTGCTGAGTTGCTGTTTCGCTAGTTAAAGTAAGATTTTTTTACTTTTTTTCCTAGTAATGTTTCAGTATACTAATTGTGTGTGGTCACTATAATTATTGAGACTTGAATGACATTTATTATGTTTCACCTCATAATTTTTTCATAGAATTTCAAATTATATCGTTTTCGTGAAGGGTATAACTCGAAGGTTTTTACGATTGAGCTCGTAATTCACACTTGTTAGCAATATGACTTTGTAAATTATAAAAAAATTTTGAACGAAAACTGCTGTTTTACGCGTTAAAATGCATGTAATCCGTTAAGCTTATGTTTTCAATCAAAAACTTATTTCTTGTTTGATAAATATCAGTTTCTATTTATCAATAAACGATTGAAAATTTTGGCAGGAATCGAATATATTATGCAAACCATGTAAAGAAATCAATACTTAATGCAAACGTAGGAGTATGCTCGCGATTCTGTTTGAAGGGTAGATTTACGGTGAAAAGTGACCCAAGAACTGAACATAAATGTTGATTTATACCAGTAAAAGTTTAATTCGTTCATAAAGCTATGTCTTTCACAACGAACAATATGTTTGGTGGAGGAAGTCGAAATGCACGGAGAGAACCATTTTCGATTTTCGATTAATACAAACAGAGGCTAAGATGAACTTATACGATCACTCTGCCACCGAGGCCCCAAGTGTAATGAAGAAATGTTCCATATAATACATTTACAAAAAGTTAAACTTTGCATGTGAACATGTTGCCTGCTCTTTGGTCGAGTTGTTGTCTCTTTGACACATTCCCCGTTTCCATTCTCTATTCTATATTAGATTGAATTGATGAAACTAAGAAAAAAAAAACAAACTCCTCAAAGTTACCAGGCTGATAATTTTGTATGCCAGACGCGTGTTTTGTCTACAAAGGACTCACCAGTAAAGCTCGAATCAAGAAAGATAAAAGGCAAAATAAAGTATGCAGTTAAAAAGCACTAGGGACCAAAAATTTCGAAAAGTTTTGTCACGATACCAAGGGTGCAATCATTATCTGAAGTCAGTGACCTTCTCTCCCTCCTAAGAAAACTAAATAAATCTATATATAGACGGATAACTGTTAATCAAGCCTGGGGTTCTGACTAACGCGAAGATGAGGTTCGGCCCGGATCCCAGGCTACTGTTAATTGAGCATTTTATTTGGTAGAACCCTTTTATCAAATATAAAAATAATTCATGAAATATAATAATTGGTCTATTTCTGCATACATTGATATGAGTAATTGTTTTCAGCTCCCTTTGAATTCGGTTTAAATTTCACAGTTTACTTTTATATTGGTAAAACACGCACAACTCTGGGTTTCGGTATTTACAGAAAGTAGGAGTTCCCTTTGAAATACCTTCTAGTCAATCCTATCATAACTTTACTTGATTCTATTATTAATTTGTTTTTCAAAAATTTTCCACCATTTCTTTTTCGCACGTGTCTGAAAAAACATAAAAGTGTGATTGCTAATTAACTGTTTAATTACATTTTCATATTGTTTAGTATTCCAACGATAGCATCTGGATATATTTATAAACAGAAGTAAAGGTCGATGAGGTAAAGTTAATACTAAATTTCCTGATATACATGTTTGTATTTTATGGCCGCAGACTACCGTTAAGAGCGCGTGCCAAGCTTACGCCTCGTGCTCTACATACTTAGGTGATTGACTAATAGAATCTTCTAGTTTATTTTGATAAGTAATATAGTATCATGTCTGCTGATGCATTACAATGTTTTCGGACAACATAAAGTACTTAATCAAAAGATACAAAAATAATCATTGTAGACAGGGATACTCGCGGTTGTGTAAGCATACAATGCTAATATTTGTAAGGAACAAGAAAATAGAGAGTTACACGCGTAACTAGACATGCAGGCGTTTTTTTTTAAATACAAATTGTCTTCGTAGAGTTACGAATCCATTAGAAGCTTATTTTACTCCTCTTAAAAAATTAATAAAAAATACAATTCTTTATGAATGAACATTCTTATGTACTTTTAACAAGTTATCAAACAAAAAGTAGCAATGTTCCAGGTCGTATAGCTGGGTGTTAATTGTGAATATATTACATTCCCCCTTTTTTTTCTCGCATACTATATAGATATAAGAAGATGTGGTATGAGTGCCAATGAGACAACTCTCCATCCAAGTCAAAATTTATAAAAGTAAACCATTATAGGTCAAAGTACGGTCTTCAACACAGAGCCTTGGCTCACACCGAACAGCAAGCTATAAAGGGCCCCAAAAATTACTTGTGTAAAACCATTCAAACGGGAAAACCAACGGTCTAATCTATATAAAAACGAGAAACGAGAAACACTTATGAACCACATCAACAAACGACAACTACTGAACATCAGATTCCTGACTTAGGACAGGTGCACATTATGTTTCTACCAAATTTTTATCAGTTTGCATTTAATTATAAGATGTATAATATGTTTAGAGCATTTCCGCTTTTATTTCATCAGCATAAGTATTTCTTTTAACGTTATTTACGGATAAATATGCATACTTTCAAGTTTTTTCTTCAAAGTTGATTTACATGTTCCAATCACTCATACACCTCCTTTTGATGTTAAGAAAATCATAAATGAAAATAAACAACAACAAAAACCAAAATAAAAATAAAAATAAAACACACATCCACACAAAAATAGATAGAATAGAATATTCCATTAAGATAACATAGTGAAATGCTACATATACATTTCTTCTGTCATTATGTAATCTAATTTCATGGCTAATTAAAATGATCAGAAGCAGCTACAAGTAGATTGAGATACATAGAAATAATTGTTTATTATCCTGGTTTCTATCTGTTTGATTTATACAATTAAATATCATGTCAACTTCTAAGAGGAAGATCCCCCATATATCACGAGGGGCAACCGACATAATGTATAAATGATAGTCAGTACTATATGCATGTCACATTCCGAAGAAGTAGTCGGAGGATAAACAAGCAGTGCACGTTAATAGGTATGTCTTGTGTGGGTTAATTTAGCTTATTTTGGTTTCATCAATACTTAATCTATAATATGCAAAGTGAATTAGACAAAAATAAAAATAAAAAAAAAAAAATAAAATAAATAATTAGGAGACTTTGTTGTATACGGAATTTACATGTTATTTACTGTCTATGAAACGAGCGCTATAGTGATGAAAATAAAGAAAAAAAAGCTGATATATTAATTTCCACAAAAACGTACATACATTTATTTTACTAAACTTAGAATGTGGTATTGTAATTTATTTTAAATGTACTTTTGAAGCGGAGTATGCCTCTAAAATATACGTTGCTCAATCTTTATAAATTGAGGATATGGAACTTGTTGATACTTGCGATATCTGTTCGCTTGCACATTGTTTCTTGTAACCGAACTTCCACATCTTAGCGGATTTCACTTTCTGAAGTGACTTGAATGCATTATGTTTTCTAAAATAAAATCTATCGAGTTATTTTGGTGTTTCTTAATGCACACTTTGCATTTTACACAGCTTTTTTAAAACCACAAAGTAGATTTCATTGAAATAATTCGCAGAATGTTTTTTTTTTTTGCATCATACATTCTTTACATTTTCAAAGGTAGTGAATATTTTTTGATTCATTCAATATGGATGTGTCAGACCAACTATTCATTAATAAACAAAAGAGTTTAAGATAATGGCGCTGTCTTCATATACTGCCTGCAAATATGTGCATTATTCTATAAAATAACTCAAGATGAACATGAACAACGTCAAAATGTTAATATTTAATTTTTCAAAAGTTAATTTCCCTTTCCTGAAAAATTATACACCTACGTCATTTGCGTGTTGTAATAGCATCTACTATTTTATTTGCTACTCCATCGTATTTATCAAATACAGTTAATATCAGAACTAAACAAAAATTCTAGTCGCCTTTTCTACTTGGATTACCAATTACACACTCTGATTTGACTGGGAACATGTTTACCTACAATGTAAGTGTCCTATTCCATAGATCTATGCCTATTCTAACACCAAATTTGAAGCATAGTAGTATATTTCAACGAACAGACCTTGACAAATTCTGTACGATGAATGCTAAAGAGTATATTTGTCTGTAATATCATTGCCGACTTTTCCTTATTGCCTAAACTGTATTTTTCAGTATTTTCTGCTGTTTCCACAGGCGGTTCCGAAATTTTGTTTAAAAGGTTTCTGGGGGATTTCACCTGTAAAAGATGGGACCTAACCTCGATTTAGTCGATTTATACAGCATTTTGAAAACGATAAAAAAGGGGGATAACCCCTGTTCCCTTTTATTGGCGATCAATGTCACGTACGATATACATCTATGATTAGGTGTTAGTGTTCTCGATCTCACACTTCTGATACAGACTGAGTCACCTTTCCGACTCTTCGTTTGATTTTAAAAAAAATTGCTTTGAATTCCCTCTTACATAAGAGAATCTTACGTCAATATTTCAAATGATGATTCTGTTATGTTTGACCGTATATTTTAGATCTTCGTATGTTATGCAATAAATATATCTCCCATTATATTTTCCGTAGAGTCAACATCAATCATTCGTTCATTGAGGTTTATACGACAGGAATTCCACAAATACATATAATTTCTATAAATAATTAGCTAGTTACACTTTTTTCTTCGTTATTTAAGCATTTGATTTCAATTAACAGACGAGGAAATTAGCGTCACTGTGTATTACCGGTGAATCTAAATTATACAGATCAATCTTGATCATATTAATCTTGTTAAGTGGTCAGTTAATTACTATTGATCAGTGAAGTAGATAATATGTTTGGACTGGAATGTATCTCTATAATGGTATGCATCTTTATTATATGCAGATACACTTCACTCTTAGACGCCGCATCTATTTTGACAATTTTCTTGCGGTGTTCTTGCCTCGTACTGACCCAATGACCTTATTTAAATCTTTACATGCTTTTTTCCTTTAAACATTGAGGTTAGGAGCATTTTCTTTTTATTCTTTTCAACTAAAATGATTTGAAGGTTAGTTCATAAAACATAAGGTACTAAATAAATACAAATAAAACTCATTAAATTCCTGTAGTTTTTCTTGTCAAAAAGTCGTGACGAAAGCAAACATATTCTTTCCAGTTACTTTGCGAAAAAAGTACATTAAGCTACGGATGACTACGGTCATATCATAACAGAGCAAATGAACACCGACTTACTGGTTTTTGCGCATTTAAAAAAATTTCAATCAATCCATTTGGTTCTCCTGTACGGGACGCAATTCTAATACATTAAATTGGTTTCAAATACTTAATGCGAAACGAGTACTACAGCAATAGGCCCCTTCACGGTTAGTGCAGCCATGTTGAATAGAGGCAAGATTTTCATAATGGAGGTAAAAATGGTTTGAAAAATACGGGAAAACATCATTTAAACAGAACTGTTGCTTAGAAACATGCATAGGATTTCCCGTACTTTCATACTATTTCCACCTCTATCCTAAAAATCTGCCCCCTATTCAATATGGCCGAAATAATTGGGAGGTGGCCTATTGAAAACAGGCTATATTTGTTACAAAAGATGAGTGCATATTACTCTTGCAATAATATCAACATCAGAATGATAGCATGATGAATCACAATTCTTTTTAATCTTATGCTATAATATATAAAGGTTCCCTTTCAGAACCATATTTGAATATTGTAAAAATATACCAGACAATTACATTATTCCTGGATTATTATTTTACGCAATATGAAATTATTTTATAGCTAAAAAAAAAAAAAAAACACACATAACAACAGATGACTCAACCACTTTTACTTTTAGATTTTTTTCTTAAAGATTTGCATCTTCTTATAACAGCACATGCATCAATTTGTGTTATGATCAGTATTTTGTATTAGTAATTGTATTTGGATGTTTGCCATAATATAACGACCAAAAGATACCACCACAATTCAACAATCAACAATATACAATAAATAAAATAAAAGTACAGTGCGTTTGCTTAAACAGTTATAAACACCAGTGGCGGATAGAAGGGTGGGGGTGGAAAACTTCCGTTTTTCCAAAGATTAATATAAACAGTTATAAACACAATTCAACTATCAAAACAAACAAACCTTTTGTTGGTTTTTAGTCATTAAATATTTTAGAACATCGGTCATATATTTCAGTGTCTGCTTAAATCTAAACCAGCCCTTCATAACATTATGTAGAACGTCAATAATAAATCTGTTGACTGAACGCTGTGTAATATTGTTAAATCCGGATCACTGTTCCGATAAGGTGCACCTCTTAACATTTTTCTTTGACAAATTGTCAATAATGGTGACCTCGAGATGAATTTTTGAATAAAACTTGTGTTTTAGGATGCTTTATAACTGGCGTTTAGCTCACAACTCCCCATAATTTTATATTTTCATATATAAACTTTTCTTATATTTTGACAAATCTTGTGTAACGTTTCATTTTCGTACATGTATCCAATTGACGTGCCCGGTCATTTAAAAAAATGATTGTATACTTTTGTTAACATTTTTACTAAGTTGAACCTGACAAAAAAAGTAAAAAAACTAAAGGTTAGGAAATAGGAATAGTTAACGGGCACACGTGCATTTTATTATAGGAATATTTAATCAATTATAGATCGGTAAAACCTGTAACGCTTAGTGTTTCTGATGAGTAGGATAGAGGTATGATAACTAAAGACATTAACTGCCTTCATATACGATATAACAAAGTTACCATGAGCTTATTCTATAGTATATTACAACACTGTGTCAGATGAAATTATAGTCATTTTGGATTGAGCGCAAGTCTTTATTTGGTGATCTCGTCGGATTAGATTAATCTGGATTTCATGCTCGAAAAGCTGAAAAAATGATCTATGAGGGGATTGCACGAGGGTTCTCATTTCTCAAATCCCGTTTTTTTGTAATTTTCCACAACTTCCGACTTCCGACTTTTCTTTTCCTTCTTTTTCCAAGATCCCGCTTTTTTACCCCTCATTTCCCCCTTATTTCCCACATACCCTCTTATTTATCCCTTATATCCCACATCCTCACTTTTTTTACCCCTATATCCCCCATTCCAAAGGCGTGTCAACCCCTTACCTATGGAAAAAATAGCATTAAATTGCATGTTTTTATGATTTTCAATTTATACCAGAAATTTATATTGAGACGGTACAATTTCGTAGATCGCAGGGAATTAATACACTCAGATGTTTTAAATAGCAACTTATTATGAACACCGGCAAGTTTGTATTTGCTTATTTAGATTATTGGATGTTTTCTTTATAATATTTTGTATTGGTTCTGAGTCTTTAAGACCTTACAGGTAACCAGTTTGTTTTTGAAGAATTATGCTATTACCTTATTAATGATCTTTTCTTTTTGTGACTTACCGTCATATGCAATACATTTATTTGATAATGAGCTATGTGGACCCTTGAAAACATTAGCCCATGCAACAAAATCACAGTGCAATATATAGCCAGTAGTTTGGGAATACAATATTTACCTCATCTTGTATTCTCAAAAGGTTTCCTTAGGGAGTCAAACAATTGTTTTGCTTTTATACTTTATGTGTGAATCTTTATCACTTTCACTTATTAATTATTTTTTTTGTAAATACATCTATGAACAGAACCAACATGGCATCCATTCTTTAGTGTCGGTATTTTAATAAATTGATAAAACTAGAATATTTTGCTATATATATATGCTAAAGAGAGACACACGAACTCTTGATCGCAGTTTAATATGTTTTGTCTATCTTTGTGTTTATGTTGTCTAATTTGAAAATGATCTACTGACATCCTTTACTGTTTAGTAATGAAATAATAAAAAAAAAAAAAAAAAAAAAAAAAAAAACATTTTAAAGCTCTATTTCTGTCCATACTATTTTTTGAAAAATAATAACCATACTTTTATCTTTAGGATACGGTTGTTTGTGAAAGCTCTCGACTTATTTCATGGACTTTTGATATTATCTTAGGCAAAACATATATCGAGTGCGCCGCTGATAGTTCTACGCGCGCTCGTGATAATATTTGTATAACGTAGGTCTTACAACGTACCACTGTGCATCTTACAACTCAAAAGCTTTTTATTAATTTGTAAGATAAATCGAGGTAATAAAGTTAATAAACAATCAATCGGTGTAAACACATTGTATCGTTTGATGATGACATATTGAGGAGCCCCTATATCATATCAAGTGAACTGATAGAGTATTATTTTCAGAAACAAATTTCTTTGATGATTTTTTTATCGAAAGTGATAAAATTAATATTTTATAAGCTTTCATGTTCTAAAACATAATTGAAGAGTGTTAACGTTTCGATTCTTTTCAACTCTTGGCGTGTAGTCTTTAAAGATAAACTTTGAATTATCAGATATACACAATGGGTTCCATCTGTTCAAATTTTGATGGAGGGTCTTGATGTCCATGTTCAAATTGAAGGCATGGTTTGACTGTAAATAATAAGGCATAAAACAGTTATTTCAAGTTAACATTTCCGTTCGGATAAATTGCTTCTGTAGATGCTTCAGATGTTTAAAATTTCACTTGGAATTTACTAAATGTTGTTTGTTTTCCTTATTCTGTTTAGTGTACAATTAAAATTATAACCATATAGTATAATATTCCTTTCAAATTACTAATATACCGAAATCGATAACGGAACCTTTGACACAGTAAACCACATCTCGCCCTGTGAAGTCACAGTTTCGATCCCCTCTGTATAGCATGCTGTTCTGTTATGTTTGAAGCTTAACAATCCACAGTGGATAAATCAAATGAAAGTCTAGATACCGTTTGGTCTTGCAAATAATTTTGTTGTTGTGGCTCTTATGGAAAAATGACCCCCAAATTAGGTAGATAAGTGTAGCGTGGTGCTTCCCTTGATCTAAAGATTTATGACAACCCTCCACTACCTAAGTTGTAATAAACGATGGCATATTTGTCCCGTGTAAGGCATTAATTCTCCGATGGCACAGTAGTCATTTAAAGTAAGGAAGTCATGCTCCACTGTCATATTAGCAATAAGTGTAATTTTTGAGCCACCCAAATGTGCAGGGGAAGTAATCATTTTACATGTCTCTTTAAAAAAAAGTTAAAAATAAGTCTGCTATTATAATTCATTATACCACCTGCAATCATCGTCAAATCAGAAACAATACTTTGAAAACTTAAAATTTATAAAATTAAGTAAATACAATATATTAAAATTCTCCACTATGCATTAGGGACCCCCGGGTTGCCAAAAAAAAAAAAAAAAAAAAAAAGCCAAATCCCGCAGTTGAATCGAAACGAAAAGGTTTTTTTTTAATAAATTGTAAATGAGTGGAATTCTTTCAACTTCATGATAATTGAGAGTATCATATGGTTATGCATGGAAACAACCTTTAGACCCTCTATCATAATAGCTACCAGGCGATCAACAATGCTGCAAAAGCGAATGTTAATCCTTCTTGTCTATTATAACAATAATTATTTTGTTTTAAAGACGTTAATTCTTTTTATTAACATTAAAAGATAAATGATGAAAGAGATTTATTTTATGTCTGAAATAAAACTTTCGGCGGAATATAAAAGCATCAGCACTTCTGTGAGCGATTATTTTGTCTTAATCTATAAAGAGTCAATTCCTTGTCTAAATTAATTGATATTATTTGAATAATATATGAACAGTGTGGATAGGGAAACATTGGTAGAAATATCTGCATGGAATTTTAAGTGTTTAATAATTTACGCAATGGAAAATATGGATTATTTAAGTTTTTTGCGATACAACACTCGCAACTGCCTCCGCGAGTTTGTAAGTACTTTAACATAATTTATACATTTCATTTTTGACCCCCGCGCAACGCGTTGCGGGGGACATAGAAACACTGGGCGTCCGTCCGTCCGCCTGTCCAGTCTTTTAAGCGCTCTCACATGTAAAATTCTCGCCAGATTTTTATAAAACTTATATCATAGGTTTTTATCCTCCATGTCTCGGACGAGTTCGAAAATCAGTGCCGATGAACTATTTTTAAAAGAGTTATGCCCCTTGGAAACATTAATTTTATGGAAAATTGCTTTGTTAGTGCTCTCATGTGTACAATTCTTGCCAGATTTTTATGAAACTTATATCATAGGTGTATATCAGCAATGTCTCGGACAAGTTCGTAATGAAAATTGAAAAGTACCTTTTTCCCTACCCGAATAAAAAGATATAGCTACTTATCGGTAGTACATCTTTGCTTCAGTTAAAGTCTAATAACATTGAGAATGGAAACGGGGAATATATCAAAGTAACAACAACCCGACCAAAGAGCAGCCCAAGGTCACCAATAAGTCTTTAACACATCGAGAAAATCCCGCTCCCGGAGGCGGGCTCCAGCTGGTCCCTAAACAACAATGTATACTAGTTCAACGATAATGGACACCACATTAAACCCCGAAACATATAAATGAACCAAAACATTAAAAACATACAAGACTAACAAAGGCCACAGGTTCCTGACTTGGGACAGGCGCAAAAATACGGAGGGGTTAAACATGTCTTTGTCTTCTTAAATTTTCAACTAAACGCAAGTATGAGGTCTGGCGAAACAGAAAGTTTTACTTTTTATTCTTAATCTGTACAATCATTAATAAATAACAAAAAAGAATTAAAAAATAAAAACGTTTTTTACTTATCTCCCTATACTCATTCATATTCAGGGAAATGCCTGTACCAAGTCAGGAATGTGACAGTTGTTTTCCATTCGTTTGATGTGTTTGAGCTTTTGATTTTCATATTTGATAAGGGACTTTCCGTTTTGAATTTTCCTTGGAGTTCGGTATTTTTGATATTTTACTTTTTATACCTACATTGACTTATGTCATTAAACAGTATCGACATTGATTTTTAGGGTAAAGATTTTTTTAATTAAATAATTAGGTTGTACAGGCAAAGCATAAAAACAAATAAGTAATATAGTGGAAATAGCGGCTACAATTCACTAGGAATGACGATATATCTGGCATGATTAATAACAGAATGTTCTAATGGATTTTATGCTGTGTTTCATTGGTGACAAGGGATGCTTAAGTTCCTCATAGTTTATCCTAGAGAGAACGAGGGCCATGATCTCCAAATATGTCGACTTGTATGGTTGAGTTGTTGCGGGTAGTGAAGATTTACAATTTCTAGATCTCAAAACAGTTAAGCTCAGACTGGTACCATTTCAGAACCGGCCACTCATGGTAGAATGAGATGGCCGAAACCGAACTTTCCGCGGTAACGAAGGAAATAAAAACCTAATATGACCGGCGTAAAATACAGGTGAGGATCGCAAGACCTCTTATTCTTGACGGATTCGGCCAAACATTATTGACTGTGATAGATAATTTAAAAAAGATGAACAAAATAACTTCAAGACAAATTATGATCGTAAAGACAAATTAAAGTTTATTGTATTACTGGCTGAAAAAGCTAATAATAACAATTGAGTAGTTTGAAATCTAAATCCCGAGATAACGAAACGCAAATTGATAGGTCAATTAAACTCTGCTGCCAACAGAATATGTTGGTGAAATGTAACGCACTAAAATTAGCAACAACATATTCTTTATTGGTATGACTCCAGCAAGCTTTTTTATCGGCTTTGTTTGTCCCCACTTTTAAGTCCATTCGAATAACATATTGTTTCCGGCATTTCTCTTGTCGGCCTGAAGATTAATAAAACAGCAGCAGAAAATATAAATAATTGGTAGATTGCAAGGGCAGGCAGGAGTTTATTTTTAAATTTTTTAACAATTCTCTAAGGGTGGCCAGATAAATACAAGGATAAAGTGTCATCTAATATTTATCTTTATCAAGCACAAATTAGCGGGAAAACCAAGAAATGGGTCCGAATGATGCAAGAGTTGAATTTACGTAAAATAAGAATATATCAAATATCATTGCTTTATCTTGTAAATGAGATAAACCGTAATATTTATTTTGAATTTAGAATGTAATACTAATAGGAGACTGATAAAAGGTGAAAAAGCCGGAGATTTCTTTCAAACCAATAAATAGACACGAAGAAGAAAGATTGCAGAGAGAAATACTTCATTAATCATTGAGTATTGAATACCTGTTCAAATATAGATAAAAGAGATATGTTTATTATTAAGATTGCGCATTAATGAAGTATTACTCTATTACTCGACATACGGTATCGATAAAAAATCGAACATATGTATCATTTTCCAAAGTGTACAAGACCTCTAGCTAGGATCAGGATGAGTTCAAAGACAGTTGATAACTCATTGATAATTTTGTTGACGACTTGTGAAAGCACTGATGTCATATTTATGAGAAATTAATGCCGAAGACATGCTACAAACCGGTGTTGGAATGGCGCTATGTCTTTATAATCAACGCTCTTCTGCTTTATGAATATTATATGAAGGTGTTACTTCGCATTTTTGCTATTTGGGTTGGATTAATAAATAATAAAGAGATAAACAATGAATCATTTATATTTCCCTATTACACCCTTTTTTAATATTCAAAAGATAATTAATATATGGGTTAATACTCTTCAATTTTTTTTTACCATTTAGTGTTATGTAACTGTGCGATTTATGTAAGATATCATATTCTGTATGTCAGTTTTCATGTTTTATATTTCGTATAGGATTTAATTACAACAGCTTGTGATGGGTATAGTTTGCCGTTTTGCCATTTTATTTCTTATTCCATAATGTATGGCGATAAAAGTATCTGGTTAGAAACTTTAGTCCCTTGAGATTTGGTTTGTACTTTTTTGTCTGTCCACGCGGTTTATGCATAGACTGAAATACTCATTCAACACTTTGCTTGCTTGGGAAGTGCATTAATATCACACATTTTATTTGTTATAAATTAAATAGATAGAGAGGACCATTAAATTTCAAAATAAGGTCTTATTTTTCCGTTTGGTATTTGATAAAACACACTTCAATGAAGCACTGCAACACAAGCCAAAGAGTCAACAAGATGCATAAGTGCAGATGATAAGTTTTTTTTTATGAGAATTTTAATGAATTTCGATTATTTTCATGTGAACCTTAAAATATACGGACGAAAAAAAAAAAACCTAAGATATGCATCATTGATTTTATCCAATGATACAGCAGCACTTTACCTTCATTTTTTATACCCCCGCCGTAGGCGAAAGGGCATTAAGTGTTGCCCTTGACCGTCCGTCTGTCTGTCTTTCCGTCCGTCCGTCCGTCTTTCCGTTCATCCCATTTTCGTTTCCGCACTCTAAGACTTACTTAAGTTTGCCTCATCCAAATTTTATAAAACTCATACACAATGCTAAGAACTACAAGAAGCAGACAGAGTTCAAATTTGGGCAGTCGGAATGATTTACCTTTGTAGAGTTATGCCCCTTTTTAACTTGGAAAATTGCAAAGCTTGAGCGGGGGTTTTCGTGTCCTCAAACAAATTCTTCTTTTATTCTTAAATATTTTTAACTGGAAAGTACACTTATTTTAAGGAATATAATTATGCAAGCATATTATATATTGTTAAAAATTTCGTTTCTGTCTCTGAAATATAATCTTTTGAATTTTTTAGTCTCTGGAGATCTACTTTTTATACTACCCATGGATTTTGAAATATATCATATGATTTAATATATTGTATATCAAATTCCCTTGTGATATCTATTGTTGAAACTAGAATTGCAGATTTGATTTATTTATTTTTGCACCTCTTTAACCTTAGCATAAATCTGCTTCACCCATCAAATCTATCTAATTCGCATCAGTTAATTTAAAGCGGTACTATACGTATATAACATATACTTACGCAACATTCATCTGGAACAAAAGATTGTAGAAACTGCTTAAAATTTTGGAAATTAAACACTTTCAAAGTTTTTGTCTCCTTTTAAAGTCGACATAACTATATTGATCATAATAGTCATTGAAAGTTTTCTTATATGGCAATAAAAAAATGAACCCAAGGTAGGTCAATATACCAAAAACAAAAATCCCTATTTTGACCTTGACCTTTATTTCGGTATCAGCAATTTGATACACGTTTCATAAAAACCCATTCTTGGCTATTGTTGATACATGTAACAATATGTCTGACTGCTTGAATTTTTCACAGATACATTTAAGCTTCGTGTGCATGAAATCACCTGTTTTTCTAAATTTAACTTTAGTATCCATTTGTATAAATAACATTCAATTACATGATAAGTGTAACAAGTGTAATGCCAAAACAAAAATGGCACTTATGTACTTAGTACATTTAAATATTTCGAATGTTATGTAATCAAAACACTGCATTGCATTGCGAGTTGTATCACATTGTATTTTTCTTACTTGTAGAAATGTTTTTTAGATGGAAATAAAAAACATGAATTCTTTAGGACAATATACGATATTGTTACCTATTCTGACATCGGACTCGGACTCCTTTTGAACGGAGTTTTACTGTGCGTATTGCTATGTGTTTCTTTACTCTACATTGGCTAGAAGTATAAGGGGAGGGTTAAGATCTCACAAAACATGTTTAAACTCGTCGCATTTTTGCGCCTGTCCCAAGTCAGGAGCCTCTGGCCTTTGTTAGTCTTTATGTTTTTTTTTAAATTTTAGTTCATTTATATGTTTTGTAGTTTAGTGTGACGTCCATTTTCACTGAACTGGTTTACAACTTTATTTGGGGGCCGGCTGATGACCGCCTCCGGGTGCGGGATTTTCTCACTGCGTTGAAGACCCATTGGTGGCCTTCGGCTGTTGTCTGCTCTTTGGTCGGGTTGTTGCCTCTTTGACATATTCCCCATTTCCATTCTCAATTTTACGAATGGACAACTCAAAAAACCACGTCGCAAGCGTGAAAAAGCAGTCTAACAAGAAAAGACGCATACGAAGACAATGCTTAACACTAAAGCTTTACCACTGAAACCAGAAGTGATATATTTGTATCAGATATCCCGGAAGGGTTATAAACTTATGTCTAATACTATTGTATACACGTATAAGGCCAATGCAAAAATAATTCTTGTGTTCATGTAATTCTTACGAACGTTATGTGACCAGTATACCCTTTTTTACAACATGTCCTTTTTTTAATCTTTACGAGTAGTCAAACTGGACCTAAACAGCATATACCTTCTGATGAGTAAATTTCGAAGCTGTCAATTTTGAATTTGAAAATCATATTTTAGAACGAAGATTTTGTACAATTCACAATTTAACCTGTCTTAATATGTATAATTAAGAATATATACTCCAGTTTTATATAAGTATCTTAAAACAGAAGATGTCAGCTAGCTTGATATTATAATGATAGGAAATTAATTTTAATATCATATTCGCCTAGACTTAAATTGTATTACATGCATTAAATTTACATTCTCATTTTACTAAAGTTCAGACATGAAGATAGTATTAGGAATAGAACATCTTGATTCAGACAAGACACTTGTTTAATGTAAGACAAGACACTTGTTTAAAGTAAGACAAAACACTTGTTTAAAAGTAAAAGTAGTGTTGCTTCGAACCGAACAAACATTTGCAGAACTGCAAAATTGATGTAGACATCTGGCATGCCAAGGACATTACAGTATAATAACAATGTATAATCACTTAGTTATGTAAGCATTTTGTTTGGAATCCATTCAAAGGTACTGTCAGCAAATTTGGTTTTCTCTGCAAGGGGTTGATTAACACATTATTGAGTGATGACTTCTTGAACTGATAGAAACAAAAACAAACCAAAAAACCCCAAAACAAAACGATTGCTTGAAGCTTGTTAGATATATGCAATACTCTTGTTATGACGCTGGCGTAATTTAAAGGAAAGATAATGATATAAATTGAAAACTTGTTCTTTGTATAGTTTTGTGAGCAAATCTGTCGAGCCAATTTATTTTAGAGGAAAAGTACGAAAGTAATGCCAAATTCAAAAATAGTAAAATATTGTCAATGTACCAATTATCATGCCTTAGATAATCGCAAGCCATGGGTGTTGAAGTAAATATGATAAAATGATCCGATTTTATTTTGTAATTAAAACGCCAATGTGATGATGACGTTAAGCAGCCATCCATCATCATCATCACATTGGCGTTTTAATTACAAAATAAAAGGTTACATAATTTCATTTGGAATATATGCTTTCCTCCCAAAAGATTGATCCATCGAAGAAGAATATAATTATATCTATGCATATAAAACTGTCAAGATTGCTTACTTGTGTCATCTTTGTTAATTTGATCTATATATTTGAGGCCTTGACCTACTTTATTTTATTCTATTAAATCCTTTCAAAAATGATGATTGTAATTTAAATATCTTTTGGGCTAAAGATGTTTGTTCTTGCTCATAAACTTAAACTTAAACAATACATACATAATGTTTCCAAAAAATTATGTTGTTACATTCATGTGTAATAAAAATGCCTGAATCTCCTTCAAATATTACCACAACTGTATCATCGGTGATCTTATAACCAATTGTACAGTCGGACACCTTTTGACCGACTGCCTCGGATTTAACTGTTTGTCAATACACCACTATACTTACCCCGCCTCAAGTGTTATCTAATGACGATAGCTACCATTAAAACCGTTTTAACTTTATAAAGCCACTATCGTATGTTTTAAAGTTTGGCTCTCGATGAAACAAGAAAGCTAAAATCTGCTGCCAAATTACATTTTTTTTAAAATGAAGAATGATTTACAGGTGATAAGATAAAAATGGCGTAAGGTTAAAGAAAAAAAAATATGAATACACGCAAGCTATCTGATAAGAAGTTGATAAGCATGAAGAATTCATTACTTGTAATTTTAAACGTTTTTGAATAACGACTTTTTAATATATTATCAACATGCAATTTCAAAACAAATTACTCACTATATTATTTTGTGTTGATGCAATGAATAGAAACTCGATGTTTTAAATAAAAGCAATGATATGAAGACAATATATTCGGTTAAATTATGTATCTGTGTGATATTGGTTGGATTAAAAAATTGTTTTTTTTTCTATAAGATAAATAAAAGATAAGCTTAGTGAACACGTGGCACAGGTGAAGGATGTTTTGCTTAATGTGTGAGGAGAAGCTGTTAAGGTGGTACCCAACACCTTGACTAATATTAATTTGGCTCGTTTAATTTTCATAAAATTTTGACAAAATATTTACTTAGACCCTTTGACAAAAATATAAAAATTTCAAAAAATTTGAACCAACCACTTTATCAGAAAATTTTCGTTGGTTATATAGCAGTTTGACAAACACTCATTTTGATCATTGAGAAGCTTAATATTTCCTTAACAAAACAACGTGATTAAAACGTTTAGATGATTTTTACAGAGTTATCTCCCTGTAGTGTTAGGTACCACCTTAACAATACAAAGTCAAAACATAAAATCAACTGCCGAATATCTATGTAAGGCACGTTGTTATATATATTGAAGCTTTATGGTTAACCTGAGGTCATATACCTGGAAATCCTACATACATATAAAACATTGGAGCATATACAAAGGATCAAACATAGACAAACTTAATATGAATTAACAAAAAAACGGTTCATTTTGGTACTTAGAATTGTCTTAAAGCACGTATACCTTCCTGACTTAACATTATAGAACAATTTCAAAATTCTATTAGGTAATATTTGTCAAGGTCAATTGCGGTTAAGACTTTTTATCCCACTCCTCTTTATCCTCTTCGAAAAGATCTTTTAACTTTCTCGTTTGTGTAACAACTCTTGTATCATATTTCACTTCAGCTGATTTTCCTTTGGGTACAATACGTTTTGAGCAACATCCTTTTTACAAGCATTTCGAAAAAAAACCTCGTTCTGAATATATAAAGGACATGGTATGGGAGGATTTGGTTATTGAACACCGAACCTCTCTTACTTTTCTGTTTCTTTATTTACTTTATTATCATTAAACATAAAAACATTTTTCGATTTTAGTACAAAATGCCGACAGCCGAAGGACTTGCTCCAGAAATCAAGGATTGTGACGATGGGTCCATTATCGTACAATATAAGCCATCCAAAAGTGGAACCCATGAGGTACAGATGTCATACGAGGGTTCTGCAACCGAGGGTAAGTTGTACTTATCAATGAAACCATTTACTCAGACATGAAAACAAAGGCTAGTTACTTCTTCGGAATCAGAATACATATATTATGTAATAATATCAATTATATTTATAAACAGTTGCAAATCATTGCAAGTTTACACAATAAGAATTATTGCATGGGATTTATTAAACACGTTTTTAGATAAGAAATGCATAAATTTCAGACTGTTAAGTCGTAACAAAATTATACTATAATGTATAGAAATATTTACAGTAAACAGACATTTCATTGCGCATACAAAACTCGACCGTTTTGTAATGCTGGGTTATTTGTGTTCTCGAACAGTATTGGTTTCGAAATAATCATCATATGCTGTAGCTTTACAACGGGTTTTAATTTATCAACGATAAATAATTTTGCTCTTTGCTAACCTCGGGTTTGGATTTTCAAACATCATTGTTAACCTAAGCAGCCATTTATTGTTCCATCTGTATCTAATTTGGAATGACTTTGATCTAATCAAAACAAAACTGAGAGTATTAGGTTTGTTTAAATTAAGTGAAAAATTATAAAACATTAGAAATTCACAATTAAGTTGGCAAAATACAGACACAGTCGTTTCTCATTCCCGTCATCACTCTAATGCATGCCAAATAATCGCAGATAGTGCAGTTTCAAGTAACTTAAATTTTATGCACCAGCATAAAACTAATTACTGACAGCTTGTATATATGTTTTAATTAGTGTTGAAATGTTGTCTTAAAGAAAACACAGAACTGCTTACTTAAATCATACTCATTTGATTTAAATGCTCGAAAGGTCTCTTTGTAAATATTGTAAGTAAAATATTAAATTATGCGTTATCCCTATGTATCATACAATAAGTTGAATGCAATGACAAATATAATTCACGTCGATGAGACGCAACCAAACGACATATAGGCTAAGTGGTCAACGTAGTCTTCAATTATATAACGGTGTCTATAAAATACATGTGCCAAGCCCTAAATTGCTCTGAGTGTAAAATATGGAGATTTGCAGATGTAGTTTTTGTCATGAGCTGGAACAAAGAAAGTTTTGGTCATGAGCAGGGCCCAATTGGGTAATTACCATTCAAAATGTAATTCTATATGCATGTTGAAAGAAAGATTGTAATAATGACATGTTTTATGTTTTGAAATTAAAAAAAAATCGTATCCTTAGTATAGAAGGGAGTCGAAAGATACTAAAGGGGAATTCAAACTTACTGAAAACAAACTGACAACACCATTTCAAAAAAGAAAAACGACGAAAAGTCAAAAAGTAAAAAAAATTAAACATTAAAAAAAACCTAAATTCTGAGCAACACGAAACCTATCAAACACTGGGGATAATCTCAGCAGATCCTGCTCCATATGTGGCACCTGTTGCTGATGTACATACACATTCAGTTTTATAGTAAATATTTGTTTTTTTATTGATAGTCGAATTTGCCGGGGAATGTTTTCATTTCAAAGAACTACCTGATAAAACGAATGTACTGTAGTTTCTGGGACATTTTGTTATTATCTAAATTTTATTATTTGTACACAGCTGATAAACTTAGTTGTTATAAAAACATCACATTTAACATGCTGAACAAAGACATGTGTTTTTTTCTATAGCAAAGGTGATTTAATTTACAATATTTGCATGACGATGTTTGTAGTATATTGGCAAAATGCGAAGATAACAATTCCATTATAATCAATTTGAAACGTTAACTAGAAAAAGTATTGTTAAGTTCCGTATGCATGTTTCAAGTACTTCTAAAATAAATGAAAGCTCCTCTTTTTCACATAGATTACACAAAAGTGCAAACAAATGTTATCTAAATGCTAAAATATAAGTTCGTTTTATGTTTAAGTGTTGTTAGTTCTCAGCTATACAGATTATATTTGGACGATATCTTTACCCTAATTGTTTCAAAAATTCCCCGTTGATGAATTAGGAAATAACTTGGAAACTAAGGTTCAAACTCCTTCAGGCAAAATTATTAGTTGAATTTAGCTATTTCTTATAGGTTACTCTTGGTCATATAAATCAGTCAGTGTCTACGAATGGCTTTCAAATAATTGGGTTTGGTCGTTCCTCATTGAGGTAAATCAAGAATAGCGCTTCCGAAGCACGACATTTATTCAGTGTTTTTTTCAACTATTGTCTCTAAAAGATAAATTGTTTTGAAGACTGGACAAATTGCACGTGCAAACTGAGTGAGTCATTTTGACATCTTGCCGCTTTTTAAAAGATATTGTAAAAGGAAGGCCTTGTGAAAATCTTGCATTACAGAAATCAAGCAAATGATTTCCATTGTAAATTATATATGTAGAGCTTATAAATTTTATTTGGACGGGAAATTTCGACTCCTTTTATTTATAAATTCTTACAGTTTCTATAAAAAGCTTTTCAGAATTAGGCATTACAATACAATTATATTCTGTATTCTACTATAAAATTTTTTTAAATGCTATTTTACTAAAAACATAAATGCAAGTAATGCATCTCAGTGTCTCATTTCCTTTCCCCGCAATGATTACTGCTAAAAGGATAAACGAGATAAGAAATTGTGCATTAAACAACATGCACTTCAACCACAAGTTAAAATTTATACTGCTACGAAGATCTCAATCTCACATTTTGCAAAAAGTATACTGACAGCTAAATTTAAATTATCCTGCAAAGTATAGAATTCAACAATTGAAAAACGATTTGTTGCTGCCATTGCTGAACGCACGTACTATTTTCAAAATTAAAAGTCGTTATTCATAAAATCGAGCAGTACTTGAGAACAAAGCTAGGCTCAACTTCAGAAAGTTAAGAAGTAAGACAGATATAATTAATCAATATGAGGCATCTTTAGAATCACTGAAATGAATGAGTCAATTTGCAGACATTTTCATATGAAAGGTACGCCCAATTAAACCTTGTTAACTACCTCAGACATTGTGGTGCATATTTCTTCTTTAAGAATTCCTCTTCTCTGGAACAACAAATATGCATAGTTAGGAGAACAACACGCCAATCTGTCATATAGGATTACAATGGCAATGTATATACTATAATTATTCATCTAACTACACTTCCCGTTGCTATAAATTAAACGATTTTAAGAGTAATACGTATCCGAGCACGTATCACAAAACCGATTAATTACAAAAGTCCAGTTACTGCCTCACCTAGTAATCGTTACCTGGCATTTGTGTGTTGACATGGATTATCATTGATATGGTTATTTTTTTAAATAAACTGTTCACAAAATTTTGAATTGTTTGAAATATTAAGGATCTTCTACCCAAGGAATAAACAAACTTGGCTGTATCTGGCGAAACCTTTCGGAATTTTGAGTCTTCAACTCACTTTAACTTCGTAATTTATTTGGTTTTATAACTTTTTTTATTCGAGTGTCACTGATGAGTCTTTTCTAGACGAAACACGCGTCTGGCGTACAAAATTACCAGCCTGATTGCGTAAATATTGAATGTTATCTTCAGACAAAAAATGCCATCAATTTTTTTTTAAAGTTCTTCACACAAAGTACTTTAGGAAGATTTTTTTTCACGTAATCTGAGTAGGGCAATTTAAAGTATATTTCTTACAGCAGACATTTCTTTCTTCCCATGTAATGCCTCCTTAATAATAATTATAAAATGGTTAGTGCAAGTACGCACAAACAAATAAAACTGAGAGTAGAATGTTGCTAGGAAAAAAAACCCTTGTTGTTACATAATACTTCAGGTATGGAAATCGTTTCCAACTTCATCATGAAAACAAAACTATCACAATAGAAGATAATATCAAATAATTGTTTTGGGTAAGTGTTGATGTACCTATACATGTGTTTCACCATAATTCACTAGAGCTGTTACAAGCATTTTCATATATTTAGATTATTCTAAATGTCGCATTGTTCTCTTCAATAGTGCTAACCGTTGATTAATTGAATGCTTTGCATAATTTTATGTCGATAGTCAAGATGACAAGATAACTTAAATTGCAAGACATCAGCCAAAATTTGAAAGAGGTTACATAAGAACAACCCGAGAACGACTATTCATTCTGAAAAGTGCTTGATATGAACTAACCGAATCTATAAATAAGGGGGAAAAGAAATTTGAAAAAAATATACCAGTTTTAATTTTTATGTTTACGAGGATTATTGCGAGGATTATCAATTGAATGCCCACTCATTAAATGATTTTTGAAGCATGTAGATTATATAAAAAAGAGCAATGTGACAAACGTATAGTGCAATGGGGGACTATGTCAACATTGTTCCGTCTAACAGAAATTCCTCTGGAATCTTTGTTATGAACAATGCTATGATATATGTTGCTGCTGGAACAATTATATCTACCCTTATTCTGTTAGGAACAAACAATGTTATATTTTTCCAGTGGAAGCAAAAGTCCAGAATATTTCTTCTATTTTTAATATTTTAAAGGAAGTTTTTTTTATGACGACTAGACATTTAAACAATAAGTAATACGTCACGAAAAGTTGGTCAGATATTCCATAACATACAATTACGGTGACTCTCGGTGTGTTCTCTTTTCCTTTGAATCTGTCAAGATTATGGCTTTTCCTTATGCAATGTCTTTCAAATTTTGGCAGATTACATGAAATTTAAGTTATATCTTTATCTTTTTTGTGTTAAATGCTCAATTAATCAACCGCTAGCGAAGATTTCAAATAAACGTAACCACATGACAAATATGTAACAACTTAAGTGAAGTATGGTAAAACACATTTATAGATATATCAAGACTTTATCAAGATTATTTATCTAATATGATCAGTTTTAATGCAAATAGATGCATATTTCAGTAAATAACCTAAATAAAGTGAAGGAAATTTCCAAATAAAGAAAGGTTTGACCTTGATTTATCTCTAGGAATGTCTAGAATTACTATACTTTCTAAAATCGATTAGGTATGTAAAAATGCAGTTGCCTTCACATACAAAATAATCATGTTATCATAAATCAGTACATTTATATAAGTTGAAACTGTTTTACACTAACATTTTTTAGTTTGAATTCATTTTTTTTTCTCGAAACAACCTTTTAATTATACGCTGTTTCCTTGGTTATGCAGCAAAAAGACAAAATAACGATGTTTCTGGTGCGAAGCTATTGTGAAAAAGAAAGCCAAGGCTATTTATGCATGAACTTGCGTAACCAGATTATGATCAACAGATGTAAAACATGTTTGAAAAAGATCAATCGGTTCTTAGTATGACGTCATAATTAATTAATCAGAAATTATGTAATAAATTTTCACAAATATCTGTTATAGTTATGCTTTAATTCAACACATTTTTCGTTTCTAACCAACAAAAATGTACTAATGTACGTAATTTAAAAGCATTTTGATATCGGTAAATCAGAGATAAAATCTTATGCTCTTCCCTAAAATAGGGTTTTAATGTTGTTAAAGCTGAAACAAATTCTACTATGTCAATACTATATAAGGCTAGAGTGAACTGAGAGTGACCATTCCTTCAAAGACAGTTTGTCAAACATTCTTATATTAACTGCAGTAAATAGAGTACTGTTGAACACTTCGCTTGTGATCAATTAAGTTGAGTTTTTTTTTTAATGTACAGTATGCTGTACTTATCAGAACAAAACAATAGATATAAGAAGATGTGGTATGAGTGCCAATGAGACAACTCTTCATCCAAGTCACAAATTGTAAAAGTAAACCATTAACGGTCAAAGTACGGCCTTCAACACGGAGCATTGGCTCACACCGAACAGCAAGCTATAAAGGGCCCCCAAAAATGACTAGTATAAAACCATTCAAACAGGAAAACCAAATATCTAATCTATATAAAAAACGAGAAACACTTATGAACCACATCAACAAACGACAACCACTGAACATCAGGTTCCTGACTTAGGACAGGTGCAAACAAATGCAGCGGGTTTAAACGTTCAAATAGGCGCCAACCTTCACCCTACCTGAAACAATAGTGTAACCTGACAACATAGAAAGACACACTCTAAAATATCAATTGAAACGGCTTAACTCAAATCAAAATACATATCAACAAAAACAAGTGAACATACACTGAACGAATAAATTTGATTTATGACACAATGTAAATATAAAATTAATGAAACAAGAGGGTTAGGTGTACAACGATATCAAAATGACTACCATAACCTAGGACTAAATGCCGCCAAATAAAATAACGTACACAGGTAAATAAAATAAATTTGTTGTAAGGTATACATGGAGTACGGAACTATTGTTTACACAATAAATAATTTTCTTGTTCATAGTACGAGAACAGAAGTGAAAATTTACCGTCATACCAAACACTTATTAAAGGTCGTATATATTAAAAATAGTGAGACGAGATATAACACTGAATAAGTAAACATTAAATAAAAAAAATGCATTACAAATTATATCAACAGGTCAAATTAACACGAAAGTACGATTTTAGAGTACTTGCAGTACTGAAAGAAGTTAAAAGCCAAAAACAATTAATAATAAAAAATCATGCATCAGAGACTAAAATGAACTAAAACACATCCCAGTTTCAAAATAAATTGTTTTGCAAAGCGAGTTTCAGTAAAAATCTTCAATTAATTGTGCTTTCCTGTTAAATTCAGAGACATTTTAAAATTTGTGCACCTCAATTTTCGTGTGACTTTCTATGTGCACCCAAATTTTCATTTGACTTTTTATGTGCACATCAATTTTCGTTTGACTTTCTATTTATGTTTTCTTTATCATTCTGAATAAACTTTTTGTTCTCATGGAAGATGAACTATTTGGCTTAAATTTCCGCACTTCAAAACTCTTTTCCATTCAGATATTTTTTGTTGAGTGATTGTTAACTTTCATAGACCAATATTTCAGTATATGTGTACGAGTACACTTTAACAGTGTAAACAATTATGTTGACTGTCATTTCTTTATAATAACAATACCGGTACAAATTTTACTGCACCAGATGCGTACTTCAACAATAAATAACTTTTCAGTGATGCCCATGGCCTAAATAGTTGAAAATCAAGAATCCAATGTAAACGTTGAAGAGCTGATGAAAGCAAAAAGGGCAAAGAATAAAGTAAAAACCCGGACAAAGAATCAGAGCTATGCATAAGGGAAATACATTCATTAAATTAAAATAATTTCGATTTTTTTATCAGCAAATTTGAATAAAACAATATTCGTATTTCCTTACCAGTACTGGCTATTTGGGTAATGATACCATGGTGATTATTAGTTGACAAACCATTGATAGAGCTGGTAACATAAATAATCATCGAAGATACCAGGATTATAATTTGTTGCACCAAACTTTTGTGTCATCTAGATAGGTTTATCAACGGCGAATCAAAACAGATGAAAGGCCACTAGTAAAGTTATTAAACATTTAGTATATGCTTATTGTTGACCAAAACCAACTGACACAGTAATATATAATAACTTTTTTGAATTGCATTACGTTGACTTGGGAAATAAATAGGGGAACGGTCATTTCCAGAACAAAATAAAACTATATAAATTTGATGCGTCAGAAGCAGTTTTCTGATAAAAGTCAAAGATGCATAAGTGCAGATATACGCGAGAAGCGTAATGAAAAACGGGACATGCAGAGAGTAGTTAAATAATCTATTGTCAACTTTCATGAGGGAGTTCAAAACCATAGTTTCGTAATAATTTTAAAATTTAACAACGGAGAATTAAGGTTTGTTTTTAAAAGGTATGTTTTTGATTAAGATTTGGCTAGCCATAAAACCAGGTTCAACCCACCATTTTTTCTTAAAATGTCCTTTATCAAGTCAGGAATATGGCAGTTGTTATCAAATAGTCCGTTTCTATGTATGTTGGCGTTTGTTTTTGTAGCAGTTCAGTGTTTGTTGTTCCGTAGTTTTCCACTTATATAGTTGATGTGTTTCCCTCGGTTTTGGTTTTTGACCCGGATTTGTATTCGCTTAATCGATTTATGACTATTGAACAGCGGTATACTACTGTTGCCTTTATTTGATCAAGTAGGTACCGACACACTGACTATTTAGCTGATGATACCCTCGTGCTCGGGGGCTTGCAATCCACCAAACTGTCAATCAAACCGCATGATCTTTATCAAGAACAATAACATTAATTCGATGTTTTGTGTGTAATCCAAAACTTCTCAGATGATAAATGTTATATACTATTTATTGACTTATGCTTAGCTTACAATAAACAAAATTAGTCATACTGGTAATAATACTTGTAAAACATATAAACAAACTTCCCATGTTAATGCCTTCGTTAAGCACTGTCGAGAAATATTGTTTACTTTACATTTTTGCTGTTATTTTTTTCCCTTTTAGAATCTAGCAACATTTCGTTATGTGTATGTTGAAACATATACAGCCAGTTACGTTTTTTTTTGGAGCTTGGTATAGTATAGCAACAACTGCAGATACGAGAGCTCTGTCACATATAGGAAACCCATATAGAAATTTGAAAATGAAAATGAATGTAGTCAAAAAAAGTTTACCACTGCAAGGACTATATGCTTACCTCTCAAGGAGAATGAGAAATGTTAACCCACCTATTATTTCTATAAGGCATTGGTCTCATAATTGAAACATGGCATAGTCGTAAAATCAAAGTAGCACTCATAACATCCATAATCTATAATTAAAAAAAAGTTGTTCATATGTGTATGCACAATGGCAGTTCTTAGTTTTCCTTCGAGTTGACTGCTGTGTCAGTTATGTTAAACATATCTAGAATATAACTTCAGCTATTGTGAAAGGAAAACTCGCAATGACTATGTTTTTTTTCTCCTCAAAATTATTATGCAATCAAACCGAATTATAAGCATTAGTCACACATTATTGCTGCAAAGTTATATAAGACAAAATTTAATGTGTCCATGGTTGTCTTTATAGTTGTATTGTTTCTCTATTTATTTTTCACGGTGATGGTCAGGCAAACTATGACATTATTCGTTAGATTTCTTTGCCTAATTTATTTTATGATCTATATCTAACAAAGAATTATCTCAAATCGGTGTTAAGGGCAATTTTGAACTTGCAGCGCAGTGTGAGCAGTACTCCACGTTAAAATACTCAGTATATTTTAATGAGACGAAAAATAGCATTAAACACGCTGTTCCTTTTCTTTTGGAATTAACTATAGCGTGTCAGCATTTAGTCATGAAGTTTTACACCATATATTACTTTCGTTTTCACTAATTCAAACACTTTTAAAGCGTTTATTTATTCCATTAAAACTACAATGATGTCTTCAATGAGATTTCTCACCTATGTTTTGGAAGCCACAATATAAATATGATTAGTATTTTTTGTTTAAAGGGCATATCATACTAAAAAAAGTTTGATTTTCATCATTGCTTTTTGTTTTTGTGGAAAATAACGCACATGCAATACTAATAGTTTCCAAGGCAATACATTATAAAGTCTTGCTTTGATGTTAAAATGTTGTTTAGATAGGAAGCTGTTAAATGCATCCGTAGTCACTGTTATATCTCAATACCTGCCCTTGTCTGAATTCAATTATAAAGTCGGTAACAGATTGTTGTGTAATAGTCTCGTCTCATGAAACATTGTCATCTTAAACACATTAATGAAAGACGTTGCTGCATGTTTCGTCGCTGTGAGGTCTTTCCGTATTTCCTGATATCATCCCCAGTTTGAGTGGGAATCCTTAATGTTAAAAGATTTATTAGCTTCTTTTGTTCTGTGTTTGTATGCATTTATTCTATTGGTCCGTTCACCTTTCTCGTCGCTTTTAGTTTGTTTCGTTAGAGTATTGTCCATTTGCTATCTTTTGTTTATTTCCGCGTCGACACAGATGGTTCAGTACATCCCAAAACAAATACGACTTTGAAGAGCATTGAAAACTAAAATAAATAATAAATAGAAAAGTTGTGAAGTATACAGCTAGGGCATCTATACCTACGGTTAGTAAATCTTAGTGTTTCGAATAATTCAAAATTTTGTTAACAAAAATGTAGAGATTTTCGACAGATCATTGATATTTCATGTCAACTCAGAAGTGCTGACTATTGAGCTGGTGATTTCCTCGAGGACGAAACGCCTACTGGTAGTGCCATGGACTTATGGTTGTTTAAACCCATCAAAGTAATTTGTTACGCTATACACCTCTGTGCACCGGTTATATCTAAAATTAGACAGAGAAGAAATCACACCTAACTTTTAAAGTAATTCTCATCTGAAGAACAGATAAAAAAGTTGTTCAAAATTCAAATATTGATATGTTCATATTATTGTACTTCAGGAAGTCCATTTTCATGCGTTGTCGACGAAATTGGCGGCGCATACGTCACCGCCTTTGGTGCTGGTCTCGTTGGTGGCATGAGTGGACAAATGCAAAGTTTTACAATCACAGCAAAAAAAGGAACACTTGGTACGTATTTGTTCAAAAGTTTCGACTATAATGATAAATGACCTCTATATTCATCTTTTTTTACAAACCAGACAGATGAAGATGTAAAAAAAAAAGACCCAAAGTTGCAAGAGTTTACTCGTTTATTATTTCATATCCATACGCTTTGGTTGAAATCGAATTTATTCTTAAAGTGAAAATAAGCTATATATACTTAAAAATAATGACTGTGTGATAAAGATTTTATTTATGTTTGTAGGCGATATTGACATCCAAATTGATGGACCAACAAAAACTGATTATAAGCGACAAGACCGTGGGGATCGATGTGACGTCACTTTTATGCCAATGACACCAGGGGCATACAATATTAACATTAAATATAAAAGCAAAGTAATAAAGGGATCGCCCTTTGTATCCAAAGTTTCAGGTAAGTAAAGTCGTCCATCATGTGCCTCTTTGTGTTCATTCTGCTATGCATATCTCGCTCTGTATTTCTAGTGTTCACTAATTATCAATTTAAACTTTTTTTTAAAGTGGTTTGCTTTCTCTCAGGTGTTGTTGATCAAAATTTAATTATGACGTGAATATTTCCATTATTGTCACAAAAAGAAATATTTCCATTATTGTCACAAAAACGCGACTATGCTTTATGACGTCTGACCGAAAGAACCCACTCTTTTTTCCAGATAGATAAAGGACTTTAGATCGACGTAATTTGAACTCTGTTGCATAGTTCTCTCATTGGCAATCATACAACATCTCTTTATTCATATTTGATCTGATTTAGTCTACATATCGTCTACATCTTTTGGTGTTTTAATATTTGAAAACGTGAGCGTCTTAAGTGAAAATGGCGTATCTAATTCGATGCTGCAGTAGAGTCTATATTTACCTAGATCACTTTTACACCAAATTCGTATAAGCGTTTTACCATGCAAGCACTATATATATATATATATATATCAGATATTTCTTAATATATTGACTGGAATCTTCGGATATTTATAAATTGTATTATCAAAACAAAAAGATGTTATAAAATGTTAAGAAATATACATTTTGCTATATTACATTTACGAAAAACAGTCAGCTAAAACAAATGATTTGTTAACCTTCAGTACTGTTTATGATCCTCGACGATATCATATCTCTAAGAACACCATGATCAGAGAGGTATTGACTGACACTTTAAAAAGATAAATTATTGATGAATTGTCAGATTTTTCCTGCCATGTAAACATAACGTTTTACAGATGCCATCTGTCTCTATGATTGGATGAAATGATATATTAAGAAAGAGTACAATTAATAGGAACCTCGATTCACATTGCTAGAATAACTTTCCTTTTATGTTGATACAGTTTATGAACATTTTGATGCAATATTATGCGTACATTTTCTTATCAATATATCAACGAATGTTTTAACAACAAGTGCTTATAGCGTAACTCAGCATCACACCAAGGGCATATTTCTTTTATGGTTAACTGTTATGGATTGCCACTATACTCCAGGGTCCAGTATTTTTCTAGGAAGTAGAGATACCTACCAGTTTATGCTTTATCAGTTTCTTGTTTGCCTATTCATTGAATTTACTAATAAATGGCCTAACTTTACTGTTCATTTTTATCTTCACTGTTTGTTATTTCGAAAAATTTTGTTATAGCACAACTTAGTAGTTTAATCTGGCAAATTTATTATCAACTATTTCCAAAGTTTTCATGTCAATGTTTTCCCCGCTCATGTCTTATGCCGTTGTTGTTACCCTTTATCATTTGAATTCTTAATGTTTCTGTTTGTTCCACATGTTTCGCTTATGCTTTCTATTCCTGTTTTCCTTTGCCAATATATTAGCAATAACCATACCAACAAATATAACTCTGTTCTTATTGATTAGTAACCATCAAACCATTTCCTAGTATTTGATATTGTATCGATCATTTTGTTTTCCATCAGTTTGCACAGGTGGGCTTTATCATAATGGTATACTTCTAAAACCCGGTGAGTTATACTAACATCCACTAAGATCAGGCTGGATGCAAAAATCAGTTTTCCAATTTATCTTCTTCTCCATCTACAACAGAGGCTTCAATATGAAATATCTGATACCGAGAATTGAAAACTTGAAAATTTAAAGTATTTAAAAAAATATTTTTCGTATTTTAGATACTATTCAGGTGTTATTACATATTGGAATGGTTTAATAGAGTTTTCTATCTTAACAAAATTTCTACAATTGCGAGTGCACTGAGTGTTGACTTGTTGTTAGGTCGTATATACCAAGTTAATCTTTTGGCCTTTGGGACTTTTTTTTTCAAAAATACGTGGAATAGAGTGATATTTTCATGTTCATTTGATTTTTTCTGAATTAACAAATAATTAATAAGCATACCTTTTCTGGAGATATTTCAGGTTTTCTGGTTTCAAACATGTTACATACAAAGAGTTGAGGTTAATTCTTTATATCAGAAAATTAATTTTCAGATGTGATAATGTTTTCATTTTTTCATATATAAAGTCTTTAAATAGAGGTAAAAACTGTAGTTTATGGTCCACATATATTTATTTCAAGGGTCTTTGCATAGCGTCAATGTTTTTATCAATCTGACTAGGCACAACTTGTTATCCAGCCTCTGATAGAATAACCATAACTTATAATACTTACAACTATATCATTATTCTTCGACCATAACACTATTAATCCAATATAGTTGATATACTCATATAAATATATTATATTTTTGATAAATATTGTCTATTCTATCATTTTATCGTCCGTTTGTGTTCTACAAATAATAAAAAATAAATCATCGTAAATCAGAATAGCGTCGTTTTGTAATAGTGTCTTTGTTAGTCTATACATGAATTCCGACAGTTAATTTCTGAGTTTTGGCTGAAGTTGTTATTCATTCGATCTATCATGAACTTTATTTACAAGGCAACTAATAATTAATAGTTTAAGGAACTTGAAATATCTTTCTGTATAGGACGAATTGCGAAATATTATTTACAATGAAAGGGGATGTATCTTTTTGATAATTATAGATAAAAATACATAATTGGAAAAATTGTCAGAGGTCGGATTGAAAAAGTTATATAACTTTAGCTATTGGTATGTAATTTTGATTTTAATGATTTATTCTAATAGATTTATAGAACTCAAATGGACTTAATCCTGTATATGCAAATATTTACATTTGATTTTCTATATATTATATAGATATATATGTAATTATATTTGCATGTCGATTTCTTTACTGTGTTTAGTAGCACAGGTTTTATTTAATTCTCTTAACATACAATTTTTAGAATGATAATTAGCGGCGTGGTTTTTTAATCTGTTTTAATGCTAATATCGAATTTTGAATGCATAAAATCAAATTAAAATGAATAAAGTAAAGAAAACTCGACCAATTTTCCTTTTTAATTTATTGGTACGGCAAGTCAACGTGTTGCATTTGTAAACATGTATTCTGATCTGCTGTTATATTTTCGCTTTCAGGTATAATTCATGTAATAATACTCAACATCACATAACCATCAGAAATTTCTTTGTGCAAAATCTTTTATAATCATTCATGACGTCGTTAAAAGTAAAAAAATTCTGGCGATTTCTCTTGTATTTTTCTTCTATAAGAATAGAAAGATATTGTCTTCCATACTTTATCTTTGATTTTAAGATCAGTAGGTCTTATATTTTTGAAGTTTTTTCCCTTAATCGGCGCAAAATTTACACGAAGGCATGAAATGCACTTATCAAAGTCTCTTATAAACCACAGCTTGGTCATATTTCTTACTTCATACTAATTTAACAGTTTAAGCCCTAGCAAAGTGAATTGATAATTTTCTTGGTTTTTTTTATAGGTGAAGGCCGTAAGAGATCACAAATTTCCTTAGGAAATGCAAGTGAATATGCATTGAATGTAATGGAACCAGATATAGTCGATCTAGTAGGTTCAATTAAAGGTCCAAAAGGAGGTTTCGAACCTTGTATCCTGAAGAAATCTAAAGATGGACATTTATGTGAGTATAATGAACTTGGCAGATAACCATCTTCAGAATGTAATTCTAAATCTTCATACACATATGCCCTAGTTGAATTTAAATAGTTTGCTCAAAGTAAGTTTTATTTCATCATAAATTTAGTAAATTTAATAGTACATTCACATGTAAAGACAGTTGGAAATATACGTTCGTATACCTTGTTTACTATATAATGCAAATCATCTGTTTAGTGGAAAAGCATTTTATCTTTCTTGTTTTTCCTATTTTTGTAATTCTTGTACATTTATCAGGTTTATTTTAGATGGACCATCATCCTCTTGTGTATTTTAAATACTTCTCTGTTTTCCTAACTTATGAGTTTGTCGTTTTTGTTTCGTCAGGTATATCGTCGTTTTCTCCAAAAGAAGCTGGTGATTATCGTGTCCAGGTCTATAGAGATGAGAAAAATATAAAAGGAAGTCCATTTGCAGTGACGGTAAAAGATAATGAACTCGCTCATGCAAGCAAGGTGAAGATCAGCGGGGCAATAGAAAAGGCGATAGCAAACGAATCAAATGTTTTAAACATCGATGTGTCAGAAGCAGGCAAGTATACATGTTTAGAAAAACATAATTATAAATAAACAAAATAAAAGATAAAACTAGAGGGAGTAGAATTTGTACTTTTCGATCTCATTATTTTTGTTGTTAAACGCTGCAAGCTTGATGATATTTCATTCTTGTTTGGAAATATGGGAATATCGATTTCTTAGAATTTTTGACAATCCAGTGTTTAAAACTATTCATTAAGTAAAATATAATCTTATATCATTATTATGTTTGTTATATCAAATACCATATTTGACTTAAATAATTTTAAAGCCCCACCTACGATAGTAGAGGAGCATTATGTTTTTCGGTCTGTGCGTCCGTTCGTTTGTTCGCTCGTTCGTCCGTCCGTTCGTATGTCTGTCCTGCTTCAGGTTAAAGTTTTTGACCAAAGTAGTTTTTGATGAAGTTCCCTATGATATGATCTAACTATAATGCCAAATTAGAGTTTTGACCCCAATTTCACGATCCACTGAACATAGAAAATGAAAGTGCGAGTGGGGCATCCGTGTACTATGGACACATTCCTGTTTATTTTGTGCATTATCAAAATAACTGACCAAACTTTCGGACCACTTTTACAAAAAAAAGCATTCATACAAAAATCTGTATGGTATGATTGAAATAATCTATTTTTAGATTGGGTCCCTTACCCAGTTTTGTCAATATAATACAGTATATTCGTGATACCTTTTGTAGGATATGGAGGAATCACTGTAGTGATTGAAGGTCCTCACAGATCAGAAATTGATTACGAAGAAACCGGAAACCGCACTTTCAAGTGCACTTACAGTCCACATGAACCAGGAATATACATCCTTAACGTTAGATTTGCTGATGAACACATTAAAGGTATACAGATGGAAGCTTAAGAAAGTTAAAAATATGTATTTACCTTGTCCTAATTATCTTCAAACATATTTGAAACATGAATACTTATGATTTTAGTATTTTGCTATTAACTAATTGTATTATCCAAATTAATCTCTAAAAGAGGACGAAGATCAATTTTTTTTTTATTTGGAAACTTCGAAGTTATGGATTTTACTGATGTTTGTTTTAATTTAGACTTCAAAATCAGCATACAATATTTACCATCGAGAACAAATTACCGTAACTTATCTTTTTATGCCATATTCAATGCGTTGCGTAAATACGACAAACTGATCTTAATTTCCGAAAATTATGTGTCTTTCATTTGTTAGGATACTGTTTAATTCAATTAAGGCTAGGAAATAGCAACTTTTCAGGTTTTTAAATGTATCATAGAATGATCTAAATTGTAGAATGCAACGTTTTGAGACAAGAAAATATCTAATTGTTCTTTAAAGTGCAAATTTATTTGCCTTGCTATATAAATCATTATAAGCGAAATATTCAAACTTCAAGTCTTCTAATTATGTTGAAATGTATTCCAATTATATATATTTGAAGGAAGTCCATTCCTATTGAACGTTGGTGGTGAACCCTCTGGTCGTCTCAGAGAAACAATCGAAAAAGAAATGGTCCAAGCAGAGCCGGTTAAGAAAGGAACTAAATGTGAATTCCTATTGAAAATTCCAGGTATGAATTTATGAAGTCAAATTCAATAGCTTTAATGATAAAAGTACATAATATATCGAAATATATTAACACCTATAGAAAATATTCCACTTTACAATTCATGCTTTGTTGACAGTACTTTTATATAGGTTTCATATACTGTGTTTTGTTTATATTTGTCATTATTTCTATAATTTTGTAAAAGATTTTTGTATAACCACAGAAGCTGTCTGTAACACATATTTAGTGACCAATGAAAATATGTTCCTTTATAAACAATTTCACATAAACCCCTCGAACCACTGTTCTGTACAAATGTCATACAATTATTTTAACAAAGCTGCAAGTCATGTCTTTTATGTGAATTTTTCGAACAGTGTGAAATTTTAACATGTTATTATATGAAAACGGACGAACAAAAAGCAACACATCATATTTCAATTATTCTTACCTACAAAACTTGACATACAACATTTTGAATTATTTTAGCAACATGTGTGCATCTATATCAACATCAACTTATCGACAATATACAGTGGTTTAAATTAATAATATTTCATGTTGACTAACTGATACATTTTAGGAACAAATCCATTCGACATGGAAGCATCAGTGACCGATCCAGCTGGAACAACTGAATTGTGCGAAATTATGGATGAAGATGACTTCCACTACAGATTGAACTTCACACCACACAAAGATGGACTTCATACGCTTAGTATCAAGCACAAAGCTCTTCATATTTCAGGTACTTTATATTTCAGTCGAGACCTTGATATATAACTACCACAAATATGGTTTTTATGTGCAATCTTTATTAGAAAAAACAATTTTTAACTTGAAAATTGATTTAATCTCATTTCCTTTTTTTTTATTGAAACTACTTTTGAATGTTCACGTTAAGTTACTGACTTACTTCATCATTCTCAGTAATGATAGAGTTATCCAAAATGTTCTATGTTTTTATTTTGGTTAATACTTGACAAAAATTTTACTTGATTTACAGTAAAAAAAATAGGATGGAAAACCTGAAAACGTGTGCATCTTAGTCATTGTTTTTATAAATTGGTTTTTAAATTCTGATCAAAATTATAAAATCATTACTTCCGGAAATTCATTTCTTTCTTACTTGATTTGTATAAATATTTGAAATATTACATAAAATATTTTTTTCGCAGGCTCTCCATTCCAATATTCTGTTGGGCAGCTTTCCTCTGGTGGATACCATAAAGTACAAGTAGGCGGACCTGGAGTAGAGAAAGGAGAAGTTAAAAAAGAAAGTAAGTTTTATTCTGCTGTCTCCATAACCTATACTTCAAATCTCCTTTAATTTACGTGTTTTATTTGATTGTGATAAATAACACACAGCAAGGACTAGGTTTGCCATTATAAAAATAACTTTTATGGATTTATGATTGTTTCGTAAATCAGAGAAAAAATGGAGAATACCGAAAGAGAGTAATCATCCGATTACAAAGAAATATTATATTTGACATTATACAGTAAGAAAATAACGGTCATTCAAATTACTACATTACAGGCAAAGTTGACCTTAGATGGATTCGATTTTATTTTTAGGTTCATCTTAGTCATGAGGCTGTTCACGTGTCTGGCTACTTATACTCCCCTCTTTCAAATATCTGTCTTTGATCGTTCCTGATGAAGGTAAATCCAGAAAAGCGCTTCGGAAAAATATACATTTAAAATTGATATTTTCATTTTTTAAAAGGTTTTCATGCAAACATTAAGATAAAACTGACCCAACATAGATCATTTGAAAGAATATGAGATGCAATCTTAAGCAACTTTCTAGAGATTACACAATAATCTATTGGTGTGCATGAGCAATATTGGTTAAAATGCTGAATTATCTGTATTATCTTCCACAGATCACTTTAACATCTACACAAGAGAAGCAGGTGCAGGCCTTTTGTCATGTGCTATTGAAGGTCCTTCAACTCCAAAAATGTTTTTGGAGCAGAGACCCAATGGATTTTTAGGTTTATCATATAAAGTTGAAAAACCAGGTACGTCATGCCTAATTTATAGTCTAGTAAATGGTTGATAGATGTTCAAAACATCTGATAAACAAAGATTATTTTAGAAAAAGAAAGAAAAGGAACGACACTTTATCTTTATTTTCTTTTATTTTCTATTACTTTCTTATTGCCTGATCTATTTTTAATTTCCTAAGTGTGTTATTTGATTGATATCATCATGTTTAGTATATACTAATATTGATCAGATAAATATTGTTAGTATTGACAATCATCAGCAAATTCCACTTATTAGATTCGTTACCTCGGATTGACACAATTTGTTTAAATTAATGTTTTTGTTTAATTACCCAACAATCTACCGTAAGTTATAGTAATTATATTACCAGTAAACAAATTTTGATCTGAAACGGTTATTTTGGTCTAAACAGTTCTTAAAAGATTGATTATTACAATTATTCAGTCATTTTCAATCTTTCAGTCAACTCTCACGCTTATTATATGCGGTTAATTCAATACTGTTCTGACAATTCGCTTGCAGTGAATTAAGATCTGTTCAGTTTATGTTCAGACTGTTCAGTAGTTGTGTTTTACCGGTACACATGTCTGAACAGTACTGAATTTACCGGAGTCGATTAGTCTGAAAATTGACTGAAAGACTGAACAAGACTCAATAATTCTTGTGCAGTATATTCAGATGTTGTTAAGATCAAAATGACAGTTAAAGACTAAAATTCATTTACTAAAACATGTAGCTTGTTCAACAAAGGATCAAATGATAATTATGAAAAATACAAAAATATCGAAAAAGCACTTCTCTCCATTATACATTTTTCATTATATCAGTAATACTAATTTCATTATAAGATACAACATAGTAATATTAGCAAAGAATATTTGCAGTTCATGAAAGCACTCTGAGGTATTTATGTGTACATTTTGTAAGGTAGATCTTTAATATTTTCAACTAAAAGGAAATACTAAAATGTAAAAATGATTACATGTTTGGTCGCCACTAGTTATAATAAACTTGATGTAAAAGGAAATTAACATTTAATTTCATCACTAAACTAAATACATTTTTATTTTATTTTAAAAGGAATGTATGGTATACACGTTAAATTCAATGATGAGCACATACCAAATTCACCTTTCATGGTCAACATAGCTCCAGACAGTGGCTTGGCAAGAACTGTTACAGTCCACGCTTTGAAAGACAGAGGACTCGCGGTATGATGTAAAAAGGTTTAAAAGGAGCCAACCGAAACCAAAATCCATAGAATTTTGTTCCTTTTCAATGTTTGTCTTTTATACTAAGTACAATGTTTTAACTTTTCCCATTAACGCCTTTGTCGGTCGTCACCTTAGTCTTGTAACTAGGTCCTTCTTTCTGGATTTCATTATTGAACGCAGCAAATTGGGTATATTTTACTTAATAGGTTGACTTAAACAGCTAATTGATAAACATATGATTAAACAATTAAGCTATATATTGATCAATTTTCCTTATACAAAGAAAAGTGCAAATTTGAAATTTATTATTAAACATTATCCATGGCTATAGCCCTATAATTACTAATATCAATACTCATTTGCGGAATTGTTCTTAAATCTCAGAGTGAATTTTAGTTGCTGAATTCAACACTACTAAATTTGCGTTAATTCTAGATCTCTGTCTATAAATGGGCATTTACAATACCTGTAATACATAATCATTTTATATGTACGTCATTGTAAATACATGAACAATGAAACAAAAAAACATTAATCATTTATATCATAACTTCAGGTTGACAAGGCAACCACATTTACAGTTTCATACAATGGTGCAAAGGGTCGTTTACACGCATATTTACGAACCCCATCTGGCGGTCATGAGGACTGTTTCGTACAAGAAATGGATGACGGAATATACGCAATTAGATATATTCCAAAGGAAAATGGGGTTCACTATATTGACATAAAACTAGATGATCACCATATTCCTGACAGTCCTTTTGCCGTCATGGTGGGTTCAGCTGCAGCTGATCCAGCTATGGTCTGTGCCAATGGTGAAGGTCTTGAAGGTGGAAAGACTGGTAAGAACACATAATTTGCTTGGAATAAATTAGTATTTTATGTCATAATTTTATCTGATTGTTGAAGTCAAATCACTTTCACATGTGGATTTTTTTTTATGTCAGTTAACATAAAACCAATGTAAGCACCGATACAAACAATGTATAAGGATTTTTCTACGGTGTTAAATTGATAACCTTTAATAATAAGTTTACGGGTTCTATAAAGAACATCCTCGCAAAATTTAAAGATGAGATATCTCGTTTTAAATAAGCATTCTACAGGTACAGCCAAATTTCTACACCAAAGAATTTAGTAAAAATTTTGATTAGTTTGTGGTCACGGAATCACTGACTTAGTTATTTACCAGTAATACATATATTACGTTCATTGAAATCTAAAACGTCACTACAGACACGGGCATAGCGAACATGTTTTGAAATAAGCACATCATAAGAAGGGGCCAAAGGAACAAAACCGTCCATAAAGGAAAGTTGACAATAGGTAACGAAAAATTGTCACTTTTGTATGAAATTATTGTATATAGTTTCCTATGTGAAACTGAAATATCCAAATATAAAAGGGACAATTACTGCTGTTAGTATAAGCTTTATTTAAAAAAAAGTTGCTTTGGGTAAATTGCCGCAGTAATATAAGACAATTCTAAATTATTCTACTTTTATTTCTTGGTAAAAATGTTGAATTTTAGACTTTTGTGGTCATCTGCGTAAATAAGATTACTTCAAAACACTTACTCATTTGTCTAAACAAACATTCCCAAATTCTTATCAACAATCAAATGTGCGCTGAGAAATCATCCCAAAGACCAAACTTATGAAATAGAGGAAACAGTTGTTTACCGATGTTCAAAACTCATAAATCTGATAGGAAGATACAAATCATGGGTAACTATATACAAATCATGGGTAACTATATACAAATCAAGGTAAAAAAAAACAAAACTGAGGGAATCGCACGAACTCCAAAAAGGAGCAAGACCTTGTGCCGTTCGAGTTAGTGTCTCCTGAGATGAAGGAAGAAGTATTTATATATTTAGACAAGTACTGTAGCGAGGGCCTTAGTTTGGTTGCATCTTGCACTAATGTTTCGATCAAGTTTACATACTAAATAAGCAATTTCAGCATACATTCAGATATTGAGACTAGTATTAAAATGATAAATCTTTTAATAGAAATAATAATCACAAAATGAAAAATATTCCATACAAAGATACACTAATATAAAGATACTGTAAGCTACAATATTGTCATGTTTAAATAGGTTTAGTATTTTCAGTGTTAGTAACCGTATATTTACTCTCAGAAAGACATTCGAAAATACAGAATTATAATGTGTTTAATCTTTTTAGTATTGTTTACTGTAAAACATTTTGAAAGCGGAAACTACATACATGTGAAAGTGAAATTGGCTTCCTTCGGGCAATGGTTATCTCGCGATAATTGCAAATTCAATTTATCGCCAAAGTACCATTTCCTTACCTCTCAGAAAAAACAAAATTTCTTCAATTTATATGCTTAAATTTGTATTTATATCTTAAAATATTGTAAAATTCTACACTTTTGTTGCCATTTTGCCAATGCATCAAAGAATTTGAATACTGAAAAAGACAAACTTCTTTTCAGAATAATTTAATGATATATCCATACTGCTATTTAAATAGAATAGGTCTCATTTCTCTATGTTAATCAATAATTCAGTTTGAAAAGACCACATTTCCTCTCTTTCAATAAAAAAACAAAACTATTTGGCCGAAAGTTTACAATATGTCATTTATTAGAAAAAACAAATGAAAGAAGTAAAAACATTTTGTATGGTACTTTTTGGTATCTTTGGAAAATTCCCCGCCTGTCAAACGTTTTAGAAAGTGTTGAGCAAATTTTTCGAATCTAATTAAGTTAACACGATTGAATAAGACAGGCCATTTTCAAACAGATCGACATTATTTGCATGCATCAATCGATTATCTATCTATTGTAAACTATAAACTGCAATACTGATTTCAGTGTGCATGAAAATATTTTACTGGAATTTCCATATTTGGTATGCTGTTTAACGTTAGAACGTTCTAGAGTATCAAACCCAACAAGGCCTAGAACAGCCAACACCACATTAGTTCAATTTAGGCTGATCGAATTGTAATCAAATTTTAGAACAATTATATTCATATATTTATATTCAAAATGTAAGCCTTGAGGAGGTGAATACCAATGATGAAAACAAAATTACTTTAGGGTTATTGCAGGACTGTTTTATTGTAAAGCAACACTTGAAAAAACTGTTTCAAACATATTTTTGTTTATGATGACGTCAACAATTAGAAGCTTATTCAAATACTGCATTGTTATATGAAATATAGACAGAAACGGGGAAACCAATATGCAGAAGAAATGTAAGTAACTGTTTTGAAAAGGTGACAATTAAACATAATTTGAATTCCTAAAATGAAAAAAAATATTTCATATACACAATAGAATAGAAATTATTAGTGAGATTTCTACCGGAAAATCCATGTATTCATGTTACGAAGTTGAATACCAGCTAGTTTGTTCTCATATTCACCAGTTCTAAGTAGAAGACGTTGTTATTTTTAAGGTTTTAAGTAAATAACAACAAAATAGGTGTTTATTATATGACTCGTATTAATAAAATACACAGTTCTTCAAAATATACAAATGTATATAATATAAAGGTATGGTGCAGTTAGCACCACAGCAGTTCTCCATATTCTATTGTATTTGTTGATACCCTGAGATGAGTTATCATATTTTTATCAATTCATATTTACTTTTTGAACCCTTTTTTGCAATGTAATTTGTCAACATCATTACTAATTTTGTACTGTTCTGTAATGTAGGTGCGAAGAACAAATTTACGGTCAGAACGGCTGGAGCAGGATCAGGTTTCCTAGCTCTCACCATTGACGGTCCTTCCAAGGTGGCTCTTAGCTGTAAAGAAGTGGACGATGGTTATGAGTTCAGCTACACTCCATTTTCTCCAGGAAAATACCTCATTTCTATTAAATATGGAAATATCAATATAGCCGGAAGTCCATATGTTTCTGAAATCACAGGTAAAACATTTTTTTTAATTTTTAAGTAGTATTGTTGCATTTAACGTAAACATTAATCAATTCATCCCAAAAACGGTTACCTAGACTTTTTTGGGAGGGATTGTGATGAATTTACTTCGTTACAATAATTAGTAAAAGTTTCTATCTTACATAATTAGTAGAGCTGTTCATCTGTACAGTACACACCAATGAGAAATATCATTAGGTGTTTCTGATCATCGAGCCTGCGACATTTTGTCGGGGAAGCCAGGCGTAGCGATCCTACATTCAATTGTCGTCGGCGTCGGCGGTGTCATCATTAAGGTTCAGCCTGTGGTTAGATTTATTACAGATATCAATTACTTTGTCAAACCTTTCGTGATTTTATGAAACTTGGACAGAAGCTTTTACTTATGATCAAAAGACGTGTTTTTATCACTTTTTCATATTTTACCGATAAACGATAGGTATTTTGCAGTTAACATTAAGATAATATCTAAAGTAATAGTTTTTAGACATCAAATAATTTTGTTAAACCTTCATTGAATGTTTTGAAACATAAAAATAATCTTCTCCAAGATCAAGAAATATCATCTGAAAAGAGTTTATTTTTTTTATTTTTTTTGTATTTTACTAATAAATAGCCTTAGTTTTTGTTAATCAACATTAAAGTTTTACACTGACAGAAGTAATTGCAAGCAGGACACAGGGTTCGGTGGAACCGTTTACATTTTTTTCCTATTGTGCATATATTGTCCAAAATAAGAAGATATCAATATTTGTTTTTATTTATTAATACATTTTTTTTAATTTACTGCATAAACTGCATAAACTGGTGTACTATAAACAAAAAACTTTTGAATTCATTGCTTAATAATACATTCTTTAATGTATGCAGAATACAAAATGAAAGAAAAATAAAAGAATAAATATCGGTCATGTCAATGCCTTAAAGATGAATGACTAATACATGGTCATAATGCAATAGATGATTGTGATATTGATTAAATTTAAATCTTTATTTTCTTTTGGTGGATCATTGAAAAATCCTTATGAGGAAGAGGGGCAGGAGGAGGGGAAAGGTACGGTACTAGCAATGCACCTGTTTATGGTGTCTGATTTTGGCATAATGTGCAAGTGAGGCACTAATTTCAAGGAACATTTGATGCAAACAACACCTTTTATTGATCATAAGCTATTTAGTTTGGCTTTTTTGGTTTGAAAATTTAATGACAGGTTTGCTTTGTTCTTTCTCATTAATTATTCATTATTCAATCCCTGTCAGTTGAGGTATATTTCTAATAGGAAAAGATACTTTTTAAAAGTGACCATATAGATAAAGTAGCGCATTTTGTATACATATATATATATATATATATAACTTCATCTTTGAGAATTTGATCTGGTGTAGTGGTTATCACCTCTGTCTTTACATGCTAGGCGCATGGTAGTCAAAGGAAGACAAATCTCGTTATGTGTTCGTCTCCGGAGAGATGATTGATGACTTATAAAACAAATCTTTGTGTACAGACGATTTTGAGGGTTGAAATTACTATAACACTGTTTGGTTAAACTTATAGCAGTACATTTTCTTAAATGTTAGTTAATCATGGAGGTGAAGTCAAGGTTTCAAATTTTCACAAATAACAAATAATGAAGTGTATGCAAACAATCTTCTTCAAAGCATTTAATATTTGCAACGTTTTTTATAGCCAGATTGAAATAATAAAGTGGTAATTTTCCAAGGCAACATAAATTATTTATCAATTACTGATGTTGCCGGATAAAACAGATGTACATATATGAAATTATGTCGATAAATATGCAATTATGTATTTAAATTCTTTAAATAAACCAAGTATGTTGAAAACAAGTATATTGAAAAATCATAAGTTCATCGAAAAACAGTTCAGAAAATGAATTCGAGAAATTGTTTGCGATGAAAGAAATGGATTTGTTAAAAATGATGGTGGCATACACAAGGAAATTTCAGTTTTGTGTATTTAGTTCAATATATTACATACTATTGGCAATTATTGTATTTTTCCTCAGCTACTCCTGGTAAGGTACACAAATTTCTATTGCTGTACAAAATAAAACAATAATTTGAAACTCTGGTTTGACAGAACTATAAGTATCACAACAAATTATAGTTTGGAAATTTTTATGTCTTCTCTGATAATTTTCACCGTTATACTAATTAAACTTTAAATTATTGGAAGTTTCCACTGAAATATTGTAATAATCATTTTATCTTGAATACTCTTGTAATTAAGATAAAATGTTTTAAACTTTTTATTTCTTATTAATCATGAACAAAAAGAAATTTGACGGACAATGCAGCGTTATTCCTTTCTCTTTTTTTCTCTTCGTACAATTTAAATATCGAATTATTTATGATATTTGCTTATGTCAAGCTAGGGTACTATCTTTGTTTACGTTCCTACCATTCTATTTCCGAGGTTGTTCTGTTCTGAATCCATCACAAACGTACCAACATTCCTCAGAGCTGCACAATCTCTACAATTGACAGGAACCTAAATAAATGGTCATAATTATAACAGCTATAGCTCAATTACAATGGATACTTTATGAAACAAACTTAATCATATTACATGCATCATGCGAGAAATAATATTTATACTTACTGCGCATATATATGTGGTCAGCAAAATACCTTGTTATAAACATTGTGCTGTATTGTTCGCTGTCTGTAAGCATTTAGTAAACATAACTCTTAGGTGCAAGCAGTTCATTCATTACCTAACAAAGAAATGCGATCATCTTTTGGTCCATTTTAACATTATTCTTTATAACATCTAATAACGTATGTTACTTGTGTTGCTTATCGCTTCTTTTAGAACTATTAATGCTTATCTTATTTATATAAAAGGTTAATTACTTTCAAATTTCAATGAATAGCAAGACGTTCTCAGACATTATCTGTAGTATTAAAAGAAGGTTAATAGTATCAGCTTTTCCAATTTATTTTACGATAAAAATCCAATTTGAAAGCTCTTAACAGTCTTGTTTATAGACCAAGCGTTTTATTACTACTTTTAGCCAATAAATAACAAAAGTTTGTCCTCTATCAGTTTATCTTTCCTTAACTCTTTTGAATTTTGCTTTGTGTTGTGTGTTTTAGTGTTTACCCACCTCCTCTTTTCTTGGTTTGTTGTCTTTACTTCTGTTGAGAATACATTACAGAATGCAAATAAATTTCGATGAAAACGATAATTCTTTTAAATTTAAGTATAATATAATGCTGTCTTGGGTTCATTTTGGAATTATTTTTCTGCAGCCTACCAATTTCACACACAATAGTAATTAAAATCGTTTCTATTCTCTCTTACTTTACGCAGAGTGAAAAATGAATATGTTTTAATCTTATATGGAATTGATTTTTTCATATAGATTTCTATAATACAGAAAGATTTTACTAATTTTGTATACATTCAACTAACATTTAGTTTCTTAATTAAAATCATAATCCTAAAATAGCTTTTAGTAGTATAGGGTATGAATGATTGTTGTTTAGATGATGGAATTTGAAAATTGTTGACAGATTGATAAAAGTAGGCAAAACTTTAATTGTCTTTTAACCTATTTAACATGAGTGTATTTTTAACATACCAGTTGCACCCCCGATTACTGTACAGGCTTTTTACACTATAATTAATCTCATTTCTGATGCAGATCATAGATTTAAACAATTCATCATCAAAGCAATTCCTTACAATATGGAAAGGGTACTTTACAAAAATATCTTAAGTTACTTTAAATGCCATTTTTTGGCAAAGACAACTTATAGGCAATTAAAAGCTGGTAAAATGAAAACACTATGTATGTGAACACACTGAAACACAGAGATTGGACATTAAACGTGTATGTTTTATCTTGTTACATTATTTGTTAATATTCATGTCATTATTATTTTTGGTATTAGTTTTTCAATTAAATCAAGATATTGAGTTACAAAATATATTTTTTTGTTTGTTATTGGCTACAGGTAGTGGACGAAAGGCATCTCCGGTGAATGAACAGAGTACCATGGTTGTTGAAACAGTCGAGAAACAACCTGGTCAAAAATCACTAGCAAGATTCAAAGGTGACGCAGGACGAGTTGTTGTTCGTGGTCCAGGACTCAAAAAGGCAGTTCCTGGCCGTCTACAAAGTTTTACCGTTGATGTAAAGGACGCTGGTAAGGACATGTGTTTTTTCAACAGAATTAAAAATCATTGATTATTCTGTTTATGTTTTAAAAAATGTTTGCGCTTTTTTTGCGTCTGTAAAAAAACAGTCAACACATAGTAATCACACTACAAAGTATGCACTTACTTTCCAATAAAAGGTAAATTGTACATCTCATATTGGGATTTTGAAAGGCAAAGATTTTATTGCTTTTCTACTGCAAAGAGGTAATTTCCTCTTCACATTTCAACTGTAACGCTGAAGTGTGTGTGTGATTTCTATCTTTTTGCACAGATAACACTTGTTTTCAAATCAAGACGATCATTCGGTTCTTAATATTCCATTATACTCGTATTTATCAGTTTTTTGAAATTATATCATTGATCGATTACCATCAGCTTGAAATGCCTTAATATTTAAAAGAATAGAGATATTTATTCAATATATAATTTAAAAAAAAAGCACAATCACACATATATACAATCATTTATATATGGACCACTTCTTTTTCAAACTATTTATGTGGTGTACTTATACATTTACCTTTGTATACCAAGTACAGATTGAATATAAAATAATTAATGACTTTTAATGAGTTGTACAGTATTTTCACAATTGAATGCGGGTATGCCATTTAAAGTTAAAAACCTATTTTTTTAGGAGCAGCAATGCTCATGGTTGGAATGATAGCACCAAGTGGAATTGCCGAACCCGAGCTGTTGGTGAAGAAAAACACAAAAACTGAATTCACTGTCAGTTTCAAAGTACAGGAGGTTGGAGACCATACTTTAGTTGTAAAATATGGCGATGAAGATATTCCAGGCAGCCCATTTATTCTTCATGCAGGATAAACACATTCAAATCTCCATACAAACATTTGTTGCTTTTTCAAATTTTCAAGTTGTAATTATATAGAAATTTACGATATTTATGTTTTACCAATTGACAAAGACAATCTTGAGAATGTTAGGGTATGGAAGTATTTTTTATGAAATTGTACATGGAAAATCTTTTATATTCGAAAGAGTAAACTTACTGTATGAATATTTATATTTCTTTCCTTTCCTAGACTAGTCCCTAATTTGTCATGAAATTAGAATTTATTAATTTATATGTTATATGTAAAAAAATAACTAAAGCTAACTTGCATTATATTTTTATTTGTAATGCATCACTTAGTGGACGTTATCAAAATATGTGATATGAATCTTCCACATTTAAATATAAACTTTCCTTTTGATAGTATGGAATATATGTTGGCAACTGACTCAGATTTGAGTACAAGGATTGTTGTACTGTTTACACGAATAAATGTTTACATCACCATATAAGAGTGTCTGTTGAATTAAAAGAGGATTATTATTATAAAGTCACAGTTGAGCATATTCTGGTCGGTAGTTTGAAACATAAAAAAAAACTTCATTTGTTTATTTCAACTTCACATACCACATCAAAGTATTATTAGGATACAGAATAATATGACACACCTTCATTATAATTAAACGGATATTTTGGAGGTCATTTTAAGCAAAACATGGTTTTGTTTTTGAGTGGCTGGTAATAGTAGAAATTTTCTTATTACACTTCAGACTAACACCAATACGATATAGGTTAGAGAATGTAATCTTTCGCAAACATTGCAGCGTACACTCGATCAGCTATTATAAAAAGAGTTAAACTTGTCAGAGGTCAATGGCGATAGTTTACACGGGACACCTCTTTTTTCCCAAAAATAAAACTGGAAGCTATAGAAACATACGAAAATGATGAAAACCCAAACAATCAACTAGTTTTTAGTAAACGTATTCTTTGAATTCCTATTTTTTGGTAATTTCATGCACGTATGCATTCATATGATACAAACAAGAAAATATAAAACTGCTTATTCACAATTTATCACATTTTACCATGTTTACTGCACATTCATTTGATATTTGATAATGCATTTTACCTTTCTATCTTCAAGCACTTTTTAATAAATGAGGTAATAGTGAACTAAAAGGTAAAACATGCTACACAGAGGAACAAGTGATCAGTATGCTGGAGTTTCTTATTGACAACATATTTGTTGAATTTGGAGGTAGACTTTTTCAACAAATTGTCGGCATTCCTATGGGAACGAACTGTGTGCCTCTTCTTGTCGACCTCTTTTTATTTTCATATGAGTCGGAGTTCCTTCAGACACTTGTCAAAAACAAGAAGATCAAAGAAGCCAGGTCATATAATTTCACATTCAGATATAATGATGATATTCTTTCCATTAACTATCCAAACTTTTCTGATTGGGTTCCATTAATATATCCCCAGAACTAGAAATTAAAGAAACAACAGACACGGCTTCCTCCGCCTCATTTTTAGACTTATATTTCGAATTTGACATACGCGGTCATCTCAGTACCAGAATCAATGACAAACGAGACGATTTTAATTTTGAAATTATCAATTTCCCCTACCTTAGTAGCAATATACCAACTTCACCTGCATATGGGATATACATTTCCCAACTTATTCGGTATTCAAGAGCTTGCAGCTCTACTCAGACGTCACCAGTGTCTGAGCAGAAAGTTGATGAACCAGGAGTATGTCAAAGAACGTCTCGTCCTTTTTCTAAAAAAGTTCATCGGAAGATACCAAGACCTTGTTGATAAATATTCCGTATCAACTTCACAAATTATACACGATGGTCTTGAAGTACTGATTCTGTGTACTGACGTTGTTTATCATCTTAATAACGTGTTATAGATACTGTTTGCAAAAGTATAAATTATTCTAAATAATAAGGATGTTCTTATCCCAGACAGAAAACCTTAGCCGTATTAGGCACAACTTTTTGGAACTTTAGGTCCTCAATGCTCTTCAACTTTGTACTTGTTTTGGCTTGCGATCTTTTTTGATCTGAGCGTCACTGGTTAGTCTTGTGTGGACGAAACGCGCGTCTTGCGTATTAAATTTTAAACCTGGTACCTTTTGTTAGCTATTATTCGTATGTTTCTCTGTCCTATATGTTCTCCCATTTATTTGTATTGTAGTCCTGTCATGTAATGTTGTCATTTTAATGTTATATTTAACATTGCCATAAAAGCGGGAGGTTTGGCTAGCCACAAAACAAAGTTCAACCAACCATTTTTTTCTTAAAATGTCCTGTACCAAGTCAGGAAAATGGCCATTGTTATATTATAGTTCGTTTCTGTGTGTGTTACATTTTAATGTTGTGTTTCTGTTGTGTCTTAGTTCTCCTCTTATATTTGATGTGTTTCCCTCAGTTTTAGTTTGTAACCCGGATTTGTTTTTTTCTCAATCGATTTATGAATTTCGAACAGCGGTATACTACTGTTGCCTTTATTTATAGTATTCTTTTATTTGTCTTTTTGAATACTACTTTTACTGTTATTTTTGGTGATATCCATTTGACGTGGCTCTGTACTTATACATCCCGTTATTGTGCTATGGTAAATTTTTGTATCTTTCAACTTTCATTTTTGCTAACGTGCTTTGTCTATATGCCTTTTTGTGTTTCTTTGTTACATATGACGTGGCTGGCTCTGTACTTATACATCCCGTTGTTGTGTTATTGTGCTATGGTAAAATTTGGTTTAAAACCAGGTTTAATCCACCATTTTCTACATAAGAAAATGCCTGTACCAAGTCAGGAATATGACAGTTGTTATCCATTCGTTTGAAGTGTTTGAGCTTTTGATTTTGCCATTTGATTAGGGACTTTCCGTTTTGAATTTTCCTCGGAGTTCAGTATTTTTGTGATTTTACTTTTAAGACCATACTCCAATTGCGTTCTATCTCTTGCACCATACACCATCTCCTTTCCTCATAAAATGAAAGAATAAATTGCCTCATTTTCAATATATATATATTTTTATTACGTATTGGCCGTATCAGACAAATATGTAATTATTTTGAATTGTGATGGGCGATAAACACAATTTACATTTGATTAATTTTTTATAGTTGAAATTGTTCTGACAAAGGGAGAATCCAGTTAAGATCAATTGTACCGTCTATTTTAGTTGTATCATACTTCTGTCATATCCTTATCCCGGAATAACCTTTGTCCCAGAAAGGATAACCATTATCCCAGAAAGAAATTAATTCGATAATAACATAAACGGTACCAATTTTACTGCACCACATTGCTTTTCGACAATAATTGTCTCTTCATTAATGGTTTTTGCCAATCTTTTCTTAGAGTTGACCTGCACAACCAAAATAGGCCAAAAGATAAATTGTGGTGCAAGTTGCCAAAATCTTCAGAATTTCAACCAAAATTAGGTTTACACAATAAAGAGCACAAGCAGCGACAAACTAAATATTCAAGTCAAACTTGTAAGTTATAAAACATAGTTTAAAAAGATCTTTATAGTCGACGCATGCGCTCTATGTTTTCAGTCCTTAACATCAATGGAATATTACCTGTTTTCAGTGAATTTCGTGAAATCCAAAATTGAGATATTTGTGACGTCATGACAAATAGACATATTGCCTATCTAGTCATGGTTTAAGCTTTAAATTTTATCTGGAAATAAGGGTCATATAAGGTCCTTATCTATAACCAACTCCTAAACCTTAAATAAATTAATTAATTTTAATTGCGGAAATTATGATAGTCTTTAACATTTTCGACAAAATACCTTTTATATTAGGCATTTGGCAATGTTTTAAGATAAAGTATAAGTTTATTTCATAAGGACAGTTGCTTATATATGTAACGAATCAATATTAATATTAATATGCGTAGAATTTTCATTTTATGGAAACGGAGGCGGAGGCTCTTTGTATTAATCTTTATCAAAAACGCATGTTACTTATCGAAATATCATTCATATTTCCTTAACTGGTACGCAGTATTGAGAGAGTTTTACTCATATAATTGAACTACTGTATATTCAGAAATTATTGCGAGGTTTTTATTAATGCAAATAATGCGACACAGTGAGTATCGCATTAATAAGAACTCGCATTCTGATATTTGATACATATATCTGTAAACAGCTTTTCCAGAAATCGAAATAATTAATCTCGCATTTTTGTTAGTTCTCAAAAAATCGCAATAATAAATGCAGGTAATAATTTCTGAATTTACAGTATTAGATTGGACAAAGCAATGAGAGCCAAGAATTACATATAAATGAAGTTATGATAGACACACACCAGTCATATGCGATTAATTTGCATCAGGTATCTGGTGATTATTTTCCTGTGATTCTAAGTTTAAAAACATCATTGATTTTATTTTTTCCTCAGAGGTGGCTGCAAGGTCTTGAAATATGGTCTCTAAGGCAACCTATCCGAGAAGAAAACCTATTACTAAAGAGGGTCACCACGTGCACAATACCATCCTTTTGATTTCTATTGTGTCATCATCAAATGAAACTTACCACCGAATTTGTATTTGCCATGATCAACAAGACGGGTAACAATAGTGGAGCAGGATCTGCTTACCTTTCCAGAGCACCGTAGATGAACATGTTTTTGGTTAAGATTGAATTTCAGTGTTTTTGTTTAACTTTTTTATTCAGATATTCGTTCTCGTTATAGTGTTTTGTGGACATGTTTGTGTTTTTGATGTTTTTGCGGTTTTTTTACATGGACTGTCAGTTACCCTTCGACTAATGTATTTTGAATGTTCCATTTGTATCTTAAGTCTCATTTTTAAACAAAGGTGTACTTCTTTTGCCATTACGTACGGTGTACAGAGGAAGGCAAATAGGTCAGCACTTCTTTGTATCGTAGGCCGTTGTAAGATTCTATTTTCCTCATCCTAGGTTTTTCATGAAATCGGAGGTGTGTCTAGAAATATTATTTATGGTTCCTATTTTACTGCACCAGAAGTGCTGTTCGTCAATCAATGTTTCTTTAGTGATGTTCTAGGCCTAAGTATTTGAAAATCCAAAGAATAATAAACCTGTTGAAATGCCTGTGATACTGTTATCTCTACCACCTTTCCCGATGTCATTTTATTTCCAATAGAATAAGCGTAACTTGAACTTTGGTAACGATATTTATGAAGTTAAAATAAATCAGGTTAAATGATTGTTCTGCTATTTTTTGTATAATAACTTATATAATTGTTTTAGACTTACGTCTTTAATTTATGGAGACATTCAATGAAGCGCTAAACTTTTACATAATTAAAATTTATTTGACATCACCGAATGCTACTTATCGTCGAACGTGTACTTACACAATGTTACATAAGCAAAACAACGGATGCCACATGAGTAAAACCAACGGATGCCACATGAGCAAAACAACGGGTGCCACATGATAGCAAGGTTTATCTTTCCGGAACACCTGTGACTTCCCCCGGTCTTTGTTGGAGTTCGTGTTGTTCAGTCTTTTTTATATTGTGTCTTTTTTTAGATTGTTTATTCGATATAAAAACAAGTAGATGTGGATGATTGCCAATGGGACAACTATACATCAAAGTTCAAATAAGTGAATATTAGCAATTATCTGTCACCGAACGGCCTTCAACAATGAGAAAAACCCATACCGTATAGTCGGCTATAAAAGGACCCGGCATGAACAATTTCAAAAGAGAAAATACTAACGGAAAATTCATAACAAAACAATTTACAAAAAATAGATATAACCAGCACGAACCAACGACAACCACTGAACTACAGACATCTGACTTGGGACAGGTACATAAACATATGGCGGGGTTCAACATATTTCTGTGCGCTCAACCCTACCCATTACCCATATATATTATGGCGTTTTAACAAGTCATTAATTCAACGACAAAACCGTGTTATATCATTAATATTGAAGCACAAAACTTCAAAAAAAGATGAATGGTGACTGATTATATTCAAACTTTTATATAGTTTGGTTCGCAGATGCCAAGAAATCCTCGCTCAAGACTCCGGTGGATCTCCTACGGTACCCGTTAGTAGTTAAAAATATTTGATTTCAACTAATTAATTTATGACCTGCATGTTCGTGTCGTTTAGAACATGGCCATGTACCAAATAGTCAATATTAATCATCCGTGTAATTTGCTCTATGGGATGTTTGCAAAATTTCAACGGAGGAAATTTCTTGACATGGCATTAAATGTTGATAGAGACATTTTCCAAAAGTCATCTACACGGACACTTGTACCGACACCGATACCTCCACTGACTATTAACTGGACACATGCTGTTGTGTTACTCTTATCGACACGTGGCGGAGCGTCAATCAACGGGTGGACACTGACTGAACAAATAGAGGGACCATAACAATTTGTCAAAATATACTGAAGGAATAACCTCGAAAAACTTGGTTGGACTCAGCAGAGGTAAAATAGAAATAATTTTATTATACTATAGTTGGTTTATATAACTTTTTATTCGGAATCTGAGCTAGAATCTATAAGTGCTCTCGTCAGTTTTGGAATTCTTTTAGTAATGAATTTGTGATATTGATGTTTATGGATCCATGATTTCCATTTTGGTCATAACTTATTTGTCTACTTTATTAGTGGTCATTAATAAACGCTTTTCCACATTTTTTTAAAAGAAGAAAAAAAAAATCTGCAGCGATTAAAGTTTTATACATGTTTGAAAACATCTTTAAAGATTAGAGTGTTGCTGCTTATATCACGAAATATGGTGAAGTTGAATTCGTTCCCTCGAATATATTTACGGATGCCATTATGAGTTGGTTGACTGAATTTCAAATATGACAACAGATATGTTCCATTTATCATAAAAACAATCCTGTCCTATTTTCCTCTAATGTGACCTACCACTTATCACAAGGTTTTGCTTAAATGATCAACACGACAGGTGCGACTTGCGGAGCAGTATCTGCTTACCCTTCCAGAGCTCCTGAGATCACTCCCGATTTTTTGTGGGGTTCGTATTGCTAGGTCTTTAGTTTTCTATGTTATGCTTTTTTCTTACTGTTGTTTGTCTTTTCGTCGTATTTTGTTTTTTGCCATGGCATTCTCAGTTTATTTTCGATATCTTTCTGCTCTCTTTTATGACTTCTGGCACGAAGACATGATAAAGTCTAAACGAAATCTTTTATTTACTATTTAGATGCAGAAACATTTATAATATTTATCCATTAAAAAGAAGAAAAAAAAACTATTTATGACATGTTTAGACGAACTACAGTATAAATTCGTTATAAGCTGATGTGATATATTTCATTATCAACAATCAACTTTAATGCCATTCAAAGATTCAATTGTCCAACATTCTCTCTACAAGATTGACCGTTCATCATCATCCTCATCATTCTCTGCGAGCTTTGAAACATTTTTTGCTTCGTCTTGCTCCAGTGTTGTTGGCGACGAAGAATAGCTAACGGGACTTGTAGAGTTCACTCCTAATGGGATAGTGTCAAAATCAAATCCTTCAATAGTTGCTCTGAAATAAAAGAATACAGTTACAAAAGAAAATATGTATTTTGATGATTTCATAGCTTAAAAGATACAATTTAGATCAATAGTTTTGAGGAAATATATAGAATATTTTGATGTTATACGTTGTATATTACTATGATACTTAAAGGCTCTTGAAATAATACAATAATTTACATCGTATACATACAGAGTATATGAAACTGTTAACAAAATAATATTATGTGTCATGATTGCCGATATACATCTATTCATCAATAAACAAAGAAAACGTGTAAACAATTCTAGGTTATACTACTTTCTTTCACAATGAGCAAAACTCGCACTGCCTAGAAAGCTATAAGGGCACTGGAATGGCAAATTGTGAAACTATTAAAAAAGAAAACTAAGGCCCGATTATTACAAGAAAGAACGAAATACAAGAGGTTCTAAAGAGCCTGTGTCGATCACCTTGGTCTACTAACTATATCGGCAAAATTTTACTTTTAATAGATCTTATCTTGCTGATAATTATTTGCTTATTTAAGTTCTATCTATCGATTATAATTTTATCATGTACGGCAAAACGCAAAAAAAAAAAATGGTAAAATTCGTCATTAAAATTACTCCAATAAGGTTCGTCGAACGATTGATTGATTTCATATTGTCTTAATTGTAGATCTGGTCTCGTTGATCATTTTGATTTCAAAGTTTCTCTCTATCTATTATAGTTTTCAAGATAATAGGCATGGTCAAATTTATCATTTAAGAGCAATAAGTCCTGTTAAGAAGTCGTCTAATAGTTTTAACATAGTTGGACAATTGGTAGAACACAACTTTTTGAACATTTGTGCCCTTGTCAGATTTTCTCTATTTATAACGGTTTAAAAAAATAGACAGTACTTGCACTTTCCATAGACTACAAGTTCACTTTTATTCAAGATCTTCTTTTAATATATTGAGTAACGATGATGTATTTGTAAATTAGATATGCTCGTTATGTTCATAATCGTATTGGTACTTACATTGCTGTTGGGTCTATTATAGGCTTACTAATCTTATAACAGCCATCGTCCATTGTATAGCCATTATCCCAATCATTACTCATTTCATACGATTTGCAAATTCTACAAAACAAAAACAAAAAAGTCGTTAAATTTTTAAAACTAATATATACACGCAGTTCTGGAAAATAGAATGGCTTGATATAATGAACGGCGATTTAATGTATTTATTCCTGTTATCTAACACACGTGCCTGTTTTACCTTATTCCCAGTTAAGTATATGTTTCCTGTATTAATTGGCTAATAACAAGTCGTTAAAATACCCGTAGCCCGGGTGTTGCTACCCATATATCCTGGAATTGCTACCCATAATCCTTGAGAACTTATTGCGCGTTTACCTTAGTTCCGCTGTTGTAACCAGTGAACAAATGAATTCTGTAGATTATCCATGATGTCTGTATTCAATAATCTAATCCTCTAACAAGTTTATCCTATTATGCCGATCATTGGCATTTAAATAAGTAAATGCGTCATTCTGATACCACGTCGTAAATGAATGAAACTACTGACGTAGTTATGCAAATGACACACGTTTACTTCACGCCGTCTATGACGTAAGGCAACTAGAACTAGCAAAGCCCCAACATTTCCTAAACGTACTTAACTGAATCTTATTGACTCATAAAGTATTGTTTATTGAAAACAATGTGGTGCCAGTGATTTTATTTTTGATATTATTTCACATGGTTATATAATTTCTTTTATAGAAGATCATGAAAAAGTTTTTCAATGATAAAAAATCTGCCATCGTTGATCATGTTTTTGTGGACAAAGCTGATTCTGAATTAGCAGCCAAATGTTTTTCAATTAAGGCCCCCTTTGGAACCTTATGTTGTCAATGATTGCATTTCAAATATTTAGCAAACATTGCCACTTATCTAAAGTCCGGCACCAGCATTTTGACATTTGTTCTCAACAGCAAACTTATGTAGGGTTGTCTTGTAGAGGAGTATACTAATAGTTAATTGTATTAAACTTTAGACTTTTGCCTGCGACTATTACTAAGTGTTTGAACGTATAGTAAAAAAATGGCAATTAAATTTCATGCGTCCTAAGAACTTTTCTTGATTTACCTTCATCAAGGACGATAAAAACCAAATATGTTAAAGCCAAGGATATATAATAACCAAAAACATTTGCAATCAATCCCAGTTAATTCGATATTCAGTCAGGTTTTCGGTTAATGAGGAAAAAAGTATTTTGTTGGAGCACGTCCAAAAGCTCGAATGGCTTGGCATTTATTTGTATTCAATAAGGTATGATTTGCTTATTCCAGAAAGAAGAATAAGTGATATTCATAGATTCATTGAATTCAATATGTCGCATTTTCCGCAAATCAAAATTTGCTGTTAAATTTCCCACAGTTCAAGTGTAAATAAATACTACGATATTCAACATACCCTTTTTGTCTGCAATATACCACAATAACACCCACCAAAATACCAAGGACAGTGCAACTTGTACATACTGCTAAGATAATGCTCACTGAAATGAAATTGTGAAATAGCTTTAACTTCAGCATCTGTTCTTGTACGGTACCACATAAGTATAACATAAGATTCTCTCTGATTTTTGCTCCTATTATTTTATTTATCTTTATATCTTATGACACTTTTTGTCAAATAGTCCAACTAACATGCTTTAAAACATAATGATTAGAATTGGTTTTCCCGTTTGAATGGTTTTACAAGTAATTTTGGGGCCCTTTATAGCTTACTGTTCGGTGTGAGCCTAGGCTCCGTTTGAAGACCGTTGATCTTTGGTTTACTTTTTAAGATTGGATGGATTGTCTCATTGGCACTCATACCATCTTCTTATCTAATACCGAAAATATAAACGATATCAATAATATAATAATGTAGTTGTAAAAGAAATCAACTCCTCCGAAAATTACAAATATGTACATGGAAACAAAACTCTAGTACTGTTAAAATAATTTGCTCTGATAAAATAAATTACTAGCGTTTAATAAGATTAACAGTTATAGACGTGCATTGCTATGAATGTCTTTCCCTTCAGCAAGTGTATATATTTCTGGATTTTAGAATGAATAATATGACGGTCACGAACCACCTATTCTTCCAAACAACTGCATTGATTCTCATGATTGCTGTTAATCTCTTTACGACGCGTCATAACGCAGACTGATATGAATGGCACTCACTGTGCATCTTTGAATACATGAATATATAAACACGGTCATTTCAACGAACACCCGTTGGTGAAAAAAAAATTGTAAAGACTTCTCTTCGTGTTGATTTAAAAAAAACGTACAATTGTTAATTAAATTAAAGATGTATTAACAAAAAATACTCACAAGTATTGCCTTCATCAGGTATTGGCATTGGTACTTAAATTTAAGAAAAATAAAGTTATATATACATATGAAATGATAAAATTAAAATCAAGAAAACGAGGAGAAACCGTTTAAAATGTTCTTAAATTTTCGTATAGAAATTTTCAAGAACATTGTAAAATACCAAATGTCACTTTAATTTGATAATATAAAATATCTCACAAGCCGCTGATCTGAGTACAATTTAAAGGAGTAGGCCTTGGTAACCTCAAATGTACCCGTTGTTAAATTGTTCTTATATTTACACTATTGAAAGGATATAGGTCCATGCATTATTTGCTTAAATTTTGTTGAAATTAAAAAACATTATACCTTCATTATGCAAACAATGATTTCCAATACATGTGTTAGAGTTGACTCCAATACATCGGTATAATCCTTTTATGTGGTTAAAATTTAATTCACCAGAAGTATTCAAAAAAGATTTAAGAAAAAATCACCACAAAAAATACTACAGCTCTAAAGGGCCTGCGTCGCTAACCCAGGTCTTCAGCAATGGACAATCAAAACAATGTAGACAAGAATAAAATTATTGCCTAAATTCTGTATGTTTAACTTTTATTACTGAACATTTTTTTACGCCTATTTACGGGACGTATTATGGTATATCGTTGTCCGTCTGTCTGTCCGTCCGTCCGTCGTCAAAATGTTGGACAATAGCACAAAAACGCTTTAACCTATTTGCATGAAACTTTGGTGAATTGTTATCTATTGACATGAGCTCCCTTTCGATTTTTATAAATTTTAGATTTTAAGTTCCCGAGTTGTGGGGTTTTATTCATTAAAAAGGAGGATTTTCCAGTTTTTGGACAATAACTCAAAAACGGTTTCACCAATTTGCATGAAACTTTGGTGAATTGTTTATATATATTGACGTGAGCTCTCTTTCGATTTTTATAAATTTTAGAATTTACGTTTCCGAGTTATGGGGTTTTATTCATTAAAAATTGGGGATTTTTCAGTTTTTCGGACAATAACTCAAACATGTTTTCATGAAACTTTTATGAATTGTTTACATCTATTGACGTAAGCTCCCTTTCGATTAAAAAAAAAAATTTAGATTTTACGTTTCCGAGATATTGGATTTTATTCATAAAAAGGGGTGATTTTCCTGTTTTCGGACAATATCTTAAAAGTGCTTTGAGTAGTTTTCATGAAACTTTTGTAACTGGTTTATATATATTTAAACAACCTCCTTTAGTTGTTTATGAATTTTTGATATGACATTGAGAAGTTGAACTTTATTCTTTGAAAAAGCAACGGGCGTATCATGCGCTCATGGCGCAACTGTTTATTTACAGTTTCTATCATTTTAAAATTTTGCCCAAAACACAAAAAGGTAAGCGATTGTCATTTCAAGGCAATGATCTCTTTAAGAATCTTGTCATTAAAGAGCAAGAATTGTCTGACGGTGTTGCCTAATTTGTAGATATTGTCTTGCTGATCATTTTTTTCTTTTTAACGTGTCTATCTATTTATTTCAGTTTTCAAAATTATTGGCAAAACACTAAAGATTACAGGTAACAAAAATCATCATTAAAGAAATATAACTCCAATAAGGAGTCGACTGATGATTTTTGCCATAAGATTAATTGGACATATCGTTGTCAATATAAAGGAATTTTATGCGACTGTCATACAAGTGAGAGGTTTGGCTAGCTATAAAACCAGGTTTAACCCCCCATTTTCTACATTAAAAATGCCTGTACCAAGTCAGGAATATGACAGTTGTTATCCATTCGTTTGACGTGTTTGAGCTTTTGATTTTGCCATTTGCTTAGGGACTTTCCGTTTAGAATTTTCCTTGGAGTTCGGTATTTTTGTTATTTTACATTTTGCAGATCTTGTCTTGCTGATCGGTTTTTGCTGACTATAGTTTCTATGTATCTATCATAGGTTTTATGGTGAAATACAAAAACGCAAATACAGTAAAATCTTCAAGATTTGACTTCACTAAAATATCGTCTTCTTATAAGAATTCGTATGACAGTTTTATCGTAAATGGACAGTAGGTAGATCACAACATTCTGAATATTTCTGTCTATGTCTGATTTTCTCTATTTATAGAGGTTTTCAAATAATAGATAAAACTTGCATTATGCCCCTTTGTTCTATTTTTAGTCATGTAAGCCATGTTGGTTGGCAGTAGGGGTCATTGGACCTATCTTTTAAAATAGATACTCAAATGATGATTATGAATAAGTTTGATTTAATTTGAACCAGTGGATCTAGCGGAGATTTTTGTATTGTTTTACGAAGAGCGACGACTTTGTGCAACACACGACTGAATGATGCCAAGTGTTGAAAAAAACTCAGGCAAGGTAAGCTTAAAAGGTCGTTATGTTAAAAGAGCAGAGTAAATATTTAAAAAATCATTCATATTTTTTTATCATACATACCACAACAGTCATCAATTGAAACAGAGTCCGTTCCTTCTGTGGTCATTCCCTTAGGACATGAAAAACAGAACGTTTGGCCTTTTTGATCTTGATATGTTCCTTTGTCACATGACAGACATTCATCATTTGAACAGAAATGACCAATGCTACAAGGTACTGTAATGAAAAGTAAAGGATTGCAGAGAGGAAAAAATACATATATACACGTAGCAGCGTTCTAAAGACAGTGTTTGATATAAATGCGTCGATGAATGAGTATTAGTTCAGTAAAATATATGAAGTTAAGACAACGCGCGAACTGTTACATTGTATTGTGAAATTGCGAGCCTAGCTGCATTCAGGCAAAATATTTGATATTGTAGGAAAAAAAATATACAAATAATCAATACCAATGCAGAACAAACCAAAATTATTTTTGACAATAATATTGACAACTATTTTTATTTTAAAGCCATATAGTGTTTTTTTTAAAGAATAATCTTCTTTGAACATACTATAGTTTTTTTTTAACACTGTACAATTAAAACAAGTTAAACAATTTAAACAATTATCAACTCATAGGTCTTGAGGATGTTGTTACTCAATGACCCACATTTCAGTTAGTGCTTGCATCTCATATATCCCAGTGAAATTAGGAATAGGATGCTACCGAAAGCAGAAAGTTTGCCTCATATCTTGATCTTTTCCTTGATATTGACACAGGTGGACGACTTCGAACTAAAATATATCACGAATGTAATATTTTCAACTTTTTTCAATCGTCAACTCCCTATTTCTCAGCAGTATCATACACTTTGTCCACATCTTATGGCATTTACATATCTTAATAGATACGTTACGATATTGTATGTTCACATCATAAGGACTTCATAAGCAGAATTGTGCATCTCATACACAAAAAAAAAACCCATATTCAAACAGATTTATGAGGACGAAAGATTGAAGTCGAACGCTTACCCTTCTACCGCCTTCTTTTCGAGTTTCCTCATTTTTTTGGCTTCTAAATTGATCTATGAGATTTGTATATCGGTTAATAAACTCATTATTGCTACCAGGATTGACATTTTTCACTAGGCGCGCGTTTCGTCTACAAAATAGTATCAGTGACGCCCAAATCAAAATAAAGAACGACTTTGAAAGACATTGAGGACCCAAAATCCCATTCCCAGTGCTGATTACTGGGTTGGTGATATCCTCGACCGATATGTTGTAAATAAACTCATCAAGGATAGCAGGATCAATTTGTACGCAAATTACTGTTGCTTTTATTTATCCATTTTACAACTGATGTTGTTCCTTAAGCGTTGGTCTAATGACTTTGAAATTATTATTTTCGATGATGAGAGTATATATATGGAAACTTGAAATTCTGTCGTATCTAAGATGACCCTCATACACGTTAAGTTAAGTCGTGTATCAGTACGGTCTTCATAAAGAAAGATTTTTATGACCTAAAACAAACAAATTGTATCTGCGAACCCCAAAATGTTTGGTTTTTAAAGAGAGTAAATATAAAATAAGAATTTTCTTGGAAGAGACGTCAACTTCCTCTGAGAGAAAATAACGGGAGATAATAAACCTGTTCAAATTCTTGACCATAATCTTTCTTGCGCTAGGTCGTGTAACCGGCCATTGGAAAAAAAATCATTTTGGAAGGTAATGTATGCAAGGGGAGCACGTTGTATCTGAAGAGCTACATATAAGGAGATTTTTGTGCAAAATGCTAGAGAATATCATAAAGGATTCAATAAAACGACTAGCCGTAGCGAATCATTAGTTTACCTTGATACGTTAGAAAAGGATATATGTTTTGCAAATATTGCTCAACACAGCTTAAACATATGAACCATTCAACTGCATATCAGAATAAAGATATCAAAACCAATAAAATAAGATTTGCTTCATTTAAAATAACCGGACTCACCAGATGCGTATGTAACTCATATATGAAGCTTCTTATGGGGATGATTGAATAAGCATACCAAAAAGAAATGCATGATATTCAATTTAAACAGTAACAGTTTTAAAATATAACTCCCATTAAATTTTGAAGTTTTTGTTATTACGAAGAGTTACCATTCTTATGTTACAGATACAACTTTTATGAATTAATATTTGATAGTAAAATCCATATTAATGCCTTATATCAGGTATCTTTATAACATTTGTGTAATAGACCAACATCATAAGCTAACAGGCCAATTCTAATTCGTAATTCAGAAATGTAATTGATATGCCTATCATCGATCCAACAAAACACTTAATGATATTCCTTTTGGTTAGACATTTTTTTTTGCATAAAACATGTAAAAGGAGATTCTAAACAATATTTCTTTAACATTACTATATTCAGAAATTATTACGAGGTTTTTATTTATGCGAACAATGCGACTGGGTGAATATTGCAATAATAAGAACTGGCACTCTGATATCGGACACATATATTTGCATGACGCTTTTCCCTGAAATCGCAATAATAATTGCAATAATTTCTGAATTTAAGGTAATACATAGATCGAAAACAAAACCAGATATTTCGTTTGCAAATAGCTGTTCATAATATATCAAAACACCTATTATCAAAATTTTATGGAAATAGCTTTGAAAAATATTTACCGCAGTATGCAATAACAGGAACTGTGCCAGATGGACAATTTAAACTGATTTCAGATGTAGAACTATTCTGTACAATCTTATATATGATACTATTGTGTGGAAGATCTAACTCAGTTCCGTTTTCCAATTCTTTAAGTTCTGTGACGGCGTCTCCGAATCCATAAACACAGGTCTCTAATCCATCTGTAAATTAAATCATACATTAGGAACAGTCACATCGAATTAGTTTTGAGGAAATCTGTTCCTGTCTTTAAGTTATTTATGTAAAAATAAGGAAAGGTTGTATGATTGGAAATGAGAAAACTATCCACCGAAGTTCAAATAAAGTGGAAGTAAGCAAATATAGGCAACCGTACGGCCTATAACAATGAGAAAAATCCATATCGTATAGTCGGCTACAAAAGTCCCTGACATAAAAAATATGAAACAATTCAATTTAGAAAACTCACAGTCTAATTAATAACAAAACTATTAACGAAAATCAAATATGACAGATATGAACAAACGAACTACAAACACTGTTCTGTTGTGATATCACATTGCTAGCGTTTGTATTGATGTATTGATCATTGTACAGATTTAATCATAAGTTAAACTGAAACAAAAATGTCCACGTCTTTTTGAAACTGTTCCTGTAATGACATAATATAAGACATTTTGATAAATGTACTGTTCATCTTGTTATTTTTAATACTTACGCGTAGTTGTATCACATGTTAATTTCATTGTAAAACCAACAGAAGAGTTAGTGTCTAGATTCTTTTGTGAAATATCGCAATTTATAACTTCATTGCTTGATATGGTACAGATGTTTGACGTCACACATGTAAGTTGCTGGGCAGCTGACTCAATTCTAGCCGTAATGTTATTTTTGACATCGGCAGTGGATGAAGTATCGCATCCCTCCATGTCGTAATACGCTGTGTGATTGACGTGAATTTTTGTTGATTGGACAATCTCTGAAATTATAATCAATTATTTACACATCAATATTTTTAGATAAATCAGCACAATATTTTTTGTTCACTTGTTTTTGTTAATATGTCTTTTGATTGAGGTAAGTCATTTCAATTGATATTTTATAGTGTGTCTTTCTATGTTGTGATGTTACACTATTGTTTCAGGTAAGGGTGAAGGTTGGTACCTATTAAAACGTTTAAACCCGCTGAATTTGTTTGCACCTGTCCTAAGTCAGGAACCTGATGTTCAGTGGTTGTCGTTTGTTGATGTGGTTCATAAGTGTTTCTCGTTTCTTGTTTTTTTTATAGATTAAACCGTTGGTTTTCCTGTTTGAATGGTTTTACACTATTCATTTTGGGGCCCTTTATAGCTTGCTGTTCGGTGTGAGCCAAGACTCCGTGTTGAAGACCGTACTTTGACCTATAATGGTTTACTTTTACAAATTGTGACTTGGATGGAGAGTTGTCTCATTGGCACTCATACCACATCTTCTTATATCTATTATATGAAATCCTCCATGATGTATCATCATGGCGTAGATATAGCCATGATCATCATTTTGATACCTTTAATATTCATGGTGTTTCAATGAGTTACCTTCCTTCGTTTAAGCTATAGATTTAGTAACATGATCGGACATAACTATTAATCTTCAACTTTTAAACTAATCATGGTATCCTTGTATATAAATGTTTTGAAACATCATTTTGATTTACACAAATAAAACTTTCATGCTAGTATCTTGGATACTGCGAAACACTCATTTTCCCAACCATTTGGAAATAAGAAATATAAACCGATATATATTTCTTTCTTAAACTTTCTCTTTGTCAACAAAGGTCTTGGAAATAAGAAATATACACTGATATATATTTCTTTCTTAAGCTTTCTCTTTGGCAATAAAGGTCTTGACAATACATTAGAAAGAGTGCAGGAATTTACAAAAATGTTAGATAGCAAAATACACTACAACAAACAACAATACCGACACCTCCGAAAACATTCGTTTACCTTAAACCATAGTATTAACATTTGTCCTTTTTTGTTTTGTTTTTACTTTTGACATCATATTAAGGTTGTCAAATGACAAACATATTCAAAGCATTAGACGATCTGATTACC